>CM075783.1:40149711-40688217 GCA_037974665.1 Ehretia macrophylla
CTTCTTTTCTTATTGATTCCAGGGATGGAGACATTCTTGAATGAAGTCTATCCGAACCGAATTAGCACTTCTTAGATCAGGCTAGGCCTCTCCAGTTGAGCTAGGTGCCGGGGCCCTGGATGCGCTAGCGATTGGCGTATAGAGGAGTGGTTTCCAGGATTTCTCGGCCTAATATCCTGCACCTCGTGTTCATGATATCTACATTCAACTGTGCCCCGGAGACACGGTCGAAGAACGCCTGCCCAGTGTGCTTCTTTCATGACATGCTCTAGTCCTGGGTATCTTCCAGTGGTCTTCTAGCCTTAGAAGAAGTCGTGTCCGCCCCAGACATCTGCAACGTCCTTTCACGCCTTTTTCTATTTAAAATATGGGACAAACTGAAGGAAAAGACTAACCCATTCGGTGACTTTTGCGGTCGCCCTCACTGAACCAACTTGAATCTGAACTTCGATTCAGATCAAGTCTTACCGAAATCGAATTTCCTTTCCGTGTCATATGCGCTTAGACTTCACTTTTTCCCCCTTTTTCTTCCCAGTCTAATATTTGTTCTCGAAGGTCTAGCTCCTTTCGTGCACCCCTCACCTCTTCCATGAGGATGATCCACTGGATTCATTGGAATACCATGAACAACAGGACGTCTGCCCGCTTCCCACCGGCTTTGTCTAGCTTTTCTAAGCTTACGTACAGCATGGTTGGGATTGAAAACTATACCAATAGTTGTTCGGCATCAGGAATCAATGACTTTTTCAACACCCAAAGTTAGCCGCACAAGCCTAAGAGAGAGTGTAGGGGGTGCTGGTTTCTTCATTATTTTAGCAATAGTTCTTGCGGCTCGAGCCAGCTTTGCGCCTTGACCTAGAATTCAATATCATGTACCCATGTTCCTATACGTATATCAGCTAATGGTATGCAATTTCCTATTTAAAAATATAGATCAAGTATCTCGTATCTATAATTAGGGGGGCGTGGCCAAGAAGCAGTCAACTGACTGCCCCTTTCTACTCGGCTTTTCTTCGCTGTGTAAACAAGGTCTTAGTATGTATGGGCATTCTGGGCAGGTCGCAATAAGTCGCGAGTCGAAGTTTAGACCAATCGTAATTCATCACCATCTTGCCCGCTTCCAATTGATGACTAACTATTATATAAGTGTTGACCTAAGCCCCTGTACTGGGGCTCGGCTCTCGAACCGTACGTGAGCTGCCACGTATGGCTCTTCCTAAGAACTTCAAGCCTACTCTCTCTAAATAGAAAGAAATTCATATACAAGACAAAAAACACATTTTCAAAAAGCCTTCGCCCTCCTATTCAACGAGGCTATTAGAGAAAGAGCTTCATTCCTTGACTTATTTGCTCAGTCAAGCTTCCTTGTTCCTTAGTGTATTCTCGGTCCATAGTTTAAGACTCCGTTACATATAGCCTAATCTATATCCACAGCTGACCTGACTTTATACCGACGCCTTTCCCTTTGTATACGGCTAAGTGACTTCGTAACCTTAACGTACTTTCTTTCTCACTATAACATAGGCCTTCGTCAGGCTTTCGTCCCTTCGCCAATAGACGAAGGCTTGGCTTCGCTATCGCTCAAGACTTGGTATAGAGCGATATAGTGGTCGGCCTTTCGAATGCCTATGATATAGTGGTCGGCCTTTCGAATGCCTCGTAAAAGGACTTTTCTGAAAAGTCCTTTTACGACTATAAAGGGCAGGGGGCTGCTCATCTTTGGAAACTTAGCTACTTAAATACTACTCAAAAAGTAATGGCGAACAACATTCTGTTCTACAGCTACTTTATTAAGATTAATAATCTTATAGTAGAACAACTGTCGTACTACTAAAGTACCAAGGAAACCTTCAGTTCCCTTTGCATGAATGAAAGTCGCTTATTTTAGTTTACATTCAAACCAAAGTAAACTAAGCCTAACCGGTCATGACATCTTGTTTGTTGATATTTATTGAGGAGTTTGATAGAGTTTAGCTGACTGAATCTATAAACCATCAAAGTAACCGTCACTGGTACTTTTTTTATTTGACTCTATAGGTAGATATCAGTGGGGCTTACGTAATGTAGTTGTATTGTAGTTAAGGATGCATTGCAGTAGCGCTTTTGATTTTGAAGATCTACATAAGTCCCAAAGGGTTTCAGGGCTCCCAGGCCGGGACGTCTGGCAGAATGCTTGGCCTCCTGCGCTAGAAACGACACCTAAAGGGTGAGCTTCTAGCGGTTAGCTTAACGCACTAGATAATAGGCATTAGGCATTTTGAGCTGGAAGGAGGCAAGCGAATGAAGGGAGGTATTACGGGCCGACTATAAGAAGCAAAGCTTCGTAGACTCGGCAAGTCGCTTATAAAATGCCGACTACTGTTTTCCACTTCATTTCAAAAAATAAGGGAAAGGGGGCAGGAAGCTTTACTTAGCGAGCTTCTAGAAGGCCGACCACTACATAAGCTGCTGGCAGAGAAAGCTCTTCGAGCTTCCCTTCATTTGTTGCTAAGCCAAGGTCCCAGGTCTTCGAGTCAGCCCGCGCTTTTTTAAAGAATCCTGCACCCATGGGCATACGGCCTGGCAGGCCTTCCCTTTCCATCGGAGCTTCATGGGCGTTGCCCCGTTCCCCAATCAGATGTTTGGATGTGAGCTATAATCCGCGAGTAGCCAAATGGGCGTATGGCCTTGCCTTGCCATTTGACCTCTCTTCCCATATGACTAGGAATGCTAAGTGAAAACCTCTCAATTGTCACCGCCTAGCCTCTCTTGCTACCACGGTAATACCTAGTGTGGTCAGCACCAATCGTGTTCAGGCAACGAAGCTTACACTCATTCACATTGGTTCATCCTGCAATGCCCTAGGCCTTTTGCCCTTCTAACGTAAAAGGTGGTCGGCCATTCGTCAAGGCCCAAGAATCCGCTGGACATCTCAGCGGCAGGTTTTGATACTCGCATTCGATTGAAGTTCCATTTTAGTGCCCCCTAGCCTAACATAAATTAAAGGAGAGCTTTTTCTAGGTAGGTCGCTTCGTACAAGACATTACTTAAGACCAATGGGTCACACGATAGGTGCACGTTCCATCTTTCGGCCCTTCGCCTACCGGCTTGGCAGGCAAGCTACCTTGATCCATCTTCAGCTTCGATTCGTTATGCTCAGAAGCTTCAACAAGCCCTCAAATCTCTTGCCGCCTAAAACTCTACCAAGAGAGTACTGCTTTACGTTTGATCTTATGTGCCCAGAGAATGCTATGCGTTCTCCACTTTCGGATTTCGCAAAGAGAGAACATGTTTTTCCCTATGACTTTCTCTTTCATTCGCGAAGCGAAGAAAGCGGGCTTTGACCCAACTATCGCTATCCTTGGGAAACCAAAAGAGCTACCGAAGGAAAGGGATGCAGTCTTTGCCTTGGCCTTTGGAGAGGAGAAGGCAGAGAAGAAAACGTCCTTCGCGCAAGTTTTTTGCTTTCTGCGCCCTTACTAGTAAAAGGGCTCTTCGACCAAGAAGACATTCTGGTAGGAAGGCCGACCACTACATAAGCCGCCATCAGTCCAGGAGATAAGCAAGCTACCGTTCTTTGATCCACCTTCCCGGGCAGGGAAGAGAACGAAAATGGACCGCAGATGGTAGTCGTGGTAGATTCGAGGATCTTAGGCGGCAGAGCAAACTCTTCTATCGTGTTGCATTTCCTCTGGCGGACCCCCTCGATCCATCGTACTGGAGCGATTCGAGAAGAACGATTAGGCTCATATTCTATCCTTTCTACAATGCCCATAGATGAAGTGTTTCGTTTCAGATCAATTTTTTGCTGCAATCGCTTCGATCTACCCCCTCGGTGAAAAACTGTAATACGCCCTAAGGAATTCCTACTAGTAGACTTTCCTCTACTCAAAGTGAATTGTCTAAGTGTTCTCCCCTCTTGGCTTTGTCTCATTGTCTATCTCGTAATCATTTGATTCCGTCCAAATTAGCTCCTACTCCTACTCATTCTCCTTCTTCATCGTCCTTGGTCCTTTTTACATAACAAAGTCAGATACCGGTTGGTCAGTCACCTTCTAGCCAATGACTAGCTCTGCTATGGAGCTAGATGTACACTGCCACGTCATGACTCTCTTTTGAATGTAAGATCACCACCAGCTTTCAGAAGAGGGAAAGATCCCTCCAAACTAACCGAAATAGTTAAGTGAAAGAAGCTTGCTTACCCACTCCCCTTTCCCTCCATTGCTAAAAGCCTCGCCCTCTTGACTTGATATGTCAAGAAGACTACAACCTATAGTGGATCACATTTTGCTTAAAAAGGCCTGCCCATATCATATATATGATAAAGGAAGCAGGCTTTTTTCGCTTTTTATTTGATAGGTTTGTTGGGGGTATAATATGATATGTATAACGCGCTCATACTCTATCCATTAGGATGTTCCCCCCTTCAAGAGCTCCGCTAGCATACTAACTTGGTTACCTAGCATTGAATTAGGTAGGACACTTGTCCTACTTCTAAGGATAGATAGAAAAAGAACTAGTAAGTCCATTATTTGTTTGTGGTACCCCTAAGATACTTTATTCCTTTTCTTTCAACAAAAAATGAAAGGCGGCCTACCTACTTTGTATTAAATAAAAGCTTTCGCACTTTCTTTTAAGAATTCATTTGGTTTCATCTTTCTTTCGTTAGTTAGGCCATCTTTTTCTAAAAATGATTGTAGTAATTCTGGTTTTACACTATTTAGAATGGCTCTCTCAAATTGAGAAATTCTGTCTAGTGGCGTTCGATCATAGAATCCATTGACAACTGCATAAATGACTAGAATTTGTTTTTCAATTGGAAGTAGGGCATATTGTGGTTGTTTCGGTACTTATGTCAGCCTTGTACCTCTATTGAGTAATGCCTGAGTTGCAGCATCAAGGTCTGAGCCAAATTGAGCAAGGGTGGCCACTTCGCGATATTGTGCCAATTCTAGTTTTGAACTATCGCAGACTTGTTTCATAGCTTTCAACTAAGCGACAGACCCGACGTGACTGACAGATAAGCCGACGTTAATATCAGGTTTAATTTTGTGATAAAAGAGCTCTATTTCCAAACAGATTTGTCCATCAGTAATGGGGATCACATTGGTGGGAATATAGACCGATATGTCTCCAGCTTGTGTTTCAATGACGGGTAAGTCGGTCAAGCTACCTGCGCCAGTCTGGTCCGATCATTTAGCCACTCTTTCTAAGAAATGGGAATGTAAATAGAAAACGTCACCTGGGAAAGCCTCACGACTTGGTGGTCGACGTAACAATAATGACATTCGTCGATATGCCACCGCCTGTTTACTAAGATCATCATAGATTATTAATACGTGCATTCCATTATCGCGAAAATATTCCTCCATAGCATACCAAGAATATGGGGTAAAAAATTGTAGAGGAGTAGGATCCGAAGCAGTGGCTGCTACAAGAATAGAATATTCCAAAGCATTTACTTCTGAAAGAATTTGAACTAATTGTGCCACAGTTGAACGTTTCTGTCCAATCGCTACATAGACACAATACAATTTCTCACTCTTAGAGGTGGCCCTTGAGTTCATTTGCTTTTGGTTTAATATGATATCGATAGCAATAACAGTTTTTCTAGTTTGTCAGTCCCCGATTATAAGTTCTCGTTGACCACGCCCTATAGGAACCAGGCTATCTACCGCTTTTAACCCTGTTTGCATAGGTTTGTGCACAGATTTATGTTCAATAATCCCAGGGGCTTTCACTTCGACACGTATTCGTTCGTGATCGCTTAGAGCCCCTCTTCCATTAATAGGTACTCCCAAGGCGTCAACCACATGCCCTAGTATAGCCTTTCCCGCAGGAACATCCACAATGGATCCAGTGCACTTAACAAGATCTCCTTCTTTAATAGCAGTATCATTACCAAAGACAACAATCCCTACATTCTCATTCTCAAGATTCAAGGCTATTCCTTTCACACTGCTGGCAAATTCAACTATTTCCCTAGCTTGAATCTCGTTCAATCCATAAACATGTGCAATCCCATCTCCAACTGAGACCACTCAACCGATCTCATCCACTTGAAAATTCGTGTAAAAGTTGTTAATTCGACATTCTAATAGAGTCGTTAGTTCCACAGCTCTAGGAAAGAGTTCCATAATGAAATTACAGATCGAGTTAAGGGATAATGCCGCTTTCAAATCAAATCAAAGATCTTTTTTGATTTTCTATTCATTAGGGGCATAACCAGTCTTTGCTTGATATATTTGGTTTAACCCTTTTTTTTCTAGAGTCTTTCTTTCATCATTCTAATTTTCAAGAATGAATGAAAGAGATTTTTTATTCACTTCTTTGACTTTGACGCATTCGTATTTGAAATCTCGCCCTCTCATTTTTGTTTAATAATTGCTTCTAATTAGTTAACATTTGATCTACCCAGGCAACGAGCTTTATCTTGGTAGATAGGGGTACTTTCTTTTATTATATTATCTTAGCGCCTCCTTCTCCTTTATTCCCGTAACACTCAAACAGCTTTCCTGAAAAAGGTGAACTTAGGGAACATCATCTTTGGTGAAAGAAAGAATGGTTAGGTCAGAAGCATGATGCACACACTTCAATCCAATGAAGGACATAAGCAAGACGAATCTTTTTTTTCTTTCTCTTTCTATAAGAAATTACGTAATGGTTTTAGTGCTAAAACACATACATATGGAAAGGTGCAAATGAGAGAATGCTAGTTAAATGATAAGAATTACCATAGTCTGCCAACGGTATTTGATTGAAATAGTGTGGCACCGCTACAAATGACTTTCTTTAATTATATAGCCCCTCTTCTAATTCCACGAATAGATTCGATCCATTAGGTTTTGACTCTGTCTTCTTTAGATTGCACTAGTTTGTCGAGCCGTAGTTTGCTTGTTTTAGTCCATACAAGGCCTTCATGAGTCGACTAACTAGATGTGAAGAAACTGATCACCCTGGAGAAGGCTTCATGGACCTCATGTACTTTTCCATTCAGAAAAAAATGCCCCACATCTCAGACGAACGAAGACTACTTTCTCATCGTGCCAACTACAATAAGAGCCTGTACAAAAGTAACCTTTTCCAGTGGGGCAAAAGTCTTCTCAGATCAATACCAATAGTGAGTCTGAATTTTCCTCAATAGTGGACTTTCCACTAGTAAGAGGTTTGGAACCTTCTGTAACGACCCGATCACCATTCCCACAGAGGGGCGCACGAGTCGATACTACCAGGATATTGTCTGCTTTGAGCAAGCCCCGAAGGGAACCAATACTCTCACGGTTTTGTTCCTCACGTGGTCTAATGGTATCAGAGCATGATAGTCTTGCATGAGCCGGGATATGATTCTCGGTCTGTGGGGTAAAGGTCTAAAATGCTAAAGTGTTTATGAATGATTGCTAAGTGAAAAGAAAATGTTCTAGCATGGTTATTAGAGCCTTCGGTCTCGTGAGGGATCGAGGTGTTACACCCTCTCTATCTAATATGGTAATGAACGACGTCTTCTACAAGACTGAAAATTCCTTAGATATGGGCCTGCTGCCACTAAGGCTCGAAGACCTCACTATCATTTTGCTGCTTCAAAGAAGAATGAACAATGGCAAGAAAAGCACTATGCTGAGATTAAAGCATATGGGTGTCACAAATAAAAACAACGTACCTCAGGCAAGGACGAAAGGCCAACGAGCTCGGGCGACAGACCAATAGTCGACTCCGGGTAGGTAACAGTGGAGTCACTAGCCTGTCAAGAATAGGAAGAGATATGAATTATCTCAACTGATAAGGAGAGGAATATAGATGCTCGACCAAGGTGGAATCCATTTTTTATGTTGGAGGACACTTTCAAGCCTTACTCAAATAGGGGGTGTAAATGCCGAAGAAAAAGAAAGAGAGACAGGTCAGAATACAACTGAGGGTCAAACTCCAGTTGGCTTTCCAAGATCGATGGATCAGCATGAGATTGTCAGGAATGCAACTTCTAATGCTCTTGATGCCTCTGGTTCTGCTTAACCATCTCGGGTTCCCGTTGCTGAATTTGACGAAGTAGGTCCCAAGTCCCAGGTCCCAGGAGAAGAGGTCATAAAAACGGTATTCAAATCAGGTCTAGCTCAGCAAAGGAGAAGGTGATCGACAGTGAGAAAGTTTGAATTAAAAAAAAAAAAGATGTATTTCCTCTTTGTAGCAACAGTGTCCAGTCTTTTCGCACTTCTTTGTCTGAAACTCGACTCAATGGAATTCCTTTTCGAGGGATATTTCTTTGAGAAGAATGCAATTTCAAGATCATAATTTAGCCAGATTCAGAATCAACATTAGAGAACCAGATCTTATGGATTATCCCCCTCATTCCCCTTCTCCCATTTCTCTAATAAAAAGGTAAGCTCGTCAGGTGCTGGCGTAAGTAGTAATTCCTACCGTTGCTAAAGCTTTTTCTTTAAGGCTTTTCACTCCGATTATCGTTATTCAAGCGGTATCACAGAGAATTTTTCCTTTCATTCTTCTAGCAAGGGTTTGAAGAGGGGCTTGGTAGCTAGGAAAGTGAGGAAGGCGCTGTACTATTGGGCAAGTAGCGGTTCTAGTCTCGGCTTTCTTGTAGCTTTGGGGATTTTTTAATGCTACTTTAGGATTCAAAAAAAGGCTTCAAGCTCAAATGCAAGCTAAGTAAACTTGTTCTGCTTTACTGCAAGTCTAAAGAAAGGGAGGGGCAAAGTCCACTCGCTATTAGCTCGCTTAAATCTCTCCACTCGCATAGTAATACCCTAGTCAAATCCAGATGTTGTTCCTTTGCGAGCGGAGGTCAGAACGAATACTGAGACTTTTTTCTTTTACGCCTTATTAGTTATGAAAGTGGATCGTTTTGTTTGTAATGAAAAGGAAAGAGAAGACAGCTGTAGAGATAGAGTCTTTACGGGCAATGAAAGCGATAGGGAAAGTGAAAGATTCTATCTTTGTCATGTTTAAGGTAAAGGGCATAAGAGAAAAAAAGTTATTGTTTCCAGGCATATCGATGGGAATAAGAGCAGGCAGTAAGTGAGACAATTCCTTACGGTAGTAGATGCTGGTAAATCAGAGTCAAATCTATCTTTTTGGAAGAGAAGTCGTAACTTATACCGTTTGAAAGACACTTCAGCCCTTATGGACAAATAGATAGAATCGATCTTTCTTTGCGGTTACGATAAGCAAGTCTATTAGTATAGTACACAACATTCGTTATAAAAGGCGAATAACTGATGAGCATGAGATCGATGAGCTTTGTCTTTTGTTTTTCAACTTCTAAGAGCTTTTAAGTCGGAACTCAAAGCTAGTGCGTTAAGTAAGCTTGTTTGTTGTAAGGCTATCGGATTAGAGAATTCCCTCTTTCAGTTTTGCTCACCCTACTTCTAAGGATAGATAGTTTAGGGAAAGCAAGTGCTGTGATAAGATCTGTCTTTCTCAAGCTCTCCTCTCAGAAGGTTCAAGGATTATTCTGTTTGCACAAGAGATTGCCCTACCTACTAACTCATTTCCTTTATGGGTTGGCTACTAAGGATCCATTGTGGCTTGTGACTAGGTTGGTATAGGTGAATTACTATAAAAGCCTATGTTATCTGGTTCTGGGTCTAGTTATGTACCTTACCCTTACAACTCTAAACTTCGAATAGATTGTTGCAACTCCAAATTCTTTATATAGGGAAAACTCCAACTATGGAATATGAAAGCCCTGTTATCGAATACTAAAACGTTCCCCTTTGATTCTTATTATCTCTGTTCACCCTTGGATAACACTTTTGAAAGCATAGATCCACGAGAAAGAAGTTCTAGAGGGGTGTAAAAGTCTCGAAATGCGTGTGCGGGCATTGTTTATTGCTACTTTGGAACTCTTATTGAGTCAAGCAGTAAATATTATGACTGGCAAAACAACTAAAGCACCGGAGCTCTTCTAACCAAAACCTATTCTAAAGGAATACAAGGTCAATCGATACGAGACTTTTGATGCGATAGACTCCCTAAAAGATTTTCATTCTTTTGGTAGTTTAGGAATAGGGTTGGGCAAGAAGCTCGATGCAGGGATTCCCTAATCTTTTAGATCGATTGGGACTTTATTCCTTACCTTAAGCTTACACCCAGAGTGGAACCTTCACTGCCTTAATCCCTAAAACGGAACAGTTAATCATAGAGCAGGAGGAATTAAGGCTTTCTTTCTGTTCGCTAGTCAGGAATGAAATCCGAGGCTACGAATACGAATTCTTGAATTGGGGTAATTTAATAATAATTTTTAGACAAATAGGGCACTAGAACGCTCTTCTTCCTCCTTCCCTTGTCAGGCCTTTCGAAGAGATAAAGAGGCCAACAAAAAGTTCTTTGAGCTATCGACGAAATGGCCAGCAGAGTTTGATTTCAGCATTGAGAACTTCTTTCTTAATCCTTGCCCTTTGGTTGACTTACTCCGTACCTAGAAACATAGTTGAGACTGGTCGATCTTTGTCAATCCGGCTTTCACTCTCAAGCAACCTTTGCTCTATTCATGGAAAGAAGCCTAAGACAAGAGGGTTGGGTCAGTAGATTGGGTCGACGAAACCTCTTTCGACAAAAGATCGGAAGGTGGCGATCCCGATCCTGAACTAAGTGACTAACCTAAAGGTCTCCTTCATTTTTTGCGCCAGCTCCAGTCTTCCTTTCTATAAGAGAAACAAGGAATTGACAAAGCCAACCGGTAGGTGAGAGCACTCTGCCTATGGTGATAGCGCGCCTTGTAAGAGAACTGGGTAGTTTTTCCTTTCCCTCGCAGTCAATGCGTTTGGCTTTCTATTCTATTGAATGGAATGAGAAAAGACCCGATAAAGTAAATAAGTAAGATAGATAGTTACCTACCTCTGGCCTTAAAACAATGACCCGACAGATGTACTCAAAGGTGGCAGACGTCCTACACGCCTAATGTAAAGTTAAAGTGTCTGGTTTGATAGAACCAGGTAGTAGTTGGTCAAAAAGGAAGAGAAAGAGACTCCAACGGACTCGGGCAATACCATTAGGAAAGAGAGGGATTGGGGTACGGAGTAGTGAAGTGGGAGAGGAGTGTAGGACCAACCAAAGATGCTAACTCTCTGGGCGAATTTGCTCTTTATGTAATTTATTTGAAGTGGTTGAAGGAATAAAAGAGTCGAGTGATAGTGATAACGAGATAGTGGAAATCACTCAATTTACTTTCTGAGGATCAAGAAGATGAAAGCTGCCCAGCTGGGTGCCTTTGATAGCGTGTACAGTAGGTATAGAAAAAAGGGCTAGCTTGTCTATCAGTCCTAGGTGGAGAACTAGGGGGCTTTAAAATTACAGGTACTTGTGTGATACGGTTTTCCCAATCGAAGTTCAAATGCCCTTTATTTCCTTCATTCGAAAGGTAGGATCGATCTAATGCTAATGTGATTGTTTCTAAGAAATTACGGGTCAAAAAGTTCATCCTTCCATTTCTCAATTGACCTTTGACTCACTCGGAAACTCTTATCATGACCTTTCGATCCAAGTATGCTACGAACCAGAGTCTAACTAACTTGTTTTTTAAGGAAATAAAGAAGTTGTATCTCTGCATATGATAATTAAAGTCGCTCGATTCTGCACTTTAGCTTGGCACGTTGATGGAATAACTTCTCTCTTTTTTTACCCGGGGATCTCCTCTTATACTATTATTGATATAGAATACATAAGAATGGCATTCCCTTCCCTTAAAGCCTACAAGTCGGCCATAACTCTTAACGATGCAAGGAATAGCTATCGTTTCGTGCCCAAGTCCAAGTACGGGATGAGACTTACCAACTGATCCTAGTGGCTCTAGGTCAGGTCACGAACGGTATTTGATTGATTTGAGCTCTATCATCCCATTCTCTAACCAAACTAGTCCACTAGCGAGGGTATGCAACTGACTAAGTAGAGTCTCTAATGTTAGCAAGATCCGCTGCACTATTGAAAGGCTCTTAGCTGCTTATCCGGGATTAGAAAAAGGCGTAACTGCTCTTATCGTAAGGGCTAGGCTACTAGATAGGAAAGAGCCCACTAGGCTCAAAGTGATAAGACAATTTCTTATATTATCTTTACGGTGTTAGACTCTATATAACCAAAAAAATATACATATTTGATTTTGGTCATATTAGAGCCTTTTGTTGGAGGAGATTGATTTGACTTGCTACCGTACTTTAATTAGTCTTCCACTGTACCTAGATTCTATAAAGCTTAAAGGGAGTATACCTCGGGTTGCAACTAGGCTATGGGCATTCTTTTTTCCTGTATTTGTCATGATTAGTAGAAAATACTGAGCTCCATCTATGCTAACCAAAAGCTCATAGAAATGAATTCAAACTACTTACTAGTAAAGGCACATGGGAAGAAGAATAATTCCAACTATTTCCTATGGTGACAAATTCTATTGGTAGATTCTAACCAAAAGTAGAAAGGGGGTTCTACCCATGGATCAGTTAACGCAGTTCAGATACTAAAGTAATCTTACCAGATTACGTCCTGAGATGATAGGCGACCTACATTTCCTTTGAGGTACAAACCACCGGTTGAACTTCTCTTCGTAAGAATAAGTGAGCTCACTTCACAAACCCAAAGCATCAAACTCACCTTAGTTTAGCAATTACATGTACAGTCCAGGAGTTGCAGAGGGGATAGAAAATTATAGGCAAGTAAAGAAATTGCTTTGCTAATATCACTCTGCATAGGATCACTCGCCTTAAGGCTCTCTCAGAGAAATTCCAAAAACAAATTATGGAATGAAATTGATGAGAACTATCTTGTTAGAAAAGAAAATCTCAGTAGATCCAGAGATGGATCGCCTACAAAATGAAATGGACTATCACTTTGAAACCATGCATGTCAATTCCCTTAGACCCCAAGTCACCACAATACGCTGCTATACCCGCCCCTACCAGCTCCAAGACTGACATCGAATTTGGATACTTGGATCGAATATAGAAAAGCGGGGACCAAAGCCCGAGTTCAATCAGTACCATCGCTATTATAATGGAAAGACTGTCCGACTGTATGAAAGAAGCAATCAAGAGGCAACAGCCGCTTTATAGCGGGAGAATATGATACAAAGACTTTCATTGCCCTTAACTTCTTACATAAAGAAACAAAAGAAATGTCAAGTGTAGCGAGAACATTATTTATGAATATAATTCTACAAAAGTCAAATAAAGACGTTCAAGCGCTCTAGTGTCTAAAAAAAGGTTTGAGGAGTTTTCTTGCCAATTAACTACTATTATCATTGCCATGATTCATCATACATATTTCACCATTACCAGCACCTCTCAGGAAATCGCTAGAAGCAAGGACACTCTTGGACAAGACGAGAATCACAATGCTTTCACTCTTATTGGGCTCTACCGAGTTGTTCATGGGATTACTTACTTCCATCCTTAGACTGAGGAGTGAAAGCCACTCGACTGTAAAGAAATAAGTGAATTTACAACCATGTTGAGAACAAAGAACACTGATGTGTGCTAAAGGACCGGAGCAAGCCAATCTTCTTCACAATGGCAAGGTTGGACCTTGTGAAGAACTTGATTGGACTCGTTGAATGGTATGGTAAGAATGCTCGTCTCCAAGAGCTAGTTCACCTTGTTGTTGGTGGTGGTGATCGGAGGAAGGAGTAGAAAACTTGGAAGAGCAAGTAGAGATGAATAAGATGTAAGGACTTATTGATAAAGACAACTTGAATGGTCAGTTCAGGTGGATTTCTTCTTGTGCTATTGAGTTCCCTTGCCCTTGGATGGTAGGCGAGGGAAAAAATGCCATCGGTCTATCCGAGTGGGAGTCTATTCTGGTCAAACGGAAGAAAGGCGAGCAAGACAGCGTTAGTGCATTGATGCCCAGAATTCGCTTCATGAGGGTAAGGTTGTAGCCTCTTTTAGGTGAGAAGTCCACATTTGTCTCCATCTCCAGTTCCAGTGCCAGACAAAGGCCAACTGAACTATTTATCTTTCTTTCCATCCCCACGGCCCCGACCAGCAACTGAAAATGAATACCCACCTGCATAACCTTGTTGGGGATATGCACTAATGCTAAAGTTTGAAATGACCTTATTAGGGATTAATGAGAGTATACTTATGTGTTTTATACACTATATGATTTGTAGGATATTCATATTCTCCGCTTCGATGTGAATATGTCCCTAATGTTTCTCCGAGAAGAGAAATGTTCTAAAAGGGTTTAGGATATTTTGCACTTTCTCTTCGATATGATAAGCATTAAGAATCGATTCATAGCCCTTTAGATTATTCAACCGAGGCTAGAATAGTCGAGTACGGGTTATCATATGTTATTACCTTTGATTAGCATAGTGATGTTAATGATAAAGGATGGCGTGCGAAATGCCAAAATGACATGATGATGTGGACTAATAAACATATGTGTGATTGTCTGTGTATGGATCATTGAATGTGACAATAAATAGTGAACTACATGAATTCAGGTTAATAGTTTACTATTTAGTTAAGAATTGTGTAAATTAATCCTCAGACTTGAGAGATTACGACTGCCGGTTATATCATAGGCTAAATACTACGTCTGGACAATGCCCGTCTTCTATAAGGTGGGATACGGCCTTTCGCATTTTAGTCTTATTGTGATACCCCGAACCTGGCATGTATTCAATAGCATTTAAAGTTCATTTAAATTGCATTTTATTGACCTTTCACATTCTTTGACCAAACTAGTTGACTTTTCATCTACATTGACCAACTAGGACAAGGTGGAAAATTTTGAAATGTTTAATAAAAGGCAAACTTGGGATTAGAAATAAAAAAAATGCAATGTTAAGTTAGTCAAATTTTGGGTCAACTTTAGAATTAAATCTGAACCAATTGGGGAAGAGTTAGGTACAAATTATATATGGTTGGAAAGCTCTATGAGTCTAGTTTCTGAGGCTTCAAACCGTTCATGAATTGGAGTTTTCTAGAAGAAGTTATGGCCGTTTTTGTAAGGTCGCGCATAGCTGTTTTGGTTTAACGGGTTGACCGAATTTTGACCTTTGACTTCTTGTCATTTTTTTTTTCTAAATAAGCAGAATGCACACGAAAAAAACAGAGAAAAAGGCTTGAAACCATGAGGAAAAGAAAGAGAAAAAGAAAGAAAAAAATTTCAACTACAAATCACCAAATCTTTGCGTGGGCTTGCACGGGATCATTTCCGAGGCTTCTAATGTTGTTTTCCTAGCGTCTAGTAGCGTCTAAGGTGAGGGATGCATCGTTATTTGTGCATTAGAAAATATGATGTCAAGACTTTAATTTTTAGAAATTGCGCATAGAATGTTGTTTAATTCATTTTGTTGCTTGAAATATGTTCTATGATGTTAGTAGACCTTACTTTTGTAAGTTTTTAGCAATTTCTGCGGTTAAAATTGATTATTGTATTTCAAATGTTGAGTGAATAGTGAAAAACGTGAATAGTAAACCCCTGTTCGAAATTTTGCTCCGAGTTGCGTTCTATTGATGCAGAAAGGTGCTAGATATGCTAGAATGCATAAATGTGTGGTTTAATTGGAATGTGTAATGGAAAAACGGAGAAAAACGGCTTAGTGAAAGTCGGGGTCGTTTAGGTTGAGTTTGGCGTTTCCTCGTTTTGCATGATGGCATTGTTTTGGGAGGCCATGGAAGCACTATTGGTGCGATTATGGCATTGGTTGGATGTTTGGTTAGTATAGTTGTAGTTCAAACGAGCAAAGGGGAAAATTAGGGCTTTGCGCGAATTCTAGGATAAAGTAGGGTTTTGGGGTCCTTGGACGTGCCTTATGGTGACCTAGGAGGATTGGCGAAGTCGGTTTCCAGAACTCGTGGCTCGTTTGGAAATGGTAGTGTTTTGATAGTTGGGGCCGATTTGTGATTTTGCTTGTTATCTTGATATTATGCCTATAGAATGCTTAGGGTTGCTTGATATACTTGTTTAATTGGTGTTATTGTTGCTTATTATTGCTTGTTATGCTTGAAAAGTTAGTTGAATGCAAGTATTGATTGTGATTGCTTGTTATCTCGTTTGTTGTCACTAGTTTGTATTGTTGTGCTATTGCTCGTTTATTGCCTTGTATCGAGTCTTGCATTGCATAGTGTCAGCACGTGAGTGATGGGCCTCTCTGGGTAGCCTCGGGTTGCCAGTGTTGGTTGCTCTAGCTCCGCTGCTATTCCCTTTCTCGCTTGGGTTGCCTCCCAGGGAGATTTGGGTCGTAGAATTGATGGATACTTCCGGGGTATTCCAAACTGGTGTTATAAGGTGGTTTGGGCCAGCGCGTCATCGTTAATGTCATCGGAATCGTGATCGGTACATTACTCGCTCGAGTGATCCATAGCCTTCAAAGTGTGGTATAGCTTTGATTGGTTGTGTTAATGCTTTTCTTAATTGTTTATAGTATTGTTGTATATATTGAAAGCCTTTTATTGATTGTATTGCTTAACTGTACCTATTTGCATTACACGATCTTCTTTCTCTCCAACTCGATATCTGTCTCGCCCTCACTGAGTATACGTGTTGTGTATACTCACTCCTCACCACCACATTTCAAGAAATGTCATGTTAGCTGGAAAGTTCGTGATTTCGTGAAAGTTCGTGCTTGAAGAGTTTTCTTGCGTGCTATGTGGCTTGAGTTGTCAAAGATGCAAGATGTATGCTTTTATGTATTGTATGTATTTATTGTTAAAAGAAATGTAATCTAAATTAGCTAAATAGTTGAGGTAAATCGATAAGCTAGTTATGTAATCAGTTAGCATAGCTTAACTTCAATGCATGTCTGTAATGTCCAAAGGAAAAGAGTTAGAATGGCATGATAGTTTATTTTATGCAGTAGCTTAGTATGGTTTAACCGTCTAGTTCGAATGTACTTGTCAAAAATGAAAAGAGATAGGTTAGCTTTTAAATTGGAAATGTATGTATACTTGCTGAGTTTAAATTGTTGAGAACTGAGGCTCGGATGGCCTTGAGGTGGTTTTGAATGTTTGGACATGGTATTGGTCCACTTATATGCTATCGCAGGTTTTACTTTTCGCCTAGAAACAGGGGAGACTCCGTCCGTTTTCCCTGAAAATTTATGCCCGGGTTGGTTTTGGGTTGTGTTTAGATCGATTGATAGAACTCCCGGTCTCGAGAGGGATCGGGGTGTCACACTTATGGTATGAACCGACAGGTAATTGTCAAGATAGGATCTGTTAACCTCCGACGTGAGGCAATGTCCTATGATATATGAGATCGGTTGGTAAACGAGCAAGTCCTTTGCCAAAGCGAGTATGAAGTGATGGAAATGAGTTTTTCCATGGTAGTCATCTCTCATTTCATCGATTCAGATTTATACATAGTATCGGATATGGGCTTAACCATTTCATGGTCTTTTTCCGATCGGGGCACTTGTAACAGAAGGATCGGACTGCACGCTAATTCTTGACGGTTAAATGGATTCATGAAAGACGTCGTCTTCATTATCGTATACATTCTCATGTTACGTTTATTTCTAGTGCGTCACTCATGAGCATGAGGGTATTTCGGTAAATGACGGAGACATTTCCAAAATAGATAAAAAGGTTTATCAATTCCCTCATCGGTACACGATTATGAATCTAGAAGGTCACACACTAATAAGTATCATAAATAAGTTCACCGGGAGCTTGTACAATGTGGTGGATGGCTTTAAGGTGTTAAGAGTCATCTATATTTGTATTTGGGCCAAAAGTATAATTTTGGAAAGTTTTGGGGTCAAATTAGAATTACCAAAACTTTTGGGGCCAAACTGTAAATATTGAAAAGTTGTTTAAATATATTTATTCTAATAGAGATTAGAATGGGCAAAAAATAAGTTATATATATATATATATATATATATATATATATATATATATATATATATATATATATATATATATAAAGGTGTTTATATATGTATATGTATAATGATGATGTAATTTGTGAATTGTCACGTCATCATCCTAGTCGTCAAATGAAAAAGGCAAATTAATGATAGGGCATTAACATGTGGAATGTGAGATGTATGATCGTCCATGTCATCAATCCTAGTTATTTGAATTTGAATTGGATGGATGAGATTGACTTTTGATTAAAGACAACATAATCTTGTCCATTGCTTTTGATGATAGAACCTTTTTGACAAGTATCATGAGAGAGAAAAAGTTGTCCCATGGATTGTAGTGATTATAATCCAAGGCCATGCATGGCTTGGTTGATTCAAGCAAGAAAGAGAATAGTGGTGATTGGTTCTTTATGCATGCAAGACAATATTATATTATTGAGATTAAATAATATATAAAAGATGATAACATTCTCTCTCTTTCCACTGTGATTTTCGGTCATAACAAGGAGGAGAAGGAAGATTGATCTTTTGCCATCTATTGCTAATGATTATGATCTATTGACATGCATGGCTTGGTTTATTGAAACAAGAAAGAGATTAATTTTGATTGGTTCTTTCTACATGCATGTAATATACAAAAGATGACAACTTCTCTCACCTACATACAACACAATTTCGGCCAAGGCAATTGAGGAGAGAGAAAGTTCATCTTCTTCCTCTTGCTTGGTGATTTTCGGCCATTACAACTTCAACAAGAAGGTTTTGCTTTTTGATGAAATACCACATACACGTAGCTTGATACATTGAAGATATACTCGCACATTTTTGTCTTCAAGTAGAAGCTTTGGATGCTTGTGGACCAACTAGACCTTTCAACTTAGAAGGACTCCATTGCTCCAACTTCAAGCCACACCATCAACCAAGTTGTCTAAGAAAGGTATACCTAAGGAACTTGCTTTTTCATTATATATATTTGATATATGATGTTAGTTAATAGTTTTATGGACATATATGAAAGAATGCATGTTGGTCTATGCTAGAAAATTTTGAAATATGGCATACCTAGTTTCGGCCCTAGCTTGTATCCATGCATGTCTTTCTAGATCTTGAATCCAACCATGATATATGCTTAGACATGATATCTATATATGTTGGCCTGCACTCCCTTTCAAGTGGTATCAGAGCCAGGTTTTGTATATCCATTTGCTAACTAGTAGATTGTTTGATGGTGAACTTTACTTGGCCGAATGTGTGTATGCTTGTTGGGCCTAAAATTAGCTATCAAAATATGGAAGTGTTGAAGTTTATGATGAGCCTACATAATTTCATGTTTAGATCTAGTCTTGATCCATGCTTGTATGTGTAGATCTTTTGGATATTTGAGCTTATATATGTAGACTTGAGCTTGCATGTTAGATCTATACTTATTAATGGTATTTTGTCACATGCATGTTAAGAATGGTTGATCTTGTTGTTGGATATGCTAATATATAAAGATAGTTGTTGGAATTGATCTTTGCATGTTGGCATATGTCCTAGAATCAAGAGATAATTCTAAAAGCTTAAAAGGTGTTTCTTGAAATGATCTTTTTTTGCATATTTGTAAAGTCAAAACTTAGAAAAGACAAATGTGCCCTTGTTATTTTGAGATGGCCGAAATTCCCTATGTGTGTGGGCATGGTGTGTTGTTTTTGTTGGACATGGTAATGTGCTAGTGGTTGCCTTGAAGTCTTCAAAAGTTAAAATAGATTATAAGCATGTGTTAAAATAAAAGTTTGAAAGTTGTTTTAAGCTTATTTTAACTAGTTCATGCATTTAATTATGTTGAGGACTATTTGATGTTTGAAGGAGTTTAATAGTCAAATAGGCAACTAGTTACATGTCTTGAAAATTGCAAAAACAATTTCACATAATAGAAGGCCATTATATTCTAAATCTTGAATTTGGAAATAGTCTAATGTCTTTTAATTAGATATTTCTAAGTTTAAGAAATGTTAAAAGTTATTATATGTTGGTATAATATATTTTAATGAATTAATAGGCTAAAATAAATGTACGTAGGCCATTGAGACATATTGATTTGGGCTTGGGCCTTGTGTGCATGTTTCAGATTATTTTTAGCCTAATTGGGCCACTTTATGTGATTGGGCCATAGACTTGTGTTTTCTTTAAAGTTTTGGGCTTGCATGTGATTATTGTTAATTATAAAGGGTTATGAATTAATAGGCCATTATGATTTGCATTAATGAAAGGTGTTTTTCAAGAAAATGAAATAAGTATAGATAAAGTTTAATTTTTCATGATGATTAGTTGATTAAACTTATATGCTAACTTATTACATGTGGATTATTATATACTTGATATGAATAACCATGCATATATTTATATCTTGAGAATGGTGAATTTGATCATGGATTTGGGCTTTAGGGTCAATCATTATTGGGTTGTAATATGAGGCGTAAGTCTTAATTTATTTCTTGTCATTTGAGAGAATTATGTAGTGAGGACTTATATGTAATTCTTCAAGAGAAATTAGAAAAGAAGCCCAATGGACTTTTCTAAGGAGTTGGAAGCCCAATGGACTTTTCCAAGGAGTTAGAGGCCCAATGGAGATTTCAAGGAGTTGAAGATCTTTTAAAGTAAATAGTTTTATTTCTTTAAGCCCAAAAGCCAAGCCCATGATCCACCATTCATATATCTTTGTTCATACTATTTAAATTACTATAATAGTGATTGTTAGCTTATAGTATGTTGAATGCTTAATTATTTGATGAGATTGTATCAACTCCCTATGTGCAAACTAATATTAGATTTTCAAAAATGGTAAAAGGAGTTTTATCATAGTCCTCCGCCATCCTAGGATATTTAATAAGACCCCAATGAATACGATCCTTCTTACCCAAAGGTAGAGGATATGTTTCAAAGTAAGTTTATTAAAATCACTAGAATGAAACATAGTGATGTGGTTGTCTGCCAAAATCTAACGATCAACATAGCCACAAAGGCTTGAGGCTATTTATTCAATTTGAGGGATAACTAAGTGATGGTGGGTACAATCTAACTAGATCACCTAATCAATTATAACCACAAAGGTTTGAGATCAAGTGATTTAGTGACTAAAGTAGGCCATACCCTATTTAGAGAAATAGACAACAAAGAGTTGTTGACCTTTGGTATTCATGTTCCAATTATAGCCACAAAGGTTTGAGGAATATGTCTGATCATAGGAACTTGGTCATCCCACTTAGAGTCTTATCATAGATTCACGTTTTATCTCATTAAGGGAGTATGAGATTTAAAACAAATATTGGGAGTAGCTATTGTATCTTGCAATTTAATAGCTTTACATATATTCTTGTTAGCCTGCAATCTTATTTTCTATTATATTTACTTTTTCTGCAGCTTTATGGCTTCATTCATAAATTCTATTTTATCCATCCTTAATCATGATTATTTAGTTGGACCAAATTTTGAGAAATGGTACAAAAGTTTATGGGTAGTCCTTCGATTTGAGAGAATTGAGTATATTTTGGATGTCCCGACATTTGCTCCCGTAGATGAGACTATTACCGAGATCGACAAGATCACTTACTATAAGTGGGTCCAGGATGACATGCGTTCTAGGGGATAAATTCTTTCATCAATGAGTGATGATCTGCATCGATTCTATGATGGGTTGCCTCATTCCGTAGATATCATTCATTGTTTGGAGGAATCCTTTGGTGAGCGTAGTCAGTCTATGAGATTGCAGTTGACCCGTGAGCTTTTTAGTATGAGACTTGAGGAAGGGGGTGACGTGAGCCAACACTGCCTCAGAATGATTTACTTGGTAACTCAGTTGGAGGCATTTGGTTTCGTTATGGATCCCCGACTTTAGGTTGACTTGATCTTGTAGTCTCTTCCACAATCCTACTCTCCTTTGATCTTGGACTTTCACGTGCATAGAATTGAGGTCACACTTAATGAGTTCCTAGATATTCTGACTAGCTGGCAGAACCTTGGTTTGGGTGCAACACCTGATCCCTATGTTGAGTCCTCTCCTTCTGCGGCTGAGCCCAACCAAAACAGAAATAAAAGAAGGAGGATGAGAAGGCGTAGGAGGAGTCGGGCCGTAGCATTCTTACCAGGAGATCTCTTATCAGGAGGGGATTGAGTAGTAGACCCCATTTATGCATGATTTGGTTGTCTTGGATCGGCTTGGTATGCGATCCCAATTTTGAAAAATGTTTATAAATGTTTGGATTAGTTTGATTATTTCTTCAAATAGTAGTGACTATTTTCAATCGTTTCTAGAGGATATTTTGGAAATGATCTTTTGTAAGAAATTATTGGCATTTTGTATATCTTTCATTAATAGTAATGAAATGGTCAGAATGCGTTTCAGAAGAAAGAATGTTTTCAAACTCAAACATTTCATATGCTTAGCATTTAATGAAATGACTAAATACCAAATCATACATATATTGTCTTGAACTTTGAAATGGTCAAGAGTTAAAGACTATAATTGTTTTATATCTATTCAAATGAGTTTGATAGATTAATTATTCTTTTTGACAAAAGAGTTTGTTCAAATTAAATAATTGAATGAAATGGTGTCACGCCCCGACCCAACCCCGCAAAAGGCCAAGCCCGGACCCGACACACGGACGGAGTCTCCTCTGTACCGCGGACGATCGGAAAACCCTAGAAACAATATAATAGTTGCGAAAGCTATAAAATAATCAAACAAGTCAACTTTCTATAAAACATACATTTCTTATCAACCAACTTTCCAAACCAAAAATGCCATGCATACTACGCAAGTACTTATGCCACTAAACCATTAGCCACTAGCATGCATTTCTTCACTAATCATCAGTTACAAGTTACAACATTACAACTTTAATTCATTACAACATAAGATCATTAAAGGTCTCAAAATAGGAAAATACATACAAGGCTACAAGCCTAAAAAATTAAGCTTCCTTCACGCAATATACATAACATCAAGGTTTGCACAAAACTGGTAACCAACCACCAGCAAAGCAGGTAAGTGCTATCACGGAAACACCTCCACCTGCTCCTCCTCCTCAATTACCTCGAGAGGGTCTGCCTCAACTACTCCTGTAAAAACATAGTATAGAGAGGAATGAGCAAAAACTATTGCTCAGCGAGGGCAATTGGTCTCAAGGACGGAGATGAGAGAAGTATGCAATGCAATACCACGCAATACATACAAATCATATAAAGATACAACCAAAGCCATCAATTAAGCAAGGCAAGTATTTAAAGCTGCAAACACTCAATCAAAGGATACGATACTCCTTTCACGAACCACTTTCAAACACGAATTCGATGACGACGCGCCGGCCCAAAACAACCTTATAACACCAGTTTGGAATACCCCGGAAGTATCCATCAATCCTACGACCCAAATCTCCCTGGGAGGCAACCCAAGCGAGAAAGGGAATAGCAACGGAGCTAGAGCAACCAACACTGGCAACCCAAGGCTACCCAGAGAGGCCCATCACTCACGTGCGAGATACTATGCCATGCAAGACTCGATACAAGACAATAAACAAGCAATAAACAAGCGATAAACAACACGTGGGAGAATAACAAAGTAGGTTACTCTCGCACGCAATAGCAGCAATTTGATAAGCAATTCAATCCAAAACAACTCAAACAAGTAATTCAAGTAATTCTAAGCATTCTATAAGCATAAAGACAAGTAAACACACAAAACACAAATCGGCCCCAACTATCAAAATGCTACCATTTCCAAACGAGCCACGAGTTCTGGAAACCGACTTCGCCAACCCTCCTAGGTCACCATAAGGCACGTTTAAAGACCCCGAAACCTTACTTCACCCTAGAACTCGCGCAAAGCCCCGATTTCCCCCTTTCTCGTTTGAACTACAACTACAACAACCAAACACCCAACCAACGCCATATTCACACCAAAAGTGCTTCCATGGCTTCCCGAAGCAATGCCAACACGCAAAACGAGAAAACGCAAAAGTCGACCTAAACGACCCCGACTTTCCCAAAGGCTTAATTCTCATTTTTTCCACTACGCAACCCAAACAAACCACACATTTTAGCATTCTAGCATACCTAGCACGTTTCTACATCAACGGAAAGCATAACGGCACAACTTCAATGTTTCAAGGTTTTACTATTCACAAAGTACTATTCATATCACAATTCAAGTTGCAATCACAACATTTAACAGTAGAAAATGTTACAAAGCCATAAATACATGTTCTACCAATGCTAAGGAACATTTTAGAAGCATCAAATCGCTTTAAATAACGATCTACGGATAAATCTAAAAACTGATAAAGTTAACTAACACAACGTATAAATGCGCAAATAACATGCTTCCCTCACCTTAGGTACTCCTAGTCGCTAGGAAAACAACGTTGGTTGCCTCGGAAATCACCCCGCACGAGCTCTCGCGAAGAATGAAAGATTGGAAGTTGAAATCTTTTTTTTTCTCCCTTAAAGCTCACGGCCTGCTCTCTCTATTTGCTGCTATTTTTTTTTTTTTGCCTATTATTTTAGCTTATAAGGTGTCAAATGGTCAAAGGTCAAAGGTCCAAGGTCAAACCACTTAAAACTTGGTCAAAGGCCCCTATTTCGCGCGTTTTAAAGCCATTTCAGCTATGGTAAGTTCAAATAAAGCTAGCAATATTTAAAATATAAAATTTAAGTCATCTAAATACTAGTTTCACTATTTGCTGAGGACTGGAAATCGTTATCTAGCTATCGCTCCTTAAATGCAATGCACGTTGCGTCGGCGAGAATGTAACAGTTAATTCACAAAGATTTTAAGGAAATATAATTTCCAAAATAATAAACAAAGAAAATTCACATTCCGGGCTCGGGTATTACAAATGGAGCTTATGAGACTTGTCCAGAATATGTTAGGTTATAAAAGAAGATTAGAGAATGCATCTTTTATCACCATAATCTTTCAAATTGATTTTTAAGATTATACCATGTTTTAATTCTATAGTTGTATAGAATTTAAATTCCTTCATGCATAGTTTCTTTAGAGAAAGATAACTATGATGGAATGGTTGAAATGAAAAGATAGAGATCGTTTTCATTAATAAATGAAGGTGATATCTAAATTTATAAGAAAGTTAGTAGGAGTTAATTCCCTTAACAAGTCTTATGAATTTATGATACCTTCGTTCGCCAAGGTCCAACTGAATTTTATATCATGTTATATTTCTTGGGCAAACCGATCATGTCTTGTAAGTACCATGTATATGAAAGTACAATGATATGATTGATTGTTTTCTCACGACCAGTACACCCAGTCACGATCTTAAAGTTTTCTTTAAGATGGAGGAATCTAAGAAATTTTGGTCTCCAGTCTTAATGACAGTGTATCTGTCTTTTCTTGTAGATTTCCTTCTAACTATTAAGGAAAGGTTGCGAATGGTTTTTACACCTAATCCTTGTGTTGTTTGCATTCTCCTTCAAATGCAATGGCAAGTACTTGGCACGATATGATGTAATGAGTTACATGATAGATATCTGAGAGAATACATATAAGTTCTAGTGATCTTATCGTTATAATGATCTCTATATGAACTTTAACCTAGAATTTTAAGCTTTATGATTGTAGCGAAGTTCTTAGTGAAGAAGTCACTTAAAAGGATAAGAGTGTTTTAGGTGGATTTGTGAATTATTGGAAAGAGTTCCGAATAATGATAAATAATAGTTATGTTATTATTTGAGCCTAGATGCTGCTTGACTTTTATGATGTTTGGATAATATGAGGTTCTGTCTATTAATAGTAGCCGATGTAATAAGGTGGCTATCATATAGGCTTTTTGCACAAGCTTAGAAGAACCCGATCTCATCAAGAGTCCAAACTTGTAAGGAGTCAATTCAAGAGTTTCTTTCTTGATAAGAAAATGAATTAACAGATAAAGATCCTATAGTTGTCTCTATAGATGACCCACTGATCCTGTAAAGACAGTTACAGTTGATCACCATCTTTGGGAAGATGAGTATAGAGGTATGAATGTAAAATGTACTAGATCCTATGGTTGATAGCATTAGTGCAAGTGAGAGATTGTTGGGGATATGCCCTAATGCTAAAGTTTAAGATGACCTTATTAGGGTTTAATGAGAGTATACTTATGTGTTTTACACACTATATGTTTTGTAGGATATTCATATTCTCCGCTTCGATGTAAATATATCCCTCATGTTTATCTGAGAATAGAAATATTCTAAAAGGGTTTAGGATATTTTGCACTTTCTCTTCGATATGATAAGCATTAAAAATCGATTCATAGCCCTTCAAAATATTCAACCGGGGCTAGAATAGTCGAGTACGGGTTATCATATGTTATTACCTTTGATTAACATAGTGATGTTAATGATAAAGGATGACGTGCGAAATGCCAGAACAACATGATGATGTGGACTAATAAACATATGAGTGATCGTTTGTGTACGGATCATTGAATGCGACAATAAATAGTGAACTACATGAATTCAGGTTAATAGTTTACTATTTAGTTAAGAATTGTGTAAATTAATCCTCAGACTTGAGAGATTACGGCTGCTGGTTATATCAGAGGCTAAATACTGCATCTGGACAATACCCATCTTCTATAAGGTGCGATACGGCCTTTCGCATTTTAGTCTTATGGTATGAACCGAAAAGTAATTGTCAAGATGGGATCTGTTAACCTCCGGCGTGAGGCGATGTCCTATGATATCTGAGATCGGTTGATAAACAAACAAGTCCTTGGCCATGGCGAGTATGAAGTGATGGAAAGGAGTTTTTCCATTGTAGTCATATCTTGTTTCACCAATTCAGATTTATACATAGTATCGGATGTGGGCTTAACCATTTCATGGTCTTTTCTCGATCGGGGCACTTGTAATAGAAGGATCGTACTGCACGCTAATTCTCGACGGTTAAATGGATTCATGAAAGACGTCATCTTCATTATCGTATACATTCTCATGGTACGTTCGTTGTTAGTGCGTCACTCATGAGCATGAGGGTATTTCGGTAAATGACAGAGACATTTTCAAAATAGATAAGGAGGTTTATCAGTTCCCTTATCGGTACGCGATTATGAATCTCGAAGGTCACACACTAATAAGTATCATGAATAAGTTCACTGGGAGCTTGTATAATGTGGTGGATGACTTTAAGTTGTTAAGAGTCATCTATATTGGTATTTGGGCCAAAAGTATGATTTTGAAAAGTTTTGGGGTCAAATTGTAATTATTACAACTTTTGGGGCCAAACTATAATTATTGAAAAGTAATTTCAATATATTTATTCTACTAGAGATTAGAATGGGAAAAAAATAATATATATATATATATATATATATATATATAAAGGTGTTTATATATGTATATATTTAATGATGATGTAATTTGTGAATTGCCACGTCATCATCCTAGTCATCAAATGAAAAAGGCAAATTAATGATAGGGCATTGACATGTGGCATGTGAGATGTAGGATCTTCCATGTCATCAATCCTAGTCATTTGAATTTGAATTGGATGGATGAGATTGACTTTTGAATAAAGACAAAAGAATTATGTATAAAGATGATGTAATTTGTGAATTGCCATGTCATCATCCTAGTCATCAAATGAAAAAGGCAAATTAATGATAGGGCATTGACATGTGGCATGTGAGATGTAGGATCGTCCATGTCATCAATCCTAGTCATTTGAATTTGAATTGGATGGATGAGATTGACTTTTGAATAAAGACAAAAGAATCTTATCCATTGCTTTTGATGATAGAACCTTTTTGCCAAGTGTCATGAGAGAGAAAAAGTTGTCCCTTGGATTGTAATGATTACAATCCAAGGCCATGCATGGCTTGGTTGATTCAAGCAAGAAAAAGAATAATGGTGATTGGTTCTTTATGCGTGCAAGACAATATTATATTATTGAGATTTAATAATATATAAAAGATGATAACATTCTCTCTCTTTCCACTATGATTTTTGGACATAGCAATGAGGAGAGAAAAGATTGATCTTTTGCCATCTATTGCTAATGATTATGATCTATTGACATGCATGGCTTGGTTTATTGAAACAAGAAAGAGATTAATTTTGATTAGCTCTTTCTACCTGAATGTAATATGCAAAAGATGACAACTTCTCTCACCTACATACAACACAATTTCAGCCAAAGCAATTGAGGAGAGAGAAAGTTCATCTTCTTCCTCTTGCTTGGTGATTTTTGGCCATTGCAACTTCACCAAGATGGTTTTGCTTTTTGATGAAACACCACATACATATAGCTTGATACATTGAAGATATATTAGCACATTTTTGTCTTCAAGTAGAAGGTAGAGCTTTGGATGCTTGTGGACCAACTAGACCCTTCAAGTTAGAAGGACTCCATTGCTCCAACTTCAAGCCATACCATCAACCAAGTTGTCTATGAAAGGTATACCTAAGGACCTTGCTTTTTCATTATATATATTTGATATATGATGTTAGTTAGTAGTTTTATGGACATATATGAAAGAATGCATGTTGATCTATGCTATAAAATTTTGAAATACGGCACACCTAGTTTCGGCCCTAGCTTGTATCCATGCATGCCTTTCTAGATCTTGAATCCAACCATGATATATGCTTAGACATGATTTCTATATGTGTTGGCTTGCACTCCGTTTCAAACCTTTCTTCGAGTCCTTTAGTTAGCTCATCATTGGTACCTGGTGTAGCTACATCTAACAGGTGAAAGCGAGTACGAGCAACCCTCCATCTTCTTCTTTCAATCTCCTGATTCGCCCTCAGCCTCTAACTCTAACGCCTTCTCCCGAGAAGGATAACCTTAGGTCCCCCCTAATAGGCCGGAACCAGACGTACTAGGCTCGGAAGCTCTTGTTTTAGTTCTATCTCCATCTCTTGTACCATCCATGGAACCAATGCTTGAAAGCAGGTGTACTAAAATAAATAGGAAAGGGCCGATTCTATTCATCCAAGGCTAAGGAGTTGCTAAATAAAGTTCCGAGTTGACAAGATCAAAAACAAATCTGTCCCAAAGAAAAAAGCCTAGTTGTAGTAGACGAAGATGGTCACCTAGGATAGGCAGACAAACCTGAACCTTAGAAAGTAGTCGACAAAGACGCTACGGGAGAACCGCCTAGGATGGCGTAAGAGACTCGATCATCTATTTCTTCAATGTGGGTTTATGCATTTGTCTTTTGAATCGGTCAAGGGTTCAGACAGGAGATGTTTAACCAGTACAAGTAGTGTTTGTGGCACCCATCCAGACTTGGAGTAGAGTAGCCAGAAAGAGGCACCGAGGAGGGACAAAAAGAACAGAAGCTGAGAGATTCACCTGTAGGGACGCGCTTCGGTCTAAGGCCTTGGCTGACTTAAGATCTCTGTGAAGCTCCACCTTCAAAGGGGAGCTATGTAGATAGATTTTTTGGTCTTTACTTTCGTGTTTGGAGTAGGTGATAATGAGGAATAGCAAGGAGATGGCTTTTTAGCCAAAACAGTGAGGTGTGGGTAGCGATCACTGAACGATTTCTTCCAATTCTTATTATAAATATTCTTGTATGATATAGATGGTGGGAATAATGAAACGAATTCTTCATCTACACCGGAGTACCGGCATCTCAAAAGGAAAGGAAAGCGAAAAGGGAGTATAGGGTCAACTACCTTTTTAGCTTTAGAAAATCTAGTGAAAGCAGAACCCTATTTAGAAGAGAAGACAATTCCTTCGTCAATCACAAATGTTCGTGATGAAGTGTTAGGTGGTATGAGTCAATTGTTCTACTTTTCATCTTCGTATAGAGACTTAGAATGAACTGAGTTATCTTTGTATAACTTAGACTATTTTGAGATACATGTTATTGAAGGTGATGTCAGCCGTGTAAAAACTGAACCAAGGTCAGGATTGGATGTACCTGCTGGTGACATCCAACAATTAATCCCAACTATGACAGGAACATCATTGAGTCCTGACAACTTCTTTGCTGGTGTGCAGGATGAAGAACAAAACAAGGCCAGGCTCAAGCGAGAAATAATGTAGAATTTTGATAACCCAGACGAAGGAGCTTCGTCAAATGAAGACGGTTATACGCCTTTGTTCCACACAGGCTCAAATGTATAAGTTATTCACATCTCACCACATTCAAAAGACCGTTCACATCCAATCACAATTTTAAAAAAAAAGCTTTTTTATGCAGGTGAAAGTAGGGGATCCATTGCTCCTCCCGTCTTTTCCGGCAAATGCTATGTTAAACTATGCCCACCCACCTCGACAAGCCTGGAAATCAACTCCAGTCAATAAATGAACGGAGGGATGAACTGGATTTGAATAGTTGAGAAGATGTTTGAAACCTCCTGCCATAAGGAAGGGGAGATCTATAGTAAGAGCTCCCTCTCTCCCTGCTTTCGGCGCCTTACTATTCTTTTAGGGAAACTCCTGAAGTTACGTCTTTCAGTACTGAGACTCAAGTCAAGTAGTTGAGATAAGTTGTTTGCTCTTTGTCAGGTGCCCTTAGTTAAGTTCATTTTGTCATATAGGTTCGTTTTAGAGGTCAGTGGTTCAAGTCAATAAACGAGGAGGCCCTTCTCACTCAAGCTCAAGCATTTACTTTTCTAGTTAGAGACCAATGTCTTGGGACTAACGTGGGATCCGCTCAAGGACCTACTGGTTTAGGTAAATATCTTATGCCTTCCCCAACTGGAAAAGTCATTTTTGGGGGAAAAAGTATACGATTTTCAAAAAAGGTCGAAAGAAATGTATCAGGTTTTAATATATATATATATATAACTGGCTAGCTGCTTTTTATGCAAAAAAAAGACAAAACGGGATTGGATTTCTACTCATAAAGAAGGAAGGTTAGATATCTTTGATAGGCTTGTATTTTTGGTTGAAATGGGATGGTGTTCAAACTCCCGAAATGCAGTTTAGACAGCAAGCCTTCCCCTTTCTGATTGGACTGACTTAGGGAAGGGTCAATCTCCTCCAGAGCATGCTTCACAGCCACTCATTCGTCCTAACCAAATAGTAGAATCTATATCTCAGCAATGGTTTTTTCCGCTAATCACCCCTTCCCAACCAGCCCGCCCGATCGATCTTGTAACATCGGCTAATGAAAGGGGGTTAATCTGGTCCAAAGTTGTCGGAACGAATCATTTGCTTTATCAAAAAAAGCTTTATTAGGGGGTGAATGTTGGCCACCTATTTTCAATCATTACAGCTGGAGTCGACCAACTTTGCGATACGAACAGACAAGAAGAATAACGCAGGCAGCAGAATGCAAAAGAGAAGAACAAAGATTCCTGACCTAGAGCATGTTATTGACTCAACCACAAATCTGTTGAATGAAGGTAGCTTTCTTACTCTCAGCCATTAGTTAGATAGAAATCCCTTGACTTCGTTTATGCCCTTATGTAGTGCACTAGATTTGGCTGTTTTCAGAATTAGAAGCTCATACCGGGAAATTTCTTTCTTAATAGAACCAAGTGAAAGGCGATCGGCCAGCGAGGAATTAGCCATAGATAAGGGAAAGCTCCCAACCCAAGTACAAGTGCCATCCTCAAATTTAGCTGTAGGAGGGATATCCTCTGTTATTGACGAAGCTGTTATTGGACTCGCTTAGCTCGGCTGGTCTCATTGGAACTCAAGGTTGAAGGAAGAAGGGCTACTATAGACTAGAAGGGAGGCCTTCTCATACCTAGTTAATTGATAGATGAGTCTTCCTAGAGAAAAGGCATCGATCTGACTTATTTAGAAAGCTAGAACAGAGAAGGAACACTCGTTTAAATAGAATAGGGTTGGCTGGTACAAAATCTATTGCTATTGTACTTGGCAACTAAGCCTAGAAGGAAGAAGTCATAGCTACTACCGCTACGTGGGCTTCTTCTTAGTATGCTCAAAGGGAAGGTCAGTAAGAGTAGATAGAATAGAGTATGACATAACCAGAAAGTATGTGGTATCATTAGCCAATGTCTGTGATTCTATAACTAAAGAATTAAACTAAAGTGGAGGATAGGATGCAGCAGAGGTTGTACTTTCTCTTCCTAGGTATGGGCGGGGGGAAAAGCTATTCTAGCATCAGCATGGATTGGCCAGAGACTGGGAGTAGTCATCATCTTTGTCCAGAGTAGTCATCCAGCCACTAAGGGAAAAACCACTTAGCGTAGTGGAATAGGAAAGAGAGCGTCGAGCACAGCTTTTGTGTCACCAGCAAATCCTTTTTCATTTATTGGGAGACTGAAAAAGGATTTGTCAAGCAGGCATGATTGTCATGTTAATCGACAGTTGAGAAATCCTATCTTCAGGGCCCTCACTTTAGGGCTATCTTTCACTGTTGATAGACATGGTTCAACGTGATAGGTGTAGTTCCTCAATCAATAGATAACTCAAGGTTCTTGTTTTCAATCTGGTATGGGGAAGGATGACAGAGCTTTCGATTAAACATTTGTGTGGGTCTACCTTGAGAATTGCCTTTTATTTCTCATCTCGATATGGGTAAGGCTTCACTACTCGTTCGCTTGAGGAGTTCAGTTGTTACTAGCCTAGCACTTCTCCTTGTCCCCTTTCTGCATTCGCACATTACCTAAACTATACGTCTTCTACGGCAGAAAGAAGGTCAACCTCACCTCAGTTAATCACACCTTTATTTCTCGACGATCAAAGAGTCAAAACTCGCTTTCGAGCTAACCAAGAATGGAGCTACCAGCCAACAAGCAAAACGAGTTCTCATTCACGGATAACTAAGATTTGACAAGGGAGAGGGGAACCCTTCTCATACCCGCCCTTACAGGAGCTTAACGGAGAAAAGGCTATGCCCAATAAGGGAAGACTTCGGTAAAATGCCATATGTCTGTTGATGGCTAGCTTGTACAAGCAAATATTGGACCTAGGTAAAGGGCTATAAACTTCTGGACGATGTTGTGTACTTTCACATAATACTGCGTCGAGAGGAATCACTTGGGGGTTCAATCCCCCACCAGGTCCTACTCCTCCCCCAGAGAATTACGGGTTGGGGCTCATTATGGGGGCACAAAGCGAGGGGGATCACCCAGGCACGAATCACTATGCTTCCGGGTCCTCACAAGAGGCACATCAGGAAGGCTAGCCGGGATCCTCTCATCTCGCCCCACATCAGGGGGAGGCGGGCAAAAAGAGACTATTTTTCGTACTAGAATGACATCTTTGGAGGCACTGTGCTTCCCAAGCTATAACCCCAAATATCTTTTTGTTTTAGATTGGAAGTAGGAAGATTTTCCATTATTTCGCTCAGCATATAGCGATTTCCGAATTAGACATTGAAACTAAAACGGATATTGAAATTGGAAATCTTGCCGAATACATAAATAATTAGAAAAGACTAAAAACCCTGTTAGATCCATGTTTTGAGTCATATTAAAAAAAAGGATGACTAACTGAGTTTTTGCATCTTTCTCCTATGCCTTTCTTGGTTGGAAAAAAACCAACCGGCAATTTTCAAAATTGGAAAGGAAGTGAAAAAAGAAGACAGCCCTAGGGAAGACGACCAACTCTTTCTCACAACAAAATGAAAAATTGGAGTTATGTCGCTATGTGAAAGAAGAAATGAAAGTCTCATCCCGTTCTTGGATACTTTACTACGCTATTCAAAGCATCGAGGAAGAAAGGAATAGGAATAGGAGTTGAACGATGCAAAGAAAGAGTTCCTTGCTTCTGCACTTTTGCTAATCTCTTTGATGCTTGTAATTGTGCTCACGAGCAGAATCATGGAAATGGCTTAAAGAAAGTACTACTACATGGAATAAGCCAAGTCAAGGTTTTGAATCCCAGCATTAGTATAAGATATTGACTATTCAAAAATAGTCTTTCTTCGGTGGAAGTGACGATCGGGCTTCAAGCAAGCTCAGGAGTTCAGGTGCTAAAGAAGAAGAAAAGAAAGTGGCTTTTATCCCACGCCACTGGTCCTTGCTAGTCACTTGGATTTGCAGAGGTCAAAGGCTCTAGGGCCGAAGAAGTCTAAAGAGAAGATTGCATTCGTTCCGATAGAAATGGCTTATCTCGAGATGAAGAGGCATTGGAAATCTATCTCCGGCCGGACCAGCTATTGAGAAAGTATACTAAAAATAGGTGATTGGCTCTCCAACTCAGTCGATCTCCCTTCAGTCGTAGACCTTCCCTTAGTTCGTCATGCTATTTCTCTAAAAACCTCCACACTCCTCACGCATTGGAAAGTGCGCTATCAGACATCTCCTACTGCCTTCCTTCCCCTCTCACCCCTCCCTTTGTCAAGAAAGAAGCCCCGCTCCCTAAGGGCCCCTATATGATAAATCATTTTGGAAAAAAAAAAGAATGCCTCAACTGGATAAATTCACTTATTTCACACAATTCTTTTGGTTATGCCTTTTCTTTTTTACTTTCTATGTTCTTCTTAGGTTCTATCTCCCTTTGGATTTTGAAGTGAAAGTCTTTTGCTTCTATCTAACAAGGCCCAAGTTACAGTGGGCTCTTTCTATTATGAAAGGGTTCATATGTACACATTTATTGGTAAGTTTTGTATATAGGATATATTCTAACTTCTTTGATTTGATTTGACTTTATTCCCCCTGTACTATACTTTCGCTCAATCTGAGCAGCTCTGGAGTCAGCTTAGGACGGGCAGAAAAAAAAAGACGAAGGAAGGAGGAGGCCCCAATCATCAAATGGAAACGAAAAAGAGAAATGCGTAAGAAAGAAAAGGTACTATGTCACTAACCAGCTTGTGGGTTAGGTACGTAGGTCACTCGACGAGAGGACATCTAATATCTTCTCTTGGATGTATAGACAACACGGAGTAAACACACCTATCGCTTCGCTCGAGTTAGTACTCCCCTATGGCTGGAAGGCTATGACCCTCTTAGGTTAGGCTGCGGAGCATCCAACTAGTTTGGGTGTTCCCTAGTAGTCCTGGGGCACACTGTCGGTAGGAGGATTGAGGGCCCGACGAGGGTGGGGATCCCAGGGTCCCTTATCTTTAACTATGATAAGTGAAAGCCCAGTGTGGGGTCTCTAGTACTGGTAATGCCAGATACTGTACACTCATTTGGTCACACCAAGGTTCCCACGCCTACCTATAGTTGTTGAACCCATTGAACCCTCTCCCACTAGAATAGTGGTATTCTAACTCCCTGCTATGGGGGAAATCCAATGTAACACCCCGATCCCTCTCGAGCCTGGGAGTTCTATCAATCAATCTATTCAGAACCCAATTCCAAACCTGGTCAAAATTTTTAGGGAAAGACGGACAGAGTCTCCCCTGTTTCTAGGCAAAATGTAAAACCTATAACAGCATATAAGTGGACCAGCACCATGTCCCACCATACAAAACCTCCTCAAGGCCATCCGAGCCTTGGTTCTCAACAATTAAACACAAGCAAATATACAATTCCAAGTGCCCAGACTATTCTAACTTTTCTTTAAGCAATACAAGCATGCATTAAAGTTAAGCTATACTAACTAGATACATAAACTAACTTATCAAACCACTTCAATAATCTAATAAAACTTAAATTACATTCCTTTTGACATTAAATACATACAATACATGAACATACATCTTTGTATCTTTGACAACTCAAGCCACATAGCACGCAAGACAACTCTTCAAGCATGATCTTTCACGTAATCACGAACTTTCTAGCTAACATGGCATTTCCTGAAATGTGGTGGTGAGGAGTGAGTATACACAACACGTATACTCAGTGAGGGCGAGACAGATATCGAGGTGGAGAGAAAGAAGTTCGTGCAATGCAAATAGGTACAGCTAAGCACTATAATTGACAAGCAAGCATTCAATATAAACAATCAATACAATAACCAATTAATAAAAGCATTAACACAACCATTCAAAGCTATACACACTCTGAAGGCTATGGTTCACTCGAGCGAGAAATGTACCGATCATGACTTCGATGACTTTAACGATGACGCGCCGGCTCACCCACCTAATAACTTCCGTTTAGAGTACTCCGAACATACTTTGTCAATTCTACGACCCAAACTCCCTGGGCGGCAACCCAAGCGAGAAAGGGAAAAGGACACGGAGCTAGAGCAACCAACACTAGCAACCCGAGGCTACCCAGAGAGGCCCATCACTCACGCGCCTGACACTTATGCAATGCAATATAAGATATATACGATAATCGAGCAAGGCACTGAAGTGCAGGTTAGTAACAACATGCGATACAATAAGCAATTACAATCAATAAAGTAACAAGAACAGTACTAACAAGCATTATCAACAATTGATATACAATTCAACCATAATCAACTCTAACAAGCATAACAAGCAATATTAAGCATTCTATAGGCATTATACTATGAAAACACACAAAATTACAAAATGACCCCAACTTTCATAACGCTACTACTTTCAAACGAGCCACGAGTTTTGGAAACCGACCTCACCAATCCTCCTAGGTCACCATAAGGCACGTCTAAAGACCCCGAAACCCTACATAACCCTAGAATTCACGCAAAGTCCCGATTTTCCCTCTTTGCTCATTTGAACTACCGGTACCCTAACCAAACACCCAACCAACACCATAACCGCACCAAAAGTACTTCCATGGCCTCCCGAGATAATGCCATCACGCAAAACGATAAAATGCCAAACTTGACCTAAACGACCCCAACTTTCACTAAGCCATTTTCCTCCATTTTTCCATTACACAATCCAATTAAACCACACAGTTAGGCATTCTAGCATATCTAGCACCTTTCTACATCAACAAAACGTATAACGGAGCAACTTCATCGAAATGGGGGTTTACTATTCACAATTTACTATTTAATTATCAATTTAAATTGCAATTTCGATATCTAACCGCAGAAAATGCTAAAAAGCTATAAGTACATGTTCTACGATTGCTAGGGAACATTCTTTAAGCCTCAAAATGATCAAAATAACATTTTACGTATAAAACTCAAAAATTAAAGTTAATACATAAAACATTCAAATGCGCAAATAAACATGAAACCCTCACCTAAGACGCTAGGAAAACCACGCTGGATGCCTCAGAAACCACCCCGTGCAAGCTCACGTGAAGATTTGAAGTTTTGAAGATTGAAAATGTTTTTTTTCTCCTAGGAGTTTCGGCCTGCTCCTTTGTATATTTCAGCCTTGTTCTTTTTTTTTCTTGCTATTATAATCTTATAAAAGATGAAAAACAAGTCAATTGGTCAAGGCTTTGGTCAAACTACTTAAAATTGGTCAAATAAGCTCATTTTATGCATTTTAAAGCTAAAACAACTAACACAAATCTAATTCTAGTTAAATACAACTAAAATACTAAAATTAAAACACTAAATACTAGTTTTCACTATTTGTTGAGGACTAGAAATCATTTCCTAACTATCGCTCTTGATATGCTATGCACTTTGCGACAATAAAAGAATAACAATTAATCCTCAAAGAATTTAAGAAAATATAATTTTTGAAAGGTAACATAGTTCAAAATTTACTCCGGCTCGGAGCTACTTTTCATTTAATTGAAAACCGAGCATTAAGATGCAAGAAAAATAAAACCGATTAACATAAGTATGAAAATAAAGCTACAAATGAATGTTTAACTAAAAATAAACACAAAATTAAATACCAACATTTAAGATAACACTTAATTAAATGCAATTAAATGCCATTAAATGCATGCCGGGTTCAAGTTATCACATCCTTCCTCCCTTAAAACAATTGCGTCCTCGCAATTCTTCTTCCAATAGGACTCTGCATCCACTGAAATCCAACTCTGACTAATCTTCATCAACTGTTGAGCAAGTATATTAATCAAAATAACCAATAGGGAAGTTTAAGAAGAAATTCCAAGTAGTAATGCCGAATAAAGGCTCAAATGTAGATACCGCACAAGAATCCCGTTGATACGAATACCGAAGAAGAATAAAATTCCAACCAAAAGTGCCGAGATAATACCAATAAGGACTAAAGCAAAGATACTGTAGATAAAATCACATCACATATTAATGATAAGAAGAATACCGAATGAATACCCCATACACGAATCTCTAGTAGAAGTTCAACTATTACTGCTCGAGAATTCCCAAGCAAGAAGCCAAATAAAGGCTCAAACAAAGGTTCCATCCAGAGGTCCAAAGAAGTACCCCGCGGGTCATGAATTTCATAGAAGAATTCCCTGTTAAGAGTGCTGAAAAAAATACTAAGAACCCAATCAAATAAGTGGGTATCCAAATAATAACCCCATAGGACAACCAATTAGATTCCGAGTATCGCTATCAAATGCTGAGAAGAAGGTCTAAGGAAATACTAGAGGAATTATCATGTGTCTAATAAGACAGTCAAGTTAAATAACAAATATAGCTTCCCTGATAGATGAAAACCCTAAGGAAAATACCGAGCTGGTGCACCATATACAAAACCAAACTCTGAGGCCTCTTCACTGTTTGCCAAGTGAGAACTTTATACAACTTACCACCAAGAAAGCCCAAAGTATTCCACAGCATACCATAAGCAATATGAGATAATAAGTCTGAACAAGATTCCAAGTGTAAGACTTCCAAGAAGTGCCATCAAGGAAAGATACTAGTAGAATGCCCACTAAGAATTCTATAAAATGCCATTGAAGAATTTCCAATCAGGGATGCCAGTATCACACCAATAAAGACCGAGACTCATATGCCATAGATAATACCATACAGTAAGTCCGATTGAGATCCTAATAGTTAAGTCCACCGAGAAATGCCAACAAAAGATTCCAAAGAATACCCAATAAGAAAACCAAGAATGCTCTCCAAAGAATAGCCAAATAGAACCTTAAAAGAAAACTACTCTTTCATAGCTGTTAAGCATAGAAGAGGACCCTAAAGATTCGCCAATAACCAAGCTCCAAAAGCAAACACCAACTTCCAAATCAAGGCTAGTTAAATGCCATTCATTTCCTGCCAATCCATACACCTTGAGAGGCCAGCTGTGAACCACTTTCTTCAGGGGAGAAAGAGGACTTACTTACCACTTCCACATAACATGTATGAATGCCAAGATATCACATTTATACACATGCCTTAAACTACTGTGCAAGCAAGTTTAATAAACTGTTTATAAAATAGTTTATTCAACAAAGTCACTCAAGCACGACAATCAAGTCAAGCACAACATAATCAATTCAAATTACGACATAACAAATTGAAGACATTCCAAGACACACATTACAAGCAATACTTCAAGCAAATAACAATTCACGAGGTCGATTCGATTCACAATGCCAATTCAATAGGTCAATTCAATACACAACTAGACACTTCACTTCACTTGAGAAACATTTAACACATAACACATAACTATATCACATAGGTGCATACATTCAAGTCAAGACACACAATCTCACATGCAAGCATACACTTTCAAGACACACTTAACAAGCACACATTCAGGGATCACAACCCACCAGACCGAGGACCCTGTCCTGGCTTATGAGCTAAACAAGCTCTGATACTACCTGTAAAACCCCGATCCCTCTCGAGACCGGGAGTTCTATCAATCAATCTATTCACAACCCAATTCCAAACCCGGTCAAAATTTTTAGGGAAAGACGGACAGAGTCTCCCTTGTTTCTAGGCAAAATGTAAAACCTGTAACAGCATATAAGTGGACCAGCACCATGTCCTACCATACAAAACCTCCTCAAGGCCATCCGAGCCTTGGTTCTCAACAATTAAACACAAGCAAATATACAATTCCAAGTACCCAGACTATTCTAACTTTTCTTTAAGCAATACAAGCATGCATTAAAGTTAAGCTATACTAACTATATACATAAACTAACTTATCAAACCACTTCAATAATCTAATAAAACTTAAATTACATTCCTTTTGACATTAAATACATACAATACATAAACATACATCTTTGCATCTTTGACAACTCAAGCCACATAGCACGCAAGATAACTCTTCAAGCATGATCTTTCACGTAATCATGAACTTTCCAGCTAACATGGCATTTCCTGAAATATGGTGGTGAGGAGTGAGTATACACAAAACGTATACTCAGTGAGGGCGAGACAGATATCGAGGTGGAGAGAAAGAAGTTCGTGCAATGCAAATAGGTACAGCTAAGCACTATAATTGACAAGCAAGCATTCAATATAAACAATCAATACAATAACCAATTAATAAAAGCATTAACACAACCATTCAAAGCTATACCACACTCTGAAGGCTATGGTTCACTCGAGCGAGAAATGTACCGATCATGATTTCGATGACTTTAACGATGACGCGCCGGCTCACCCACCTTATAACTTCCGTTTAGAGTACTCCGAACATACTCTGTCAATTCTACGACCCAAACTCCTTGGGCGGCAACCCAAGCGAGAAAAGGAATAGGACACGGAGCTAGAGCAACCAACACTGGCAACCTGAGGCTACCCAGAGAGGCCCATCACTCACGCGCCTGACACTTATGCAATGCAATATGAGATATATACGATAATCGAGCAAGGCACTAAAGTGCAGGTTAGTAACAACATGCGATATAATAAGCAATTACAATCAATAAAGTAACAAGAACAGTACTAACAAGCATTATCAACAATTGATATACAATTCAACCATAATCAACTCTAACAAGCATAACAAGCAATATTAAGCATTCTATAGGCATTACACTATGAAAACACACAAAATCACAAAATGACCCCAACTTTCATAACGCTACTACTTTCAAACGAGCCACAAGTTTTGGAAACCGACTTCACCAATCCTCCTAGGTCACCATAAGGCACGTCTAAAGACCTCGAAACCCTACATAACCCTAGAATTCACGCAAAGCCCCGATTTTCCCCCTTTGCTCGTTTGAACTACCGCTACACTAACCAAACACCCAAACAACACCATAACCGTACCAAAAGTGTTTCCATGGCCTCCCAAGATAATGCCATCACGCAAAACGATAAAATGCCAAACTTGACCTAAACGACCCCAACTTTCACTAAGCCATTTTCCTCCGTTTTTCCATTACACAATCCAATTAAACCACACAGTTAGGCATTCTAGCATATCTAGCACCTTTCTACATCAACAGAATGCATAATGGAGCAACTTCATCGAAACGGGGGTTTACTATTCATAATTTACTATTCAATTATCAATTTAAATTGCAATTTCAATATTCAACCGCAGAAAATGCTAAAAAGCTATAAATACATGTTCTACGATTGCTAGGGAACATTCTTTAAGCCTCAAAACGATCAAAATAACATTCTACGGATAAAACCCAAAAGTTAAAGTTAATACATAAAATATTCAAATGCGCAAATAAACATGAAACCCTCATCTAAGACGCTCCTAGATGCTAGGAAAACTACGCTGGATGCCTCAGAAACCACCCCGTGCAAGCTTACGTGAAGATTTGAAGTTTTGAAGATTGAAAATGTTTTTTTTTCTCCTAGGAGTTTCGGCCTGCTCCTTTGTATTTTTCAGCTTTGTTCTTTTTTTCTTGCTATTATAAGCTTATAAAAGATAACAAACAAGTCAATTGGTCAAGGCTTTGGTCAAACTACTTAAAATTGGTCAAATAAGCTCATTTTATGCATTTTAAAGCTAAAACAACTAACACAAATCTAATTCTTGTTAAATACAACTAAAATACTAAAATTAAAACACTAAATACTAGTTTTCACTATTTGCTGAGGACTAGAAATCATTTCCTAACTATCGCTCTTGATATGCTATGCACTTTGCGACAATAAAAGAACAACAATTAATCCTCAAAGAATTTAAGAAAATATAATTTTCGAAAGGTAACATAGTTCAAAATTACTCCGGCTCGGAGCTACTTTTCATTTAATTGAAAACCAAGCATTAAGATGCAAGAAAAATAAAACTGATTAACATAAGTATAAAAATAAAGCTACAAATGAATGTTTAACTAAAAATAAACACAAAATTCAATGCCAAAATTTAAGATAACACTTAATTAAATGCAATTAAATGCCATTAAATGCATGCCGGGTTTGGGTTATCACATCCAGTCCTATGGTTGGGCGGAGACATGGCAACGGTAGTTGTTGGTATGTCCTACCGTAGTAGGAGTCACCGTCTGCAGAATTAACAGAATCGATTGAGCCTAACTGACTCAACATCTTCTGGGTCTACTAGTTCCAGACCTGGAGCTGCTCGTGCTAGAGATATGCTAACCATGTTGAGATCTGTAGAGCCAAATTCTGTTCAGATTCGAAGTTTAGTGATCGAAACGGGATGAGAAATAAGGCAATTCGGTTCTCAACAGTGGATTCAGTAGAAGTAGATTCGGTTGATGAAAGTGGTGGGACTAAAAATAGAGATTCAACTAATAAAGCAGAAGTGGGCCACCATTTCACCGGCACAACCTACCTATGCACCAGCACCACAAATGGAAGAGCCTGTAGTAGATCCAGCATCAGCAGTAGCACCAGTTAGGATACCAATAGCAAAGGCGGAGTCGATAGCTAGAGAGGTAGGTAAGGCAATTCTTTTTTGGTAAAAAAAGGATATAGATTGAATCTTATGAGAACGATACATCATATCGAAAGTCGTACATTAGTACCATAATACTCTACAACTCTTGCTTGCAGTAGAAAAGTATAAATAAAGTGGCACACTTAACGCACTTCCAAGCATGGTTTTTACCCTCCATGATATCCTATTTGATTTGATATTCTTTCATGTTGAGATCAAATTGGAATTATAGGGTATTTTGTTCAACCTTCGCTGCAACTATGCAAGTCAAGGAAGCAGCTAAAACTATCATACTACCTCAGAATGCAGCACAATGAGAAGCTTGGGGAAGACCATACTAGGTGACAAGGACTCGCCTCCAGTAGAGGTCCCCTCAATTGGGACAGAATTCAAAGGCATGGCCACCAATAGTAGCAGAAGAGAATCTTTGGCTCCAGAAAAAGTGAAACTAGGCCCTAGGGCAGTTGACTTCCTGGAGTTCTCACTATTGAATAGGGGGATGTGTGCCTAGCTTAAGTATTTGGCCTGGTACGCAGTCCAGTCCTCTTCTCCGGATACCTCCATTGAATCATAGTTTGAAGGCTCAATTGTCCTAACATCTTGGAAAACAAAGGATGAAAATCCAGAACATATAAGGTTTGGGATATTGTGGCCTTTGTTTGATCTCAATATGAAGTATCATAAAGATGAAATCAAACCACCAAAAGCTTTGACTTCAAATTTGAGTTTTGGTGGGACCTGGGTCTCTGGAGGCTTTACTGGTCAAGACTTATTGGTCTTTGCTCGTGGCCTAAACCAACCACGGGCAAAGAGAGGTGTGGTGGTATTGGGAGAAATCCTGGACACAACTCCTTCCAATGTCATCTATCAAAGTGAATAGAAGTCCTCAATCAACTTCCAGAGTGAAAGGATTAGATACGGACTCTTCACAAAAAAGAGCGAGGGTTATTGACAGTCGACCTACGGTAATAGGTTTGAAGATATGGCAACAGGATGTTTATAGCGTACCGAGCCTAATAGGTTTTTTGCTTCAATAGCTCTACTCTCTCTTCATTCTGGAAGAAATGCTAATGAGTCACAGACGATGAGTTTGAATCCCCTCTATAGGCCTTATAGGAGGGCTAGTGAGGCAGCCCTCATAGAATGGGGAAAAGCCAAAATCCTATGATGCTAATCTGGGGCTTTGGTCAGAATGTTTTCAAAGCATGGCATTAAATAAGAAATTCCTTCTCTAATCAAGTATGTAGTACCTTGAAGTTGAGACTCTTCCCAACCGTAAGAACTCATATGAGTTGTAGTCGGATATTAATCAGTAAACGTTGTGATGTTAGCAATTGAATGCGTATCAGTTGTGATCTTTTCTTCTGTGATTGAATCAGTAAGCGCTACAGATGTTATTCAATAAAAGACTCTATGTACAGGAAATAAGCCAAGTCCAGTAGCTTTTTATTAAAAAAGGATATGGGAACTTATTGGAGTGTGGCCAAGCCAAGACTCGAGTGGCCAAGTGGATGCAAAGACTATAAAGCCAGTGAGTCTCCCCCTGGTTCTAGAGTAGGTAGACTAAGAAGAAGGTACGGAAGAAGAAGGGAAAGGGTAGCTGGTTCACGAAATGAAACTGACAATCTCAACTTCCTTACTTGCAATATAATAAACTCATACACCAGCTCCAAGCATTAAAGAAGAGAAAAAAGACCTGGCTTCAAGGGCTTTAGCTTTGAGGAAAGAAATATCCCAGACCTGGCTCACTCCAGGAAGATTCCATTCCTCCTCCCCTAGACCCGGCATAAAAGAAGGGCTGATAGCGCCTATGTGTCAAAGGAGAGTTATTGCCTAAGATCCTCTTCTCCAAGATCTTAGGTCTGCTGTTGATTGTTGATACGGCTTGGCTCCTGATGCTAGGTCCGGGTAAGGATATGTAAGAGAAACTACTGCTGCTAGTGAGGGGTATTTATTCTACTCTGATGCGAGGGAAGCCATCCATAGGCTTCTATGGGCTCCATAAGAGGGGCAAGAGATCCGGAGTTGACAAATTCGGCTTTTGCATAGGACCGGAAATAGATTAGAAGGAAATTCTTTAGAGCCGTTTAAAAAGAAGATTTAACAGGGGGAAGGCTAGCTTTGCATAGGCTACACAAGCCAGGATCAAACTCTTTTTTTCACTATGATTGAGCCCCTCAGTGGTAGAACCTGGTGAACCCGATATTCTACTTCCTTCCAACCTTCGGTTAACTCTTCTTTTAAGCAATTTCTAGTTAAGATCAGATCACTTTTTCATACCTAAATGCAGCTGTGATCTTTTATACGATAGCACTAATGCTAGAAGGAGAGAATGTGATCCTTCTTCTTCAATTCATCTGCAAAGCCAAATCCCTTTATCCCCTCTCTCAATCCCTTCTTTCAGAAAAATGTTTGGCAAGGAGTATGAATGTCCGAACTCCCTGTGTTAAGCATAAGGACCACCCTAAGAACTGATTCAATAGCTAAGGTTACTTATATGCCATTCACTGCGGCAACGGAAAGGCTTACAACTGCTATGAGAAGATTTGTCTTACCTTATTTTTGAGCACTTATTCAATTTCTCTAACTTCTTGTTGGGGTTTTTACTCACTTTCTTTTTAGGAAAGAAGGAAGAAGACCACAAATCTTATAATACGTCATCGGTGTACTTACCTCAACACAAGAAGCGTGGGCCCACTACTCACCTCTGATTAATTCCTCAAATCAAGTAGTGTAGCCGGAGGGACAAGAGAGATTTTACCTCAATCCAGTCAATCTTTCCCAAGCCGATGCTTTGGGTTACTTGCCCTGCTTTCGGGTTAGCTTTCTAACTACTTGCTATACTATCCTCTTGCTTATTCTTGAACCAGGGACTTGAACTGAAACTTCCAACTTCTAAGAAATCCTGTATTTGTCTTTCCATGCTGTCTTTTACGTGCTATTCCTTACACAACCTCCACTTAGATTCATTTCAAGTCTCGAGTTCTTGTTTAAAATTCTCGTAGATGAAGTTCGAATGAGAGCTTTGATGCAATTCAAATTGACAAGCAGTAGTGACAGCATAATAAATGTCCGGAGGACAGAACAAAATCTTCAATTCCCGGGTTTTCTTTGCCAATAGACCAATCAATGGTGCTGTATTAGAAACAAGATTCAGTCGCTACAAGCGAAGGATAATAAGAAATCGGCCGTAAAACGTGTAGATTAACTAAAAAAATACACTTGGCCCACTAAGCACTAGGAGAGTCGCTTAGATAATATGCATAGACTGGAAGACTAAGGGATTCTTCAAGTCTAGACGTAGACTTCTTTAAATTTCATGCCAGTTAAGGTAAGCTCTCAGTTGATGCCATTACTTGACTCAATCTACCCGGGTCATATCACGATCGACGCTTATTATACATTGCTTCGACTGTTGTGTACATCCCCAGCCGATAAAAGGAGTGGGTACCAGACTCGCTAAGAGGAGATAACAGTGGCTCCGCGCCCCCTAACTACTAAAGACCTTAAAGAGGTGGTTGACGTTCGTTAGGCATAGATCGCTGATTCTCTTAATTTAATTCTTTGAAACTATGCGCTAGACTAGACTAAGAATCCCTCTATTTTAATTGTAAGATTTGATTTTATTGGCTATTGGCACTTCTATAGAATAGAAAGAAGGAGTTGTTAGCCCTCATCAAAGTACGCCCAAAGACTTATCTGAAATTCCTTTAAGTAGAGACCCTTTTTTCTGTGAGGGGTCGTAGGCCAGTCTTTTAGTAATTTTCGAGGAGTGTAACCTATTATAAAAGTTCTTTATAGGTTAACACGACCCGACAATCGTAGACCCTTCCTTTAGTTAATGACTTGGCTCCTTTCCTTCTAGTCACTGCTAGAAGGATAACATCTATTAGTCCCTTCTCATTTTTCTTTCTTTCTGTCCTCTGGTTTAAGGTTCATAAAGGGAGTGCTCGCTACTATAAGACAGCTCTGCATTCTTTCGAGGCAATCGTAGCCAAGCTTTGAGACTATTCAAGCTAGCGTGGTAACAATACTGAGGAGGATACCTAGCTAGTCCTGAATTAGAGCAGGGCAGTGAAGCCCTCGATTAGCAAATAGCTCCCCGTTCTATCCAATAGACTCTTTGCTAAAGTTCAAAGGCCAGTTTGAAGAAGGTCCAACGTCTGTGAGAAGTAAATGAAACTGTCGTTCCAAAACTTTTTAAGGTGTGATGCAGGCTGGGCAATCAACTGGAGAACCAAGGAATGGAATTGAACTGCAAGCATAGGCTTTGGCCGAAGCTGCAACCAAAGATAAGTGGTTGTTGCCCGGGCACCGAACTATTGGCTTTAGCGACCCAATGTCTATAGATGAAAGACGAGTTCGGAAGTACTGGATAGGTGCCTCCCCCACGAAATGTAGCTTATGCGGAACCTATTACTCCTCAACCACCAACTGGCAGCTCTTGATAGAGAAGCTCTGTAAGGGCTATTTTAGGGCAGGCTCCACTCAATGCGGTTTTTTTCATTTCTTGATGAAATCTTCAAACCTCTCTTATTTAATTTATTTTATGTGCTAATAGGGAAGCCCTTTCTTTTGACGACATAAACCTAAAAACATCATCTTACTGAGCAGGTAGTAGCGTTAGCGTACTAAGAGCCCTCTGGTTGCATTGAAAAAAGATGAGCTTTTTTCCTCTTAACTACGGTGGTTCAGAAGATGCCACATCTGCCTCAAGACCCACAGCTTATTCAACAGTTTACACCCCACGATTTGTTGCTTCCAAAGGTTGAAGATGCTTGACTGATAGGGAGAGGTTTGAAGATTGGTCTTATTTCTACCCGGGTTTCAAGCCATCGTCTCAGTCGGTGGCCTAAGATAAGCCAACTTACAAGATCGGATTAGCAAATCATGAAACCAGCCAAAGAAGAGCTTCCAATCGCATATTGCGTCCATACTAGTACCTTTTGTTGTACCTACTTAGGCCACATCTCCCTCATTTTCCTTCCCAGCATATCTGTCGTCTTCTTTCAAAGTGGCCATTCTTGGTCTTTCAACTAACCCAAAAAGGGCTACTTACCAATCAAAAGAAAAAAATAAGAACGAATGAGATAGCTGAAGCCAAAGCCACATTTGAGGATCGTGTATCCGCCGTGAACAAGATCCCCTTCTAGTCGGAGGAAAAAGCCGATGTTATTTTACATTGTTTTAGTTAGAAAAGTATGGAGATTTTAAGTAGCAAGAAGTTTCTTTACCTTCCCCCTTTTGGTGGTAGTGGTATATACGATACAGATTTCTTTTAGGAGTGATCTTTTTCTGTAACTAGAAATTGCATAAGAGAAGAAAGGTCGTAGCATATAGGGAAGTTAAGCATATAGCTTAAGTGCTAAGAAGCTCCCTCCAATCATGCTACTTCAGCTATATTCTTTTCACATGCGAGTCAAACGTTGTTTTCGGGGATAATCTATGCTCTGTAAACAAAGGTCAACCTTTCTTTCTTATCAAATCCCCCCCTCTTCCGAGCGATGCCCAGATCCCTTTCGCACCTAACGGTACTCAGAATCATAGGCATCGGTCTTCCGATTCCAACATTGGAAGCCCAAGTGGAATTGTCGACCAGAGACGCTGTCATTCTTACGGCCGATGGACGAAGGGGGCGGACCCTCCGAAGGTCGGAGATTGATCACCAATTTCCTAGCATTGGGTTGGTCAACCCAAAATGCTAATAATGTGAAGTCCTTTCCAATGACTCCACCCATCACCACATATCTGTTGCCGGACACGGGTGACGACTCAAGGATAGGAACCTTGTAATCAAGACCCTATTCTGCTAAACGATCATAAACACGCCATAAAAGCCCAAAATGAACTAATGTTGGATCAGTCGTCTCAGACTTCCAATGGCGGTTCACAACCGGAGCGTTAAAGAAATCTTGGATAGACAGCTCAGGCGACCATACCGTCAGGTAATGCCACCTCAAGTATGCGAGCCATTATTGGACCCATGACCTTAGGGCAGTCTACTCTAAGAAATCTCGCGTTGAATCCCCAACTATTACTTTGTCAGGGAATAACTTGAGCCCATCAGGGGTTGTCTCCTTGCGGAGATAGTCTACTAAAGTAAAATGCCCTTGAGGTACGAATTCAATGACCTACCACGTCCCAGCCATAAATAAAAAAGGCATGGAACGTTTCTGGAACATCTTCAGTAACCTAGAAATGCTAGGAGACTGCTAATGTGGGAAAATACTAATACTACACCTACTGACGCCACCTATCTGACACTAATGACTTATGTTTCGAAACAGGAATGTCATAGCGGGAAAGGGTCTCCAGGTAGATAACGGCTACGCACTCGTCGGCGATGACAACGTCATCACCGAGTACCGCGTAACGGTCAAAGACTTGCTGAGGGTAAATCTTGTCTACCGCTAACCATATCAAAGCATTCAGTGTTAACACAAACAAAGGCCAGGAAGAGGAATACCCCAACGGTTGACCTGTGGAGAACCACACTAGTAAATTGGGTGTCCGCACCCAGTCCACTAGGAATGGATGTCCTGTCAATGACAGAGACACTCATTGGTCAAAAGTTAGGCCAAAGCAAGTGTCTAAGACTGCATACTGGAGGAGGAAGGGACAGCGATCAGTCGCTGACTTCAAATCCACCAAGTATGTGCTTTTGACGACAACTAGGCGGCTCAAATGTGTCATTTGGTTGAATGTACTATCCATAGGTAATTGACGGAAAACTTCCATCAACCATTTAGGAAGGGGGTGTAGCAACCTCTGATTCACCCAGTTTCTAATGGCGAATATCCTCTTCTTCCCCCAACCCTCTATTGATTTACCTAATCGACCAAGATAAGGCGTAATTGGATCAAATTCAGGAAGAGGATCGTCTAAACCCACTTTAGAAGCGAAGTGCTCACAGTCTCTGTCACGCCCCAACTCAACCCCACCTATAATCAGTCAAGAGGCAATGGAATTTCGGCAGTATAACGACAGTAATTAAGATACCGAGACTTTAAACCAACCTCTCAGAACATCATACGATCAAAACTCCTCAACCAAACAACAATCAATTCCTCAATACCATTAACAACATACAACATAACCATATTATATAATAATCATTCTTAAACGATCCATTCATAGTTATACGCCTCCGTTCCAACATAATACCTTAACTTTAACATACATATCAAAATAGATTATAAACCAACTTAGCAACCTGATCATAGTCAAAAGAGAGACTACTAAGTTAGCATCAACTAGTTCATTATCTTTACTACAACTTATACATCATAAACTACAAAGTAAATAAAAGACAACTAGTTTAATATACAAGATAATAGAGTATACAACATCTCAAGCATCAAGGACAAGACTCTATCACATACGACTCGTCCACATATGGCACATTATCCCCTTCTGGAGGCACGTACCCGTAATCTTGCTCAATAACACCTGTATGCATGCAATAATAGAAAGTGAGCTTATATAAAACAAGCTCAGTGAGGATCTGATAGATCTCTAATAGTATTTACTATACTCCTTGGAAATAATCCTTTGAGCAAGTAAACACACAAATAAACATCAATAACAATATAAACACATAACTATAATGACCAATCAATAAAGGATACTCAATTTGGTGTCGCTCCAAACGCCATCACGATCTCAACCATTCTTCTTATAACTCCCCATTACTCACACACCCAAGGTACCTCACTAGCCTCGCCTTCCATGACACCTCCGTCATGCGAGCTGGAGGTAGTCTCTGGTAGTCATGCCGTTATCAACCCGATAGCCCGACGCTGCCCGAGAGGTGGCACACACATACCAAGACTTAACAATAATAATAAACATTATTCACAGGAGGACAATCTAGCAGAATTGCCTATTTGCCGGTTCATCAATCATCAATCAATAATCATTAATAATTATCAATTATCATCAATTATCATCAATATAACATTAAGTAATCAATTAAACAACAAACAACTAAGTTAGATGACAAAGTAGGCTATCCAACTTAACATGCAATAAACACGTAATCTAACCTTAGGCTAACCATCACCAACTCACAATTCAATCACTCAAACACCACCCAATCATCTAAAGGCTCAATTCAAAAATTTAAAGAAAGACAACCTAAATTTCAAATAATCATATCTTACATTCTACTAATCCAAACAACTCCAAATTAGTTTCTAACACTCATCCATTCAATAACTACATTAGCCCTCTCGGAAACCAACCAAGACACATCAAAATCAAGCCCAACAACCCTAAAACCCCAATGAACCTAGGCTGAAATTTCTGAATTTTCACCCAAACATCGCAATTGAAAATTCGTCATTATAACGGCGTTACCACGTAATTAACAAACTTTTAGAAATCGACGGCAATCGATTCCAACCTCAACAACTCAAGATATTCATCAAATGGCCAATCTATCAACTTTAAATACCCGAAAATAAATAATTTCGCTACAATGGTTCAAATCTCGTAGTAATACGCATAAACAATCCCTAGCATGCGCTGAGCAATAATATAACTTCAAATTAACATTCTAACGGTTCAATAATCAATTATATGCAAAAACATAAAAAATGACTTTTGAGATCTAAAATTTTTCTCTCACCTTTGATGCGATATAAGCCTATATATGCGTGCAATGCGTGCCCAACAAGCGGAATCCAACTCGGCACGAAATTCTACGGACAAAAATAAGGTTTTTTTTAATGAAAAATTGCTTTGAAAACTTGAAGAAAAGCTTTGTTTTTTTCTCTCTATGGCTCTCAGCCATGTGTGTGAAATTTGAGTATGTTTTGTGTTGTGTTTTGTGAGTGTTGATGCTATATTATGCATATAAGGCTTGGTCGAATAAAATAAAAGAAAGTCAAAGTTAGTTTTTAGTCCTTTAATTGTTTTTCTAGTCTTTTAATTCATTTCTTGAGTATTTCTTGCTCAACTATTAAATTAACACTTAAATTAATTCTAGACATTATATTTTAGGTGACAAAGAATGTTAAATTAAAACAGTTTTACCCGAGTCGGCTTAAAACTCATTTTCTTGCAAAAGAAATTGTAAAAATCTTTAAAATTCCAAAACCGATTCCAAATCCGTTTTAATTAAACACGAGTCTATTAATACTCGAGGACTAGGTTTTAAAACGTTTAAAACACCCCTGTAAAAATTTTAGCGGACAGGTGTTCAAAAATACTATTCACCAAAACCGGCAATAAAATTTCTAATTCCGTTTTTTATGAAAATTTCATGAATGCACACTTAGCATGTATTAGGAGTATTAATCACAGAATTATCACATTCTAAGTCATATAGCACATAAATAGGTCAATTCACGCAAAACGATGTAAAGCACGCAAATCGAGATAAAGAAAAATAGGGGTCTCACATTCTCCCCCCCTAAGAAATTTCATCCCCGAAATTCTTACTTGTTGAACGAAATAGATCTGGGTACTGCTGCTGCATCTGATCTCGCCTCTCCCAAGTAGCTTCCTCGATACCGTGATGTTTCCATAACACCTTGACCATCAGAATCTTCTTCGACCTCAACTCTCGTTCCATCTGATCAAGAATACGAATCGGCCGCTCGTCATAAGTCAGATTCTCACGAAGCTGTAACGACTTTGGCTTAAGAATATGAGAAGGATCCGGATTATATTTTCGCAAATTAGACACGTGAAATACATCGTGGACATTAGAGAAATTCTCCAATAAAGCCAACCGATATGCTAACTTATCAACTCTGCCAGTAATCTCAAACGGCCCCACAAACCTCGGACTCAACTTACCGCCTTTACCATAACGAGAAAACCCCTTTCGAGGAGACAATCTCAAGAAAACTCAATCTCCAACTGTAAACTCCAAATCCCGACGACGCTTGTCAGCATAATTCTTGAATCTGCTCTGCGCTGTAAGCATTCTCTGCCTGATCAACTGAACATTCTCAATCTTCTCTAGAAGCTCTGGCATAATAGTCGAATCAATAGTCTGCATCTCCCCTACTTCATCCTAATACAAAGGTGAGCAACACTTACGACTGTAAAGAGCTGCAAAAGGTGCCATACCAATAGTAGCTTGATAACTATTGTTATAGGCAAACTTGGCAAGTGGTAGATGTTTCTCCCAGTTCTTCCCGAAGTCCAAAACACAAGCCCTGAGCATATCTTCCAGAATCTGAATAGTCCTCTCAAATTGACCGTCGGCCTGTGGATGATACGCTGTACTGAAATTCAGCTGAGTACCCAAAGTCTCCTGAAGTTTCTATCACAAACGAGAAGTAAATCGAGGATCTCGATCTGACACAATATTAGATGGAATCCCATGAAGTCTAACAATCTGATCCAAATAAAGATCCGTCAACTTTGTAACTTCATCTCCCATCCACATTGAAATAAAGTGATCTGTCTTCGTCAAACGATCCACGACAATCCAAACCGCATCATTACCTCTCAGTGTTCTAGGCAAACAAGTGACGAAGTCCATCGTAATATGCTCCCATTTCCACTGTGGTATAGCCAACGACTGAAGCAAACCTGCAGGTCGTTGATGCTCGGCTTTCACTCGCTGACAAGTCAAACATCTAGACATGAACTGAGCAACTTCTCTCTTCATATTATTCTACCAGTAATGTTGCTTCAAGTCCCGATACATCTTGTTTCCACCAGGACGAGTAGTATACTTAGAATTATGAGCCTCCTCCAGAATACCTCGCCTCAAACCCGATTCATCGGGAACACAAACCCTATTCCCAAACCGAAGAATACCATCCTCGTGTAATTTGAAGTCAGACTGATCATCCGTGATCTGATTCTTGATCTTCTGAAGTTTAACATCAAGTTGTTGAGCTTCTCTGATTTGAAACAGCAATAAAAGCTGAATACGGAGATGTGAACACATCACCCCAACCCGAGTCAACTCCGGTCTCCAATAAGTGAATTCCTCAAGAACCTTCCACTTCTTGACAGCCAAACAAGAAACACTCGCCTTACGACTAAGAGCATCTGCTACAACATTTGCCTTCCCATGCAGATAGCTGATAGAACAATTATAATCTCCAAGAAGTTCTATCCACCTCCGCTGACACATATTCAACTCCTTTTGTGAGAATAAATACTTAAGACTCTTATGATCAGTGAAAATATTGAACTTACTACCCCACAGATAATGACGTCACTTTTTTAGTGAGAAAACAACAGCTGTCAACTCAAGATCATGAGTCAGATAATTCACCTCATAAGGTTTCAACTTTCTAGAAGCGGCAATAACCCGACCATTCTGCATAAGAACACATCCTAAGCCCTCCTTGGATACATCGCTGTAAATGACCATATTATCAGTCCCCTCTGGTAGAGCAAGTACTGGAGCAGTACTCAACCTCTTTTTCAACTCCTGAAACCCACTCTCACATTTCTCATCCCAAACAAAACTAGTATGTTTTTTAGTTAACTTAGAAAGTGGCCCTGCAATCTTAGAAAAGTCCTTGACAAACATACGGTAATAACCTGCCAAGCCAAGAAAGCTACGAACCTCAGAAACATTCTCCGAACGTTTTCAAGACATCACCAACTCAATCTTAGTGGGATCTACAGAAATACCGCTCTATGTGATAACATGACCAAGAAAAGATATGCATTGCAGCCAAAATTCACATTTGTTGAATTTCGCATACAACTGATGCTCCTGCAACTTCTGTAAGACAAGCTGTAGATGTTGCTCGTGCTCCAATTCAGACTGAGAATAAACCAAGATATCATCAATAAAGATCACCACGAACTGGTCTAAGTACGGCTGAAAAACCCGATGCATAAGGTCCATAAATGTTGTCGGTGCATTAGTTAATCCAAAGGGCATAACTACAAACTCATAATGCCCGTACCGAGTCCTAAAGGCAGACTTCGGATCATCCTCCGTGCGAATCCGAAGATGATAATACCCTGTCTCAAGTCAAATTTAGAGTAGACTTTGGCTCCTTGAAGTTGATAAAACAACTCGTCAATCAATGGCAAAGGATATTTGTTCTTGATAGTCACCTGATTCAAACCACGATAATCATTACACAATCTCAAGGTACCATCCTTCTTCTTCACAAATAAAACAGGAGCTCCCCAAGGTGAAGAACTCTGCTGAATGAAACCCTTCTCTATTAACTCCTGCAACTGAGTTTTCAACTCCTTCAACTCAGCTGGTGCCATTCGGTACGCTGATTTAGAAATAGGTTGAGTACCAGGAACAAGATTGATCACAAACTCCACATCTCTCTTTGGCGGCAACCCTGGCAACTCCTCGGGAAATACATTGGGATATTCCCGAATAATAGGTACTTCCTCCAGCTGTAGCTTATCAGATGGCTTGTTGATAAAATAAGCTAGATAACCCGAACACCCCTTACTCACCAACTTAACGACTTTAGTTACTAAGATAACAAAACTCGTCTTAGCACCCCGGTTCTCTACTACCTCAACTATTGGCTGATCTGGCAAACGAAACTGTACTACCTTTATTCTGCAGTTTAACTGGGCATCATACTTAGATAGCCAATCTATACCCAAGATAACATCGTACCCCCGGATAGGAAATAAGATAAGGTCCAAAGGAAAATTATACCCCTTAACATGAATTATACAATCCTTACATACTAAGCCAGTAATATACTTATCAGTCAAAGAGGTACTAATATCAACCACATAAGGCAGTCTTTCAGGTTGCACATTAACACGTTGCACACAAACAGGAGTAATGAAAGAATGCGTAGCACCAGAATCAATCAACACTTTAACAAGTTGATCAAGTATAAGGAAGTTACCTTCCACAACTGCAGTCTCCTCAGGCATCTCCTCCAAGTCAACTGCGTAGGCCCGAGCCTGAACCCGCTACTACTGAGGTGCACTGCTTCCAGGTCTACCTTGATAACCCTGAGTCGCTGCCCGACTCTCAGTCCTCTGATATCTAGGGCAATCCCTCGCCCTATGCTGATTGCTGCCGCAACCCAAACAAGCCCCTGACTTCACCATGCAATCGGCCTCCACATGGCCCTGGCGCTTGCAGTAAGTACACTGCGGTGATAAAGCACTAACACTGCCCCTGGAAGAACCAGAAGCTGAAGAAGTAACTGTACCAGCCTACTGTTGAGGTCTAACAAAACTAGGCCTGTATTGACCCTGAGACTGGGCCGGCCTAAACGGAGACTGAGCCTGGTAAGACCCTTGCTGAAACTGTGGCCGATAATAACTCTGCTGACCTTGTGGTCTGTAGGAACCCTGCTGAGCTGGCGGCCTGTAGGCACCCTACTATACGGGAGGCCTATACACTCCCTACTGACCCTGAGGCTGAAATGGCCTCTTGCTAGGTTGGCTAGATACAATCTGTTCCCCCTTTCTCTTCTCCAGTCTAGAAGCTACATCAAAGGCCTTAGTAAGTATATCATACCGATTCAAGGCCATCGCATCCTGAATCTCGAGCCTCAACCCCAACATGAATCTATGAGTCTTACGTTCCTCGTCAGCCATATACTCTGGTGCATACCGGGTCAACCTAGTGAAAGTGGCCTCATACTGAGCCACTGAAGTATCTCCCTACACTAACGCTAGAAACTCTGCCTCTCTCTGCTCCCTTGCGATCCTCGGAACATACTTTGCCCGGAAAGCTAACAGAAAGGTATCCCAAACATACGGAATACGCTGAGTCTCCCAGCTAGTTTTCTTCATGCGCCACCATTCCTCTACCTCATCATCCAGCAAGTACACGGCAAAAGTGACCTTCCGCTCATTGGTATAATCAAGAGGGTCAAAAATCTTCTCCACCTTGCTAATCCACGCCTCAGCTTTCCTATCGTCCGGCTCCCCTTGAAACCACGGTGGATAATACCCTAAAAACTCTTTCAGTGTACCACGACCGTGGTACCCCCCTTGTGCATTCAATAACTGATTCTGCAATGCCTGATTTTGGGCAGCCTGCCCTGCCAGTAACTGTGCCTGACTGGTCATGATCTCATTCATCCTATCAAAAGCGGCACCTATATGATCATCATCCCTAACTTGGCCTGGTGCCACATTTCTCGGAACCTCATCAGTCACCTCAGGCCTACCTCTGGTCCTCGATCTTCCACTCATTCTACTAATCAAAGAGTTAGCACAGGTTATAGCACATAAGCAAACTATGAACAACTATTAACACATAAACAACAAACTCATATAAAGCACATAAATCACTTAAGTATCAATCACATAAACAAATTGATCACATAATCACATAAGCACTAAATCACATAATCACTTAATCGCTTAACCTTATTAACACATAGTTCACTTTCCTTTCACTTCATACATACTTTCATGCTAAGACCATTACCCACATTCCGAGAATACCCTGGCTGATAGCTAACATGCGCTCTGATACCACTTAAATGTCACGCCCTAACTCGACCCCACCTATAATCAGTTAGGAAGCAATGGAATTTTGGCAGTATAACGAGATTAATTAAGATACCGAGGCTCTAAATCAACCTCTCAGAACATCATACAATCAAAACTCCTCAACCAAACAACAATCAATTCCTTAATACCATTAACAACATACAACAAAACCATATTATACAATAATCATTCTTAGACGATCCATTCATAGTTATACGCCTCCGTTCTAACATAAAACCTTAACTTTAACATACATATCAAAATAGATTATAAACCAACTTAGCAACCCGATCATAGTCAAAAGAGAGACTACTAAGTTAGCATCAACTAGTTCATTATCTTTACTACAACTTATACATCATAAACTACAAAGTAAATAAAAGACAACTAGTTTAATATACAAGATAATAGAGTATACAACATCTCAAGCATCAAGGACAAGACTCTGACACATAGGACTCATCCACATACGGCACATTATCCTATTTTGGAGGCACGCACCCGTAATCATGCTCAATAACACCTGTATGCATGCAATAATAGAGAGTGAGCTTATATAAAACAAGCTCAGTGAGGATCCGATAGATCTCTAACAGTATTTACTATACTCCTTGGAAATGATCCTTTGAGCAAGTAAACACACAAATAAACATCAATAACAATATAAACACATAACTATAATGACCAATCAATAAAGGATACTCAATCTGGTGTAGCTCCAAATGCCATCACGATCTCAACCATTCTTCTTATAACTCCCCATTACTCACGCACCTGAGGTACCTCACTAGCCTCGCCCTCCATGACACCTCCATCATGCGAGCTGGAGGTAGTCTCTGGTAGTCATGCCGTTATCAACCCGACAGCTCGACGCTACCCGAGAGGTGGCACACACATACCAAGACTCAACAATAATAATAAACATCATTCACAGGAGGACAATCTAGCAGAATTGCCTATCTCCCGGTTCATCAATCATCAATCAATAATCATAAATAATCATTAATCAATTAAACAACAAACAACTAAGTTAGATGACAAAGTAGGCCATCCAACTTAACATGCAATAAACACGTAATCTAACCTTAGTCTAACCATCAATAACTTACAATTCAATCACTCAAACACCACTCAATCATCTAAAGGCTCAATTCAACAATTTAAAGAAAGACAACCTAAACTTCAAATAATCATATCTTACATTCTACTAATCCAAACAACTCCAAATCAGTTTCTAACACTCATCCATTAAACCAACTACATTAGCCCTCTTGTAAACCAACTAAGACACATCAAAATTGAGCCCAACAACCCTAAAACCCCAATGCATCTAGGCTGAAATTTCTAGATTTTCACCCAAACTTCGCAATTGAAAAATTCGGCATTATAACGGTGTTACCACGTAATTAACAAACTTTTAGAAATCGACGGCAATCGATTCCAACCTCAACAACTCAAGATATTCATCAAATGGCCAATCTATCAACTTTAAATACCCGAAAATAAATAATTTCGCTACAATGGTTCAAATCTCGTAGTAATACACATAAACGATCCCTAGCATTCGCCGAGCAATAATATAACTTCAAATTAACATTCTAACGGTTCAATAATCGATTATATGCAAAAATATTTCTCTCACCTTTGATGCGATATAAGCCTAGATATGCGTGCAATGCGTGCCCAACAAGCGGAATCCAACTTAGCATGAAATTCTACGGACAAAAACTATGTTTTTCTATGAAAAATTGCTTTGAAAACTTGAATAAAATCTTTGTTTTTTTCTCTCTATGGCTCTCGGCCATGTGTGTGAAATTTGAGTATGTTTTATGTTGTGTTTTGTGTGTGTTGATGCTATATTATGCATATAAGGCTTGGTCAAATAAAATAAAAGAAAGTCAAAGTTAGTTTTTAGTCCTTTAATTGTTTTTCTAGTCTTTTAATTCATTTCTTGAGTATTTCTTGCTCAACTATTAAATTAACACTTAAATTAATTCTAAACATTATATTTTGGGTGACAAAGAATGTTACATTGAAACAGTTTTACCCGAGTCGGCTTAAAACTCGTTTTCTTATAAAAGAAAGTGTAAAAATCTTTAAAATTCCAAAACCGTTTCCAAATCCGTTTTAATCAAACACGGGTCTATTAATACTCGAGGACTAGGTTTTAAAACGTTTAAAACACCCCTGTAAAAATTTTAGCAGACAGGTGTTCAAAAATACTATTCACCAAAACCGGCGATAAAATTTCTGATTTCGTTTTTTATGAAAATTTTATGAATGCACACTTAGCATGTATTAGGAGTATTAATCACAGAATTATCACATTCTATGTCATATAGCACATAAACAGGTCAATTCTCGTAAAATGATATAAATCACGCAAATCGAGATAAAGAATAATATAGGGTCTCACAGTCTCTGTCTGAGAACATTTCGTTATTCGGGTCAAAACAATACTTGATCCTGGGGAACCACAACAAACACCCCTATTGGAGCGAAGGCCTTTCCGATCGAGGCCTTCTCTCTTTTAGACCAATTGGAACCAAGAATTTACCTCGAATAGGAATGCTCGAAAGAAAGATCGGTCTCCCTAACCCCCCATCCGGTTGTTCAACCGAATGGGCTTCATCTTCGCTGTTGTGGCCCTCCAAGTCAGGTCCCAACGTATCCCTTGAAGTAGAGGGATGGTTGAGACTGACGGGGTGTATCTCTGAAATAAAGCGGGAATTTTTTGACACAAATCCCAAGAGTCATCCAGGACCACTTTCATTGCGAAAGGGGGAGCCGAGATAGAGCCAAATGTAGCCTTACTCACTCTCTTGGCCTTCTGACCTACTTACTATTCATTACAGCCTATCTTTATACGACTATCTTGTCCGAGAATTCCTTGCATATTGGTATCATATATAAGATCACAGTTGAATTTAGGAGTGGATCTTAACTATTTATATAATAGAAGAAATAGAGCTTTATAAGCAGCCAATCTTTTCTTTATGCCCAAAAAATCCAATGTCTTTCTTGGTTGGACCAAGTCAACTAGCGATTTCTAACAAGTCTTTCCTCATTTTTGCTAGGGAGCAGAGCAGTCAAAGAAGAAAGCAAAGCAAATGATTCTTCAACTCCTGTCTTGGGTTTATCCCAAAGTGGTCGATAGGCTAAAAGTACTGTGGTGGCTGTATCGTTTGCAGAGAAGCAGGGTTGCCCTGGAAACCCCTTCCTAGGGATTTCTTGGGGAAAGTATGTTGGTACAAAAAATATTTCTTTGGTTTGTTTCATATTTATCATATGAAGATTTCTCATTATGAGCATGAACGAAGGAAAGGGAGCTCGGGTATCTTTATTCAAGGGACGGTACAAAAGAATAAAGAAAGTAGATGAGGCAGGCTAAGATTCCATTCGAAGTAACGTAACAAGATTCAATGTTGCACCATCTTCAACTCTTATCTGGATCCGAAGTCTTTCGAGAAAATGTCCCATCCTTCAATATCGTGATTGGATCAACCAGGCCAAATCATGAGTGAAATATCATGATCGGGTCGACCAGGCCAGATCATGAGTGAATAGAAAATCGAAAATGTACATAACCATTCCAGCTGAAATACTGGGAATAATTCTACCACTTCTACTAGGAGTAGCCTTTTTAGTGCTAGCTGAACATAAAGTAATGGCTTTTGTGCAATGTCGAAAGGGTCCTGATGTAGTGGGATTTTTTGGGTTGTTACAACCTCTACCATATGGTTTGAAATTGATTCTAAAAGAACCTATTTCACCAAGTAGTGCTAATTGATCCCTTTTTAGAATGGCTCCAGTGGTTACATTTATGTTAAGTCTAGTCGCTCAGGCTGTTGTACCTTTTGATTATGGTATGGTATTGTCAGATCCAAACATAGGGCTACTTTATTTGTTGCCATATCTTCGCTAGGTGTTTATGGAATTATTATAGTAGGTCGGTCTAGTAATTAGGGGTCGGTCGTTCGGTCGCCTATGATACTAGGACCAATAGGTCAAAAATCAGTTTGTACCGTAGGTGTTGAACGATCTACTCTACACAGGTGTGGGCTTACAGGGCTAGGGCTCATAAACCCTTTCCTTTATTCATCAATAGGGCCCTGGTCGGTCATTTTTCTGGGCCGGGATCGATAAGTGGAAGTGATAAAAAATAGATTTTTCTCTTTGCAGCTCAGATCAAGAGCAGGGGTTACTTGTCAAGCTGGCCTATATATAAATAAAAAGATTTGTTGTCTTTTAACCGGCCCTTCTTCTTTGTCAACACTACTAAGGACCTATAGGTTTGCCTACTTGACTTATGAAAGATAATGAGAATGGGTTTTTCAAACAAAAAGGAAAAGGCGCTACTTAGTTTCGCAAGCCTTTGTCATTGTTAGTCAACTAAGTAGGGCCTGAGGCCCCCTACGAATCCGTAAATCTGAGCAGTATGCTACAACAAAAGAATGGTCCCCTATGCATTTCATTCTTTTCAAAAGGGAGAAATTGAAGTACCCCCATCATAATGAACCTCTCCTTGTGATCAGGATGAGGTAGATGCCTCCCTTTCGGGGGGTGGATCGAATCGAAGTTTCCTTAAGTAGACATCGACCTACAGTTATCCTTAAACTTTCGTGCTTGGTGGAGAAGAAGCGAACAAAGGTACGCTCGTTTGCTGTCTTGTTCTCTGTCGCGAACTAGGATCGCTCGCCAGCTAGGTCAAATTGGAGCAAGAAAGGTTGAGAACATATTACCCAACTTCGGGGACAAGAGGCGGAATGACCTCTCAATCTACTTACTGCAGCCCAGGAATAAAACTGTTTTCTAGGCGTTCCCTCTTGCTCTGATCTCCCCTACGCCTAGGACGTTGTCTGGGCCAAGAGCCATAGTTAGTTGTAGTTTCCATTTGGTTGTTTCTTTCTCGTTGTTGATACCAGCAAGACCCAGCCAGATGATGTCTGCTGGTTGGTAGTAAGAGGACTCTTAGTACCTGCATACCCAAAAGGGGCGCTAGTTAAAAAACAATCATTTTATTTTGTTTCTTACTCTCCCTTAGCAGCGGGAAATGAGTCTATCTATCTGCCTAGCTTTGGTAGATTTTCCCCAATGCAATCCACATAAATTCCACGAATCCCTTAGTGGATAAGTCCGACGACTCAGCTGTAGTGTTGAATTTTGTTTCTCGTCTAGTAGATCTGATCTATAGTTAGGGGCAATACATACCAAAAGGTTCGAAGACGGAACATGCATAAGAGTATATAACCAACCCACCCTTCTGTAAAACCTATTCATATGAAGCAGCTAGATGCATAAGGGGTTTGTGAGAACTTAGTTGGGATGCATAGGGGAGTCAACCTACAAGCACGGAAGAGCGTGGTACCGCTACCCCTCTCTAAATAAAGGTAAGATTCTTAGCCTTGTAGAATGACTCCATCTAAAATACAATAGGGACATCTGTTTCTGGCTGCTCCTTTCGTATCTTGAAGAAAATAGGATTAAGTAATGGTAATTGGGGTCATGTCAATAATAGCTATGCTATTGCCCTATAGATTTAAGGCCTCTGCCCGATCCCGAATGCGGGTGGGATTCGATCCTGGTCGATAATACGGTTGAAAAGACTAGCGAGCGAGATGGTTGTTAATAGTACTCCCTATTATTGCCTTTTGAATTCTAACATTCTACAATCATACCAATGTCTACTAAAACCTATAGGCGGGTGCTCTGTAACAGCGGCAGTAGTAAAGATTACTACTAAAGAAGGGAGAGGGTTTTCTCTCCTTATCAGTCAAGTTACTTCATAACTCTATCACGGTTAGGTTACCTCGCTACTCTAGTTTTTCGTATATACGTTCCAGGAATGTCCAATTCCCTTGAATTGTACTACCGCTTGTTCCACCGGGAGGGAGCGGGAACCAAAAATATTCCTATGACGAACCCAAGCCCCCATATCCCTATAAAGCGAAATAGACCTTTATTACTATATAAGAGTTGTACCAACAATGTCCTTCTTCAGTTTGCTCTTAGTCTCCAGCAATTGAATCTCCTTATCTAGCTCTTTGACCCAATCCATCAATTCTTGAATCTCAGTCATCAGCTTCGCCATTGCTACATCAGCCTCTTTCACCAAATAGCCTAGCTTTGCCCCCAAAAATCCACAATTGAATTTTCTTTTGAGTACTTAATGTCTTGCAGAGTATCCATATCCATTGGTTGCTCAGCGCCATTTCTAACCAAATAGAAAAAGTCCGCCCAATCATTGTTCATCAGATCCTCTACTTGTTCAGGTTGCTAAGCGCCAAAGTTTTGAAACCCCCTTGGCTCTGAGGAAACAATTGCAAAAAATAGGAGCAAGCTAAGGCGGCCCATTCCCTGCAGGACTTCGTCGTATCCTTACTCTCCATATCCACTTTGTTTAATGTTGAGGAAGGAGGAATCGAGCTTTATAGGTAAAAAGACAAAATAGTGAAGGTTGTGGCAGAATCGGTTCTTGGTCATCCTGTCAGTGGGCAGAGGTGGTTTCCAACTATAAGAGATTATGCAAATAGATTGTGGAGACCCAACCTCACTTTCAAGTATACAGACCTACTGCGTGCATAATGAAAAAAGAAAGTCAAGACTTCCCCTGGCTCCATTAAGTACCCGGTTGATCGTCTCACTTCAACCTGAACAACCACAACTAGATCTATTCCATGAACAGTCTCTTTCTCAGCCAAAGTTTCTTTCAAGACCTTTCCATGACCTTTGGAAGCAACTGGCTCTCCTATGGGAACTGATTAGATAAGGCGTTCACAACGTTCAATTGAATCAAAGAAGCCTTCCTTTGGTTCTACCTTTTTCTCTGGTTAAGTACCTTTTTTCTATGTAGTGAATTCAAGAATAGTGTGATGTAATGGATTCAATGACAGCGTCCCTCTTTCGGTCTTGATTCAATTATTCCATGTGATATGAAGGTTCCATGGCAGGACTCCCAACTGATTGAATAGGTGATTTCCGATCTAAAATGGGAGAGGTTTAAAAATGCTCGACCAACGGGAGAGGTTTAAAGATGCTCAACCGACAGGGAGAGGAATGGAGTTGGCTTGACAGAGAAACGAGCACAGTAGTTTGACTGTTGGGATCCCAATCGGCCTACATCAGCGGAAAATGGAACTATCGAATCACGGGTGACTCGCTTTATCGGGATGGGAAGAATTGCTTAATTGGCATTTCTTTCCTTCCCTAAATCGATCCACTAGTAGGTAGTGGTAGGAGAGATCTATTATGGTGGGATAGACCGTTCTCGAATTTCGACTGGCATTATTGTCAATCGGCGGAAGACTCACGCTTACTAGGATGGTTCGACTTGAAAGGATGGACTCGATTGAACGGCCAACCACTTGCCATTTTGGTAGGAGATGAAATCCAAAAGACCATTATTAGTGTGTAGTAGATTGGCCCGAGTGCGTAATAGGCCAATTGAGAAGAAATCCCATCAATAGATTGAACGGTAGATAAAGGATCAAAGGATGAGAGGGGTAAATCTACCCAATATGGACCGATAACAGATGGTCCCCTATATGTGCTCTCTCTCTTCTGTCTGTGTCACTGGCTGTCAAGGATCGGTCGCCCACTTGACTCGTCCTAAAAGGGATAGGGATAAGAATTCACAGGTGGGGCAGACATTGAATTCACAGAGGAAGGGGAATATGTAGCTGGATCGAACCCAAGGATAGCTTTGATCTGCCTGGCCTCGGGTGGTAGCCTAATCGAAGAAGTTGAGCTTGTGCCCAAGCCCACCTTTTTCTAAAATCTCAACGTAGGATAGAGGAGGTTTGGAACCCTCATCGTGAATTTCATGTGGGATATCCACAAAGGATACCAAGGATGGTCGTGGATCAATATAGGATCGAGAAGAAGGGACTGAACTTGACAAGTTTTACTGCGAAAAGCTCCTCGCTACACAAATTACCTCACCATATTCATTCAGTCGGGTCGCTACGGTGATGAAGGCTAACACGATGAACCAGAATCGGAGTCTCACGAGGGATTTAGCAGTTCCATGGATGCATATTCAGTCGAGCACATGTGACTGAGTTACCCGTACCTGAGCTCGAGAAATATTCCTTATACTGATCGAGTCTCCTCCCTTTCATGAGTAGTGGAGACAATGTTTCACACCTTGCCTTCACTAACTGAGCTGACAAGTGTATGAATGAAGTTGAAGCAACAATTGTACTTTGGAACTCTTCTCCACCGCTTCGTAGCCGGAGCAGACATGTGGAGTTCACTGGAAGGAAGAATGGTGGGAATGATTTATTACAATGCAACAGAACTCAAAGCTTGTTTCATAGGTTGTACTCATACTCACCGGCTACACGGAACTCGTCTAACAAGTTCTCGTCAAGTCTACGTGGACTTCCTCGTTAAGTCTGAGTACTCGAGTGAATTTATGAACGAGCTATAGACAGAACTTGGTGGAACCTTTGGAACTCGTATCCATAAGCGTGAAATTGAGTCTACGAAACATAGACTTCATTCACAGCAGAACTTGTCTCTATGTTGCTATTCCCTTTGGTTTTGAGGTGAAACTCACTAAGTGGAGGTTGGGGCGGACTGGAATTCTAGTGAGATTAGTCATCTGTTCTAACCCAATGTTCAGCCGGGGAAAGGGCACTCTTTCAGAAAACCCCACCTAAAATATATGACAATCCTCCAATCCACTTCAATTTGTCCTTCTGTCTTGTGGTGGAACCTTGCATTCACCCTCCTATAAATGATTATTGCCAAAACAAAAAAAGACATCTTGCATTTTTTCCCTCTCCCACAAAAGAAGAGTCAAAGTATAATAGTCTCTGTCTCATATGCTAGTCTTCCTCCTCTCTTTTATCGGTTTAGTGCTGGATAGGGAATGAATCGGTCGGCTATGTCCCTGGACCTCTTGGCTTTCCTATCACGTCCGAACGTAATCAGAGAAGACCTACCCAAGCACTGCCTTGTTATCATAAAGGTGAATATCCCGGACAATCACAAGAAAGAGTACTTGAAAAAATAGAAAAGAAATCACAAAGGTAAAGAGACAAGCAAAGACAAGTGCAGTAGGGGGTGGGGTGTCCTTCTAAACCGGGGACACATTAAGCCCAACTATGCAAACAAGTTTAGGTAGGACAACTCACGGTCCGGTGAAAGGATTCGAATAGCAGACACCAGCGGTTACTCACCAAAACTGCGAAGGGATGGTGCATACACAAAATGGCTGCAAACTGCAAGTCCCTACACAAGAGCTTGTTGACCATAACAGGGATGGTCGTACTGTATTGGTTGGGTGATGGCACAGTATGCAAGACCCTCGTATGAAAGCCCACCAAGCTTCTTTGCACTATGTAGAACGGACTATTATCAGATTGGACACGCATATAGCTAAAGGAACGTACTACAAGCCATAGCGGAGGAGATGCCAATATCCCATTAGATACCATGGCCCACGGCCAAGCCAGCGACATTCACCTCCCGCATGTCGTACGGGGCCTTTCATCGGAATTCACGGCGGTCTATTCCCTTTCCAGATTGAGTTGATAGGGGCCTTTGGCTAACGTACGTTTAGGGGTCTGCCAGTCAACTACCTTCTCATCTAATGAGGTTTCCAGTACCACGAGTCCGTCGGTGGTTGTGAGGTGTGGGTGGACTCGATTTCTTCTTGTTTTAAGCAATCCCTATTTCTCATGTTTCACCATATGGATTACATGTCTTTCGGTTTTCTCCTGCAACTCCCTTCGGTCTTCTTTAGCTCTGGTGGGCGTGTTTTTGTAGTTCTTCTAGCCTTCCTTCATGTCATAGCCTTAGCTTATCGATGAGTCTTGCATTAGATTAGATACATACATCATTTTTTTGACTCATACCTTGGAGAAGAACGTTCTTTCTTTGAGTTTGAAGTCATTACCCTGCGGGAGCCACCTGAGCAAGACCCTTCTCTTTTTTATTATTTCCATATGGTATGTTGAATCACTTGTGAAGTCAACTTCACTTGACCGTGTCTGCTTCAACTTTACCCTAGACTCCTATCGTGTAGTATAGCAAGACTAACAACTGGTCGAGTGAATTTATGAACGAGCAATTATTAGTTGCAATACCTTTCTATTTTGGATTCTTCCTCCACTCACTTCCATAGGCGAATATAGTCTACTACACTCTTTCTTGGCTAGTGTAGCAGACTATATTCTAGTAGGTCATTCGGAAGGGCTCCATAACATTTTGGGGCCTAATGTTGTGGTTGTTCCCTCGATTGATCGAGAAAAACAAGTTCCAGAGGTATCTTCTTTTCATATCAATTTGGGTTTTTTCGCACCATATTTTGATTTGCCTTTTCTTCGATTCGGAATTCCCAGCAAATCCTTGACTCCTCGAATGCAATGGGATTTCACACCTAGCGAATCTTTCACTCTACCTCCTCTTATTAAGATCATAGAATGTTCCTGCAAATTATGACCTTCGCCTAGAATATGAACAAATATATCATGTTGATTGGTCAACCATTCTTTGGCTATCTTACGTTGAGCTGAATTAGGTTTTTTTGGTGTTCTCGTTGAAACACGTGGGCATACTCCTTGCTTCTGGGGACATTGATCCAAACCTCGAATACGGTTCGTGCGCTGTTTTTCTTCTCTACCATGACGAATCAATTGATTTAATGTAGGCATCGCTCTTTCCTTTGTCCTTCCTCCCGATTTTTACCCTATCACTAGTGGTTACTCTCGATCCGAAGTACCCTTTTCCATTCATAGAGAGATCCAATCATCAAAATAAATAAAAATTCCATCATGGATCAAGATCCAAACGAATCAATCTTGTTAGGAGGTACTGCCCAAGGAAAGGAAAAGGTTACTTCCAGATCAGGAATAATAAATAAAATTGAAACAAGATAAAATCTTATATCAAAACAACTTCTAGCATCACCGGAAAGATCGAAACCACATTCATAGGCCGGCAATTTTTCTAGATAGGTCAAACTGTTGGAAGAAAATGGAAAAGGAACACCGTGTGGGATCAAAGAAACTAGTGGATTGATCACCAAATAGATACAAATAGGTGCAAATTCTGACATCACCACAGACCACTTTATTCTTTCACTCTTTGCTCGCGGAGAGGCATACCAAAAAAAAGATAGACTTGTTCTTGCTCAAGAAAGACTTGTTGGAAATCGCCGATTGGCTTGGAAATACCAAGAAAGACATAGGATTTTTTGGGCATCAAAGTGGCTTTCTTATCTTAATATATTTCTAATTGGATGAAAATGGTGCCCCTAAAGGCTCTTATTGAGATGTCTCTTTACCAGCGGAAATGCCGACATCAACTCAAAAAATAATAGTGTCAGAGTCAAGACCAGTGCTATCCCCTTCCCCTGCTCTGCTCTTGCAGTCGTGTCGATAAAGGAAGATTCCATTTTTGATATTCAATATCCTTCCAAATGATTGATTCTTTCGGATTCCTCCTATAGAGTAAGGCATTAAGCCTATTTGACGGAGTGGCGAGAAAAGTAAGTAAGCTCCTTCTTGCATCCTACTTAGAGCGCATTCTTGTCATGTGCATCTGAGAAATGTGCCATTTGAAATTTTCCTTTCCTCGTCCATGCTAAGAGTAATCGGGGGCTAAGCTAAACCTTAGATGGGGCCTTCAAGAGCCCTTTTGGGGACATCATTGGCTTCATCTATCCTATCCTAACAATGGATTCTATGCATTCATGTGCAGCCTTTCTTTTATTAGATGATGCATACCCCTTCCTCATTAACTATGTCATGTCACTTCCTTCCTCAAGGAGTTGCTCGAGGATGCCCTCTTTGCAGGTGCAGATGAAGAAGACTTGGATAAAGGCACGTATGAGTAGTAGAGTGGAAGATTGGCTTTCGCTTTCAAAGTAGCAGTAGTAGTATGGATGGATGGTATGTATCATTAGCTGGCACTGGCTTTCAGCAAACTAGCTAGCTGCTCCAGATAAGTAATACAAAGAAATAAGGACAAGAATGAATGTCACGTATAGCGCTGCCGAAGGACAAGAGCCTACCTCGAATACTCAAGAAATGAGTGGCTAGACAGGAAATCAAAGGATGAGGAGGCAGGCAGGTAAAAGGACTAAAATAAAGAAAGAAACATTAACCTTAACCATAATATATGTTGCTTACGGCATGACAGAGTCGGAAAAAGAGCTAACTCTGAGAAGCTACCTTTTCAAAACACTAGTCAAACGAAACTCACCAGAAGTTTTTCCCCATTTACCTTTAAGGGATCTCTAAAAAGCAGCATCTGTCTCATTCTTCTACCCTCTCGGTCTAGGTAGACTAGGGACGCTCACTACTCAGCCTAAGGAAAGGAAGAGACTCTATAAACAGAAATACGTAGTCATACGAGCGGACGAGACAGCTACTCACAGCTCATATACGAAAGAGAGGAATGGTATCACATCCATTTCCTAAGGTAAAGTTGTTTTCAACTACAATCCTCTTTTGTGTGCAAGGGTTCCGACAACTCTTTATAGATGTTATTTCCTCCTAGACGCAAGAAAGGAATTCACAAATGACTGAGCAACTATATCATAAGAATATTCCACTGGTGAACGGCGAGAATTTGGCTAAGCCCATTGAGAACAGCTTATTATAGTATCAAAATTCCATCCTATACTTTTATTCCCTAGGAAGTCTCGAGGCAAAAGAGTGAAAGTGAGAATCGGCATAGGGCACTGTAAAGGCCATTCTTTAAAAGATAAAGGTGAAGTCCTTCGTCGGTCTCTTTTCACCTCCGAGAAGTGCTTTGAAGAAGCTTTGGATGTACAAGAGCTTGTTTACGATTTCTCACATTTGAGCATGCAACTCTCCTAGTCTCATCTTTGGGGCGAAGTCAGCTGTTTAACCTTACCAATATAGGTTAGGGTAGGTGTGACTAATCAGTAATCTAATCTCAATAACTAAATTCCACATCCTAACATTCCAAGATGTGACTCACTGCCCGAAAAGCTATTTTTTTATGCTAGCAATGGTGGGTAATAGACTGACTGCCAAGGAGCGGAGTAGCTCGACCAGAGGGAGAGGAGCTAACGCCACTCGACTGTAAGGAAATGAACTAATACCACTCGACTGTAAGGAGATGAGCGGCATACCGAAAAAAAAGGATACCAAAGATACCATTAATGACTAGTTTGAACACCAAGAGTGTCTTCTCTGTGCTTGGGATTACTACAAAGAGTGGCTACGAGTACTCATACTAAATAAAAGACCAGTAAGTCCGACAGCAGCGGCAAGAGCCTTTGAATAGCTGCGTATTCTCTATCTACGTCAATTTCTTCTTTGGTAGCAGTCTTTTTTTTCGCTTGGTTCATGACTGACTATCCACCATGTCCTCTTCTCTTCCAATGCCTCTACCTGCTTTGCTTAGGTTTGCTTAGGCCTAAAAGCATCCTTTTAATCACCTTTCCCTTTCGCCCTAGGAGGACGGGTTCTATTAATAAAAAAAATTCATGGGTCTAGGATCGATTTCAACTCAAAGATAGCCGGGTCTATAGTAAGAACCGCTTTGTGAACAGCATCGGATGACATAGCAAAAGTAGCCACAATAGAACTACTATGCCTTAAGCCCGAAACTCCTCCTTCTAGTCTACCTACGTCATTCTTTGATTTTGAGAGAGAAATTCACCTCATGAAAACTGCTGCCAGATGCGGTGTCACGCCTCAACTCGACCCCTCCTATAATCAGTCAAGACGCAATGGAATTTCGGTAGTATAACGACAGTAAATAGGACACCAAGGCTCTAAACCAACCTCAATAAAGCAACATACATCATAACCATATTATACAATAATCATTCCTCGTTATACGCCTCCATTCTAACATAATACATAAACCTTAATATACATTGCAAAATATGTTGAGACCAACCTAGCAACCTAAACATAGACAAAAGAAAGGCTACTAAGACAGCATCAACTAATTTATTATCTTTTCAACATCTTTTACACTATGAACTACAAAGCATATAAAAGTCTACTAAATTAATTTACAAGGTAATAAAACAGTACAACATCAAGGATAAGACTCTGGAACATAGGACTCATCCACGTAAGGCACATTTTCCACATTCTCCTCTTCAGGAGGCACGTACCCGTAATCTTGCGAAAGTACACCTGTAAGCATGCAATAATAGAGAGTGAGCTTATATAAAATAAGCCCAGTGAGGATCCGATAGATCTCTACAGTATTCACTATGCTCCTTGGATTTAATCCTTTGAGCAAGTAAACACACAATAACATCAATAATACTATCATCACATAACTATAATGACCATTCAATAAAGGATACACTAGTTGGTGTAGCTCCAAACATCATCACGATCATAACAGCCTTCTTATGACTCCCATAAACACACGCACCCGAGGTACCCCAATAACCTCTCCCTCCATGACACCTCCGTCATGCGAGCTGGAGGCAGTCTCTGATGGTCATGCCGTTATGAACCCGACAACCTGATGCTGCTCGAGAGGTGGCACACACATATCAGAGACTCAGCAATAATAATAAACATCAATCATTCACAGGAGGACAGTCTAGCAGAAATGCTATCTCCCGGTATAAATCATCAATCAATAATCATCAATCATCATCAATAATCATATTATCATCATAATAACATCAATAATCAATTTAACAGCAAATAACTAAGTTAGATGACAAAGTAGGCCATCCAACCGAACATGCATTAAACACACAATAAAACCCTAGTTTACCCATCAACAACTCACAATTCAATCACTCAAATACCACCCAATCAACTAAGGCTCAATTCAATAATTTAAAGAAAGATAACCTAAACTTCAAATAATCATATCTTACATTCTACTAATCCAAACAACTCCAAATCAGTTTCTATCACTCACCCATTCAATCATCTACATTATCCCCCTCGGAAACCAGCCAAAATACATCCAAATCATGCCCAATAACCCTAAAACCCTAGTGTATCATGGCTGAAATTTCTGAATTTTGGCACGGACATCGCAATCGAAAATTCAGCATTACAACGGTGCTACCACGTAATTATCAAACATTTAGAAATTGACGGCAATCGATTCCGATCAACACAACTCAAAATAATCAACATTAACCAAATTATTCAACTTTAAATACCCGAAAAATAATAATTATGCTACAACCGTTCAAATCTCATAGGATTACATATAAATGATCCCTAGCATGCATGAAGCAATAATCTAACATCAGATTAACATTCTAACGGTTTGATTTTCAATTCTACGCAAAAACACAAAAGTTGAGTTTTGAGATCTAAAATTTTTCTCTCACCTTTGATGCGATATAAGCCTAGGAATGCGTGCAATGCGTGCCCAACAAGCAAAATCCAACTCGGCACGAAATTCTATGGACAAAAACTAGGTTTTTCTTTGAATTTTTGCTTGGAAAACCTTGAACTCCTTTGGCTTTTTTTCTCCTATGGCTTTCGGCCCTATGTGTGTGTGTGGAGTGTGTTTTGTGTTGTGTTGAGTGTGTGTTGATGATAATATGTAATTAAAAGCTTGGTCAAATAAATAAACTGCAAAGTCAAAGTAGTATTTTTGTCCTTTAATTCATTTTCTTGTCTTTTAAATGCATTTTAGCTATCTCCTTGCTCAAAACAAAAATGTAACTCCTAAGATAGCTCAAGTAGGTTATTTTTAGGTGACAAGAAGTTTTACAATCAAACAATTTCACCCGAGTCGGCTTAAAACTCGATTTTCGCAAAAGTCGGTGTAAAAACCCTAATAAATTCTTAAGCCGATTTTAAAACCGTTTTAATCAAACATAGGTCTATTAAAGTCCATGGACTAGGTCTAGAAGGGTTAAAAAAACCAGTTTCAAAATTTTAGCGGATGTGTTTCGAAAATACTATTCACTAAAAATTGATCATAACATTTCTGACTCTGTTTTTGATGAAAATTTCATGAATACACATTTAGCATGTTCTAGGAGTATTGATATCAAAATTACCACATTCTAAGTTACATAGCACATAGACAGGTTAATTCACGCAAAACGAGATAAAGCACGCAAAACGAGATAAGATAGAAAAAGTAGGGTTTCATATGCGGATTCAATCAATAACTGCGGTTACGCCTTCAAACATCTACACAGCAGATTCGCTAACGCTAACAGGAATTGTAAAAGGAGAAACATCACTCAACTCCAGAGAAAATGAACTTCTTAGGTTAGGGCATTTCCTATTCCTATTGCCCGTACTAAACCTAAAGCACCAACAGCGGATAAGAGAACTGTGACAATAGAGCAATTCTTGCCCCTTCGAACTTCACTATCTGGCAGCCTACATTCTTCTTTTTATTCAAAAAGACTTAGAAAGAGAAGCCCTTTAAGTGACTTTTCAGGGATTTTCTACTTAAAATACAAGACCACCAAAGGCAACTTCTTCAACGTTGGTAATTCTTGGTCACAACTAAACAAGAGAAAGAGCATCTATCCTAGCTGTGGTAATGCCGATTCCAAGACTTGGTTCAAACTTTCAAGCAGTCAATCAAGCAGTACTGACCGCTATTCCATAGATAGCATTGAGCTCTTACACAGTGCCTAATAGGCTAGCTTCACTATAAAGGCTTGATTTCCCCGTGGGAGAAGTTGAATCGGAATCTCTGTCACTCAAAGCTTCGCTTTCCCTTTTGACTATGCTTTTCGGGGCTTTGAATAGGTTTACCAGGAAAGAGAAAGAAGATGTGAACAAGAAGGGCTTGAGTTGAAAGAATGGTTCCTGCTGAATCAGCCAAGAGTTCAAAAGATGAGGATGTGGATCTGGATTAACTTCTTGAAGAGGGAATAGCAAGCGCAAGGGAAATGCTTGCTTTAGGAATGAGTACCAGGTTCAAGTCTTCTTAGGATTCTGCTAGAACTGTCTTCTATTAATCTAAAGGGATTTTACCGAGAGCAAGAGTCATTCATGTTGTGTAGCTGGAATAGATAGATTCAAGGGGCGAAGGGAAAGCGAACCGGTCAACCTCACCACAAAAAAGATTTGAACTCACAAGAGAGGGGGAAGAGTCGATTTGAACAAGAAAAGTTTATTCCATTCCGAACAAGCACTAAAGAAGTGACTCTGTGTGGGATCGATCGCCCTACTTTTTTATTCTTTACCGCGTTAGGTCGGGATCAAAATGACTTTAAAAAAAAGGATACCACCAAACCTGACTGAACCCACCACTACCCGAAAGCTGATACCGCTAGAGAAGAGCAAGAATCATACTTTTCTACTTCACTTACCGGACATGAATTCTTTGATTCAAGATCCCCTTGCCTTACGCCCTGTCCTGAAACTGGAGTTAAAGTAATCATCTACCTTTCTGCAAGACAAAATTTCATTGAGCCTAACTCGCCCAAGAGTACTTTCAGAGAGTTGACTGAATCCCTTCCATCTGCTCTGAAGCAGGACAGACTTTCAAGTCAAGCGAAACTATTTTTTAAAATGAGGTGAAAAGCACTTTCATTTTTAAAGCCCTTTCTATTCTATTAGATAGCCTAAACGAGAAAGAAAACGGATGCGCGTTAGCTCAACGGCTTTCGCGCCCCTTGCTTGTTCCCGAAGACCGCGCTAACTTGCTTGAGCGGTACCTCATAGGGCTACTGCTGGACATGGAGGCTAGTGGATCGATCGGCGGGTTCGCACTTTGCCTTGACCCTTTTCTTCCTTGGTCCAAATGAAATATCTAAGGATGCCTGGTCTTGCCTTTTCCAATTTTTTTTTCTTTATTATCGATTTCCAAGCCTAAGGGAATGGTGTTTACAAGCTTGTTTGATAGAACAAGGTATGAAGTAACTCGATCGATAGGGAGAGGAATGGAAGGAAAAAACCTTTTCAACCTGCCTTGTTTGCTTGTCTGGAGTAGTACCCATAGTCTATGGCAAATGGCACAGCATACCCCCAGCAATGTGAATGAGCGGCAGACACTACCACATCTTAACCTATCTCCGCTTCACAAAGAAGGATAGATGAAATTTAGTTCCAGAAGTAATTACTCTGGGCTATATATATAATAGTGAACCTAGGCTTTCAGCAGACACATCTACATCCAAAGCTGAAGAAAAACCGGTGGAGAATCCGCGACTGGAGAAGAAGGCTTTGTCCTTTGTGGGTGGTGGCCAGGCGAAAGGACCGGCCCGGGAGTGCGATTTCGTAACCAAGGGCGGGGAAGATAGGAAATGGACCCCACACGTCTATAACTTCCTATCGCTACATACATCTTCTTTATTGCTCAGTCTAGCGAACTTAGACCTGAGAATGTCTGGGAGAAAGCACTTCCTAACAGAGCAGTCTAATTGTTGTATTTGGAGATAGGACTGTGATAACAACCTTCTCTTCGACCTGCCTAGAGGCGAGATCAGATCACCTCATCAACTCAAATAAAAGTGATGAAAACCGACATTCTACTAGTAGTAGTAGGAAAAGGCGCTTTCTTAGGCAACCCAGCTTTCAAAGGAGACCAGCAATTTATGCTTATAAGCTCCAGAACCCTCCCAGGAGGTAAGAAGTTCTATGTGTGTGTGCACGAGCCAATCAAGCTTGTCATTCCAAGAAAAGAAAACCGTTGGACGGTTAGAATCTTCTAAAGTAGACTCATTCCTTGTCCCTATTCCTAGTAGTGCCTCTGGACGCGAGCCTTCCTTCTAGAAGAAAGGCGTTCACTTCTATTTTATACTTTATACTTTCAGATTCCCCCTTCCATGAAAGATGGCTAGTGTAATAAGACTTGGTTCAAAAACGGAACGAGCTCTTTGTGTGCTCTATGGCTGCATAGGTTTTTTCTCTTTCTCCAGATATAGTCTCAACTGCCTCTGCTATCCTATCAATAGGTCAGTCAATATTAGTAGTGGAGGAGGAAGAGTAGTCCCTTGGTCATCAGTTAGTAGTTGAATAATCCCAGTAGTGGTCCTTTTGCCTAGCGGAGTCAACCTTTAATAGGCAAGCAATGATAGGCAAACCGAAGATTGCATATCGCAGTCCTAAGCATGCTTACTTTGTGCACTGGTGCAGCAGAATTCGAATCCGCCGACTCAGATGAGTGGCTCTTTGTTTACTCTCTGGAGAAGGCTTTTTATAACTAATAAATGAGAATTGTTAACCCATATGATTCAGGTCAGACTCATAAAGAGGATGAAACTTACAATTTTAGACTTAGAGATTGAGCTTGTCAATGATCTTTTCCATGGTGTCTAGAGAAACCAGCTTTGACCATGACATTCGTACCCAAGGCAATGAAATTGTAGGCATTACTGTGATCTTGAAGCCCTTGCTAGGAGATACTCGGTACGGCCCACTACTAAAGAAGGTTCAAGCATGCTTCGACTTAGACTTGTGATCCGCCAATTCATCTCTTGATCTGGTATTCCGGAAAGAAGGCAGAAAGAAGAAAAAGTGAATGGTTTGGAATTCATAACTGTCAAGGTGACTCTATGGTGCATATTTTCCTAGCCTGGGCTTCTCATTGAAGATTTGTAGGTCTTCCTAAGTTAATAAGAAACTCGACTTTTGCCATAATTGTATGGGGAATGTCGAAGCTGATAAAGTCAGGCATGACAATGCCGACAGTTGATACCGGGCGCTGTGTGATGCAAATCCGAGCTAACTAAATGGAGTTAATTAGACTTTGTCGGCTCGTTAGTAAGGTGATGCCCCGACGACCTCAAGATGCTAAACTTGTTCAAACTTTTGGTGTCATGGATCTTTCGGTAAATAAATCGAAAATCACTCATGTTACATGGCCAAGACCATTTTCAATAGCAGGGGATTTAATAAGAGCTAGGAGAAGAGCAGATTCGTGCCAAAGAGCTAACATCCAATTTGTGAACAAACCGGTGTGGGACAGACTTGCTTGAACGGATATGCGAACATATATGATTATACTAGCAGCTACTTCTTCCTAAGAGGAGAAAGAGAGAACTGAAGGGCTGGACGACATGATAGCGCGGGCTACGGGATGTAGTACTTTCAATACGGATGTAGGGAAAGATGAGAAGTACAGTCCCCTCTCCTGGGGTGGGTTTCTTTATTACACATTCCCTGAGGACCGAATCGAAGACTGCAAAGACTGGAAGCCAGGTATAGAGGTGCGTATCCGCCTTGGAAGTTTTAATGCCCAGATGCTCACATGACATAGATGTGATGTCATGTTCAGTAATTAAATGGCTAGTTTAACTAGACTCCAAGTGGTCCATCTCTCTTCCGCATCGGTGAAGAGAAACTACAACTTTTGGTCGTTTGTGCGCTATTCTAGACCTGCGCCGTTGTTACTTTTGATAAGCAACGTGGAAAAGAAAATTATAGTAACTAAGGTAAACAACGTCATACACGATTGCACCTATTCGGAAAATTAGGCCCGGCTGCCAAAACCCAATGTAACAGAGGAAAAGGGTTCCTCCCATTCGGGAACGTGATCAGGCATCTGTTTGTGTCACGGCTGTCTCTTGGATAAAACAGTTCCTTATCTTGGAATGTCCTTTCTACGAAAAAGGCAAGACGCAATCGTACATCCATTTCTTATCTCATCCTTATTTAGGAAATGAGAGCAACGATCATGCCCCCTAGATGTCTATTCCACAAAAGAGCGGGAATAGGGGATCTTAATACGTTCTAAGAGTCATAAAAAGATGTGAACAGAAGCCAACTCTTTGCCTAAGGTTAGTAGAACTGACCCTACCTTCAGGCACGGTGAAGTTAGCCCGTTAGGTCTGGCTACCGGGAAGTCAAAGCTCTGTTTTTGAAGCAACAAGGAAATGGGGGTTGATTTCCAATTGTCATTTCTCCATTATTGATGGAAAGACTGAGAAAAAGAATATAAAAAATAATAAATAAGGTGATTTCTTCCTCCAACTACTGCTTGTCGTTCGTTCCAAAGCTTTAGAATATGGTTACGACCTAATCAGTGTTTATCAATAGGCTGAACACTTAACTAGCAAGGAAGGCATTGCCAGTTTCAGAGTGCCTTGAAAGGCGGTATCCTCATAGCTCTTAAGCTTGAGGAATGGGCTCAGCCCCAGTTTTACACTTTGAATTAAAAGGAATTCATTTCCTTAGGGAGCCAACAACGGTACCCCAACTCAGCTTTAGAACTTTTCTTTTTCTACCTATTCTTCAGTGGATTATACTGACTTTAATTAGGCAGATGATTTTTCTAAGACGGATTCGAATGCCGCCTATGATTCATAGGATTCAGAGATTGAGACTGATGAAATAACTTATTCAAATGCAGAGGGATCAGGATTTGAGAGATCGAAATCCATAGTTTCGGGTGAACCTAGAAAAGTGGCTTACGATTCGTGAGAAGGACCCTCTCAAGACTACCTTACTTGCCTGAGCTAATCTCCTTTGTTGATGAATCTCTGGTATCGTCGGCTTCCGCCGATTCGTATGTTCATTTTTATCCCCCTATTCATTTGGGTGCCTCTGTTCAAGATGCCTTACACATGATGAGATCAACAAACCAGTCTTGCTTTAAGTTTTGGAGGAAGGGTTGTTAGGGTAAGGACTTTAGTTAAATTAGCTTTTTTTACCCCAGCCAATTAATTCATTCGGCTAAGCTGGAAAGAGTTATCCAACAGGCTGAATGAAATAAGGAGCAAAAGCCGGATCTTCAAACTTAAGAGCAGAGAAAACCTACTTCATTCAGTACCGGATAGAGTTGTTCTTGGTGCTTTAGGTGCAGCCAGTAAGGGCCTTAGCAATAAGATTAGGAATGGGCCTACATGATGGGAGTAGGGAGAAGGCAGTGAAGGCTAAAAGAAAGAAGCAAGAGAAGAAGCATCTCTTCTTGTCTTGGTAGAATAGGGAGAGGGGAAGTCAGCTAGTCGGAATATGCTTTTGCCATGGCTTGAAAGCCTGACTTGCTTGCTATTGAATCGATTGTGGGAATTGGAAAGCCAACCAAAAGGAAAAAAAGAGCCCAAGGGCGATAGGCAGGAGCAAGGGTCTGATTCGGGTTCCGCTTTCACTAGATTACCTATTCTAAGGTCAGTGAGCCAAAGATAGGCTAGATGGAAGCTATAAATTCAAAAAAAAAAAAGACTAGAAATAGATCTCAAACAGGCTTTCTTTCGTTTCTGCTTTTATCTAAATAGTTCGCGACCCGATGTGGCCAAAAAAAGGGCTTCTCTCGGCCCTGCTATGCTTTGGACAAAAAGAAAAAGTAGGAAGGAAGATTGAAATTCATTTTATCAAGGAAAAAGGGATTTCCCCGATACGACATAAGTAACATATCGACAGATAGGAATAGAGACCTCCTTCTCCGGGGATATTACCACCAACATCACCTTCAACTGAGGGAAGAAAATCATTCCAGATTTGGATTTGTACCGTAGAATTCTGATTCGATAGGTGTGGACTAGAATTTCATTCCATCTTATATATAATATAATATTCCAATATAAAGTAGCAGACCATCTCTCATCACCAACTGCATTACCTAAAAATCATTCTCTAGGCTCTATCTTAGACGCCTCCTTCAGCCTTGAAGGTAACGAAGTACTATTTTTCTACCTTTTTTAGGTGAACCCTTGAACCCCTCTTGGTGAATTAAGTTCGCACTTCAATTAAACTGTCTGCTTCTAGTCGAGGTAAAACTGATCGAACAAGTGAAAAACGCTTGCGCTCCTATAGGGCATATCCCGAGGGGAAATATCCTTCCATGATTGACTGAGAATGGGAAAATATTGTATGATAAAGCACTCTTTCTCCTTTCTTTCCTTGGCTCGTTTGCTTTTTTCTCTCCTCATTCGCACATCACAAAATTCTGTTCCTCGGCCACTGGATAAGGGGAGGAACTATACGCATGGACAAGGAGAAGGTCCATGCTATCACTGAGTGGCAGGCCCCGACCAAGGTAAAAGAGCTTCAATCATTCTTTGGGCTTGCCAATTATTACAGCCCTTTCATCAATATCTCTTTCTTTCTCAAAGCAACGAGGGCTTTAGCGGGTATGCTCATTGCACCCACGCAGTGTAGCTCTTTGTACCTAGACGCCAAATAATTGATAACATAGTTATTATGCAAGAGGTGATTCATTCTATGCGAAGGAAAAGGGGAAAAAGAATAAGGCACTAATGCCAAACGGATAAGAATTAATATTGAGAGATGCTTTTTATAGCGTAGTCAAACTAAAGTAGCCAAGCGAGGGAATCACCTTCTGACCTTCTGAGATGGAAGGGCGAGGACTTCTGTCTTCCTTACTCGCTAAAACCCTTTCTTTATTTTACTTTGCTTATGAGCTTACTCCTCTTCTCTTACCCCTAACATCTTCACTTCGGGGGGAGAGGAGATGAGGAAGCCCTACCATCAGTGCTATTTCCCCGGCTATGTATTCTAACTCTTCGCTTCGCACCTTTTCTTTCTTATTGCTTGAATCTAAATTGAAAGTTTTCACTCTATGGAGAATCTCTTTTGTTATGCACCTAATACAAGATCAATCAAGTCTTTCTTTGATTCCACTACTACTAGTTAAGAAGGGCTATACCTGAACTTATTGTCGGGGAGAGAAAAGAGCGTTAAGCCACTCAATTGCTTGTGAAAATGAGGTGAAGGATCTATAGCCTATGAAAGCAGATAAGAGGCTAGTCCCATGGACGAAGGAAATGAGAAAACCCGATTAAGCTAGGATGAATCATCTAAGTTCACTATGGCCGGTTGGAAACACAGAATGGGGGAAGCGGGAATAAATGAAATTAGCCAGCAAGTCGGTCTAACTAGTAATAGTAGAGATAGTTAAAAGCATGGATGAACCTTCTATTCTTTATTCCCCAATCACTTGACTTGAGCTGAGAGCAGAGTAAGCCCAATCGATTAGCGTAGGAAAATAGCTCAATGGAAAGGGGAGTCCAGCTTCAGAGAGAGATGCTGAAAACATTCAGTGACATGCATCCCCCAAGATCAGATAGATATACAGTTGTTGCAGCTACTCCTATCAGAACGCAAGCAGCAAAGCCATCAAAGCGCACTAAGAGAAGGTAGCCAAAGGAGAAGTAATATCGAACATCTCTTTCTTCATCTTACATACTATGATAGGGAGTTTGAACAGCTAGAAGCCATCCCCTTCGCATGCCCTATCTAGCCCAGTTCTGGCAGCTAGTTTAAGGAAACAACCGGCATCTAATTGAATTGATGATTTTTCCCTGTCTTGAATAGAAAAAGTAGAAGCTGCTTGATCGAGAGGTTCCGGAGCTGACAACATTTTTCTTTCTTAGGTCGGGATCCTATTCTCTTAATCTATGAGGTCTACCAGGCTGAACCTTTACACCGACCGATATGAGAAAGCAAAGTGCATTCAAGGTCCTTTTGTACTAACTTCAATAAAGAAGAAAGGGTAGCTTCAAGCCGTCGTACCAATAGCGAGAGCAGCCGAATAAAGCCATGACTATGGCTGAAAAATCCAACTATTCTTTTTCTATTCAGGCTGGTTCATTCAAGGCCATTAGTTCAACCGCTTATTGCCCTACAGTCTTTCACTCATGTCAACAGAATCAGAGAAGCTTTTAGAGAAGGCATGGGCTAATCTTCCCTTTTAGGTCAGGTTCTGGTAAATAATGATCTTCGGGGGAAAGGATTGCAGAGTAGCACTAGCAGGAAGGGTCATGACAGTTGAGAGGGAGAGCAAACAGCACAGCCGCATCGAGGTCAACATCATCAAATCAAAGGGACTCGCCCCATTCTTGAGTTCGAACCGGATCTCATGGAGTAGCAAGATGAGCTATTAGGCACGAAAGGAAGCCCATCTATTGGATACGAGAAGAAAACCATAGCTAAATGCTTTTAACATTCCATACTCCCATCAAACAACAAAAGAAAGCCATTTGAGGTCTTAAAGTTAGATGCAAGAGCCACTTTAGATTCTCCAATCAGCCTTTTTGCCAACTGTTCATACTCGGACTCAAATCTGGCACTAGCCGTCTTGTAGTGATTAGGGGGACAAGCCCTATTGAGGATTTTGACCCTGATTTGTCTACGCCATGAATTAATGGAATTGATTCGGGTATGATCTCCTTGGGAAGTACTCAGAGTTGGAGAGGAACCCTTCTTAAGAATATTTTGATCCCCGGGGAAGGAGCACGCAATGCAATGTATTGACTGAAGCCAGTGTAGGAAAAAACAACTACCACTAGAGCGGTTGAAACCTTGTAGATGAGATTTTCAAATGCCAGTCAGTCCATTCGGGCTCATGCCCCGGTCAGGAAAAACAGAAGAAAGGGGGGCTACAAGAAACTTTCCCTTACCGATCGACTCAGGATCAATAGCCCAATTGACTAGATAGGGAATGAGTGAACCCGATGTTCTAAGAGCAGAAGTAGGCGCGTAAGCCACTTCATCTTCATTTACATATTACGGAACATAGAAACTCTATAATCTAATAGGGGCATAAGAAAGGGGAAGTCCGCGTCTAAGACAGCTAGTGCTACCATATCGGATTGGGCAATAAGTTTAGCTGCTAAAACATCGGGAAATCTAACAGCAACTATCGATTATCCAACAATTGGGCCAAAGGCATAACATCAGTGAAACTCAAGTACTTGAATATCAGTAGATTAGCGTCACGCCAACGCAACTCTTAAACCATCGATGAGAGGATAACAAAGGGCATAAATTCCAATCTGACTGAATAAGCAAAAGTCAAAACTAAAACTCTGATTCTTTCAGTAGATGGGCCAGTAATTGGTGTAAAAAGATATGCCTTATGGTCAATGAAGATAGATTTCTTGCTTTTTGAATTAATAGGAAAAGAGAGATATGCGAGTTCGACTCTCGTTCACACCATCCATGTTTAGCAGTCCTTGTCCATGTTGGAACTGTTGATGGCAGTACCACTCAACTACGAGATGCTTGAAAGTTGATGTATCAATGTTCTCAAGAGTAGCATCAAATGGCAAGCCATGCTTCAAGCTAAGTCAATCGAGATCTAATTGATTTCTAAACAGAAGGAACTATCTCTGTCGAAGATTCTCATTATGAATCTATAACTTGCATAGCTCTCTTCTTTTTTAAGTAGTCTCTCCCGCCTTTCTCCAATTTGATAAAGGGCATGGGTCCCTTCACTCTTAGATTCAATGACAGCGTCCCTCTTTCGGTCTTGATTCGATTCTTCCATGGGGTATGGAGGTTGCATGGCGGGACTCCCAACTGATTGAATAGGTGATTTCCGATCTAAAATGGTCAAGGCCGAAAGAAGAATGGGAAGGAAAGTGGCCGCCAGAGAGGAAGCCAAACCGAGATAACTTGTGCAGGGTAGCCTAAGCCATAGCATGATGCACTGGTTGAAAACTTGAACTTGTTGTGGTAACGTGCCCCAGTCTGAGACTCTACCCTGCCATAGGAGCTGTCAGTACTATCATGTTGACTTCTTCTTCTAGCTAATACTAGTTGTAGCGTGCAATGTACAAGTCAATAGGAAAAGCGAATAGAGATTACTAATGATGGATGGAGAATCACCTACTAAAAAAAAGGGGCAGTCAGCTGGTCTTAATAAGGTGATCACACCTTCTGGCATGTTGACCCACCAAACCGTAAATCCTATTAGCCAACAGATCACAAAGAGAAAAGCTATCTATCAAAGAAACTCCTTGCGTTTGGTTGATAATAGAAAGAAATAAGGTACTCAACTACCAAAACTCTATTTTAGATAGAGTTGTAGATCAGTCTCGGTTACGATCGACATATATCTAAGTGCCAGAACTCAACCGCTTAGGGAAGAAAGCCGACGGGAAAGAAAGAAGAAACTAGAAAACCTAAAAGGAACTGTTCCGAGATATGGCTATTACTATACCTCGTACTAAGAGTAGTTCCTAGTAAGTGATTTACCGCAATGTGTTATGCTTAAGACAAGGGTGGCCGTAGATCAGTAAGCCAACCACGTAGCTGTATTGTAGCTAGCTCTAGCCAACAACCTCAAGCTATCTGGAATTCAACGCGCTTGCTTGCAGGGGATATATAAGTTTTTAAGATAAAGGGAGGGTGCTCGTAGATCAGGGAGTTGCGTTAAAGACTTTTGTAAAGGAAGCGTTGACCTTGCGTATACAGCTCATATGTAGCTACGAATAAAAGCACTAGACAGCTACTACTAAAATTACTACTTTTCGCTATCTACTTGTGCTAGGGGGAAACCTATACCTACTGCATTGAGGCTACCCATACCTACTTGTCCTATGAGCTACCTAGAGCTAGGATAAAAAATAGCAGGGATAGGAACAACTACGTTGAGCTATGAATTACCTATAGCTAGAATAGTTATACAACTGCTAGAATAGTAACTATTGAAGCGATACAATAGCAATAGAGCAACTATGATGATACACTTGCTAAATTGAGACAACTGTACTGACGTGCTCTACTTGTCGAGAAGAAAGAACTCGCAAAGAAACCTTAAAAAAAGAACAACTACTTGCGTCTTGTTGCTAATAGACAGCCCTCAGAAGAATTTCTTATTTAAGGGTCCGAAGAAGGACGAAAGAAAGAATGTGAAGAGCTTGCGAGCAGACTATTCGATTCATCTCATCAAGTCTTGGGCTCAGACGGAATCATGAAGCCCAGGCGATGATTAAGACTTAACCAAACATCCGAACAATTTATTTTCAGAGTCATAAGGGCACTTTCTTGATCTTAGAAGACAAAGAAATGGGGAAACTAGGTCTATTCTTTTTACTCTAGAGATAGGCGGAAGAACTCTTAAATTGGAACTCGACGGAGATTAGGATGAGCTTTGAATCCGACCAAAGATCTAGTTTAGTTGTAGCGCGCTAGCGCTTTAGTCCTATCTTTATTTATGTCTCAAGCAAAGAAGTATAAATCAGAAGCAAGGGTGAGGTTTATGAAACCATTATGTTAGTCCCCATCGGGAGTAGGGAAAGAGAGGCTATGCCGCTTAGTGAATTAAAGAAAACAACCTAATCAAGCCTGCTGCATCAAACTTTCAGTTTCGCCTAGGATGGAGTAGAGCCTTGAAACTAATTTCAAGCGGAAAGAATCTCCAGTAAAAGGGTAGAACGGTAGGCAAACGAAGAATACACACAGTTTAGGAACAATAACAAGAAAAGGAAATAGTGCTCGGGAAGAGCGGACTACGTAAACTTTGGCATTTCTCACCTAGATAGCAACAAAATATGAAAGGGTTGCAGCGCCTGATTCACTTCAAGACGCTATTTGGGTTATACCAAAAAGGGAAACCACAACTCCCTTATTTTCCTAGGGGAGGGTCACATAGAGCTCTCCCTCATCATCTATATAAGATAAGCTTCGGGTTTCCATTGTCCGCATTCTACTATAGATCAATTAGCGGATGACATATCTGCAATCTACGAAGTTCTTGCAGAGGTTTTTCAAAACAGAGGTATGCTTCTAGGTTGGGTTGCTGTGGGAACTCCTGATTATTCTTAGTTGGGTTGGGCGGGACCTCCCATTTAGCTCAACAAAGGAAGAATTGTTCATTCAAGGCAAAGTCCACTTCGCTTCTTTTTCGATGGGGTAAGATAGGCAAATAGAAGAATGCCAGATTCTATGAATGATGAGAGTAGCCTTTCTTCTTTGTATCACACTAAAAGGGTTTCTAGATAAGATAGAAGAAGGGGCCAGGCTGGCAGAAAGGGGGAGGGAACCACTGCCATTGCTGGATATACATCAAAAAAAAGAAAGTGAAGGGCTCTGGAAGACACCCCTAAAGCCCGAAGATCCAAACATAAGCCTACTTTATCCAACTACTAAGTGAAGACCTCATAACATAAGGAAAGAGAAAATCTATTTGACAGCAAAGGAATTGGTAGTATGTCTAATAGTTTGTTTGTCCGCTCTATTCGGTCGGAACCATACATTCTGGCCTTGTCGCTTTCCTGCCTCGGTGTTGACTCTATTTATTTATGCATTTATCTGGTAATAGAAGAAGGCGGCTTGCTTACTGATCTACGACCTCCCTTGATAATCGAAATACTTCTATTTGTAGAATAGATGACTTTCGAATAAGGTTCACCAGAGGATAAAGATTCAAAAGTGATAGGTATGTGACGAAGGAACCGGTCATCCCGACATATGTTTGAAAGTGGGGCTAATAGGGCCCAGAAGCCTAGGAACATTTAATTGAAAACTATGAGTCATATGATGGGAGTTACCGATGTATTGGGCACGGATTTGCTATGTACACAAACTAATGGTTCACTTCTTTGGGATCGAAAGTTTGAAAGTAATCTACGACTACCCTGCCCCACCAAGACGGAATAATATGCTCAATTTCTTGATACCATATGTAACGCTCCGATCCCTCACGAGACCGAAGGCTCTAATGACCATGCTATTCTCAACCCAATACCAAGCCCGGTCACAAATTTTTTCCTAATGGTTAAGTCCGGACCCGACACACGGACAGAGTCTCCCCTATACCGTGGACATTCTGAAAACCTGTAAACACTCAATAAAGCCACAACATAACAAGACATTCATTTATAACTAAAGATCTTAGCTTTAAGGCCATCCGAGCCTTAAGACATACAAACAGTTTAGATACAGACAAGCATGCATTCATAACTTAACTTCTTTACAAAACCGCTTATCATGCCACTCCATGATAGCTTTTAAGTATTCTTAGAAATTGAAAACAACCAGTCATTCACTCCCAAGCATGCGAAGAAGCTAATAGCAGAAATATAAGTTATTACATGCCATGGTTCTAAATCTACCACTACAACATTTATCCCTCAATTTGCAAACTATATAATATACACATATCACTTAGGTTACAAAACAGAACATAAAGTAAAGAAAACAAGTCCTACTCTCATCAACAAGAACATAGTCCACCTCAGGCAACTAGACACAGCAACTAATGCAACTCCTCCAACTGCGCCACCTGAAACATGTTAGCGAGGTATGAGCAACCACTGTTGCCCAGTGAGGGATAAGGTCCTGGGCCGTGCAATGCAACAAGTAATACAGTTAAACAACAATAGCAATTAAACAATTCAAGAAACAATGATAGCTTCAATAACCACACATTTAAAAGGATACATTTCACATAACCCCTATACTCCAATCTTTACTGGGTCTTCATTTACAATCCACGAACCACGATCATGATCACGATAAGCCGGCATAACCCCAAACACTCCAGTGGGTGTACTCCGGATGTACCCCGATAATCCTACGACCCAACACCCCGTGGCAATCTCTAGACCAGGCGAGTGAGGGAATAGAGCACGGAGTTTGAATATCCACTGGCAAGCCCTCTGCTGCCCAGCCGATATTCAACACATCCACCCCTGATACTATGGTTGCACAACTACTATGCAATGCACTTTACAATGGCAAGTTAATATCAATAATATAAGCAATAACACATAGGAGGATCAACAAAGTAGGTTGACCTCGATGCAGTTAAAATAGAAGCAATTTATACAAGCAGATAAGCAGTTTTACAAAGGAGTATATACAAGACAAGCATAGAATCATGCCAAGAGCGCTAAAACAACTTGAAGTCACATTTAAACACTCAAGAAGTCGTGCCCAAGTCTTAGAAGCACGAGACAACCGAAATTGCTCCTAAACCCCTTTGTTTTCCAATCTATTTCTCTTCCAAACCAAAGTTAACGATTCAATTTCAAAGGGAAACTAAACCAACCTTCTAACTAACCCTCAAGGAACCCTTTCAACCCTCAAACACATTCAAATGCCTGCAATTACCCCGAAAGCCCCAATTTTCCTCTTCTAGCTTTAAACTACACATGCTTCATTAGGGCTTCAAATAAGGGTTAGCAAAGCTTCTACAGCACCTAGGTAGCCTAAGAATACTAAAAGTGAAGCCCGAATCCATCCGGATTTGCCTTAACCCCAAAACCCCTTTGTTAAAGTCGGCTAATTCATGTTCTATGCGATATTAGCGCAATTCAAGTGCACGGGGCTATTAGACTACCTTCATTAACACCTAAGGCATCTATTAGGAGTGTTGAATCAAGCTAATACGTGCAATTACACAAAACCCTAGAAAAAACATCATTATTCACCTCATAAATCAAACTAACGATTCCAACCGTTTAAAAAGTGAAACAATGGCTCAAATATGTTCTCTAGCATTCATATACATGGTATAATAGCATGGATAATCAATACAATAGCATTTGATCACATTTTCAACAAATCAAGAAAATGGCAACTATTTAGAAATGCGAAAATAAGCCGTGAAATCCCTCACCAATGCGCGTAGGAACTCTCGGGAGGCTAGCAAACACCCTAAACTACTTGCTCCTAGCTTGGCTTGGCTTGGCTTGAAGATTTGTTGAGCACAAATCTCTATTTCTCCTTCTATGCTATTCTCGGATTTGCTACAGTAATTCCTGCATCTTCTCTTTTTTTTGTGTTTTGTTAAGTTACGATCTAGGTGGTGTTGTATGAGCATATATATTAAATGGGGTCAAGTTAGGTGCTTAGTGGTCCACTAAAATGAACGTTGATAACCTTAAAACGAGCCTAAGGTAAAGAGTGTATGCTATCTAATTAAATTACTAAGTTATGTTACGTAATACTATTCATTGAACCACTAAAATATTTTCTAAACGAGTGCTCCTATCGCTCCTAGCTCAATTGCACATTTTTCCCATTCCTTTAACAATTAATATGATTTAATAAAAATGCTAATTCACTAATATAATAAAGTTTAAAAATGGAATAAATAGTGACCAAGAAAGACAACAGGTAAAGCACAGAATTTAATGCGCAATTAATGGATGCAACATTTAAAAATGTGTACGGTAGAATCTCGGGCGTCACATCCTCTCCCCCTTAAACAAATTGCGTCCACGCAATTCTTCTTCACAAGGGAACTCCACAACAATTGAAAACCAACTCCGATTACTCGTCATTAGTTGCTAAACAAGAATACTGTATACGAACTCTCGTGGAAGCTCATTAAGAAATCCCAGTAGTATTGCCTGCAAACCTCACGTAATAAGGCCAAATAAAGGCTCCAATAGAGATGCTACTTCGAAATCCAAATAAGAATCCCGCTGGCACGAATACCATAGAAGAATAGAATCCCAACTAACAGTGGCGAGAAAATACCAATAAGAATTTAGAGTACAAATACCGAAGATAATCTCATATAATAAGGCTGATTAGAATCCCAAACTAAGTCTTCTGAGTAATACCAGCAAGAAAATACTAGAAGAATACTCAATAAGAAAACCGAGAGAACGGTCATATAGAAATCCCAAAGGAAGCCATTCATTTCTGACTACTGAGCGTAGAAGAATGCCTTGGAAGAAATCCCAATAACTGAGCTCCGCTTACAACATTCTCATTCCCGCTAATCCACACAACTTAGAGGGCTTGTTGCTAATCACTTCTCTTCAGGGGGAGGAAGAAGTCTTTCTTACCATTTCAACGGGACATGTATGAATGCCAAGATATCACATTTACACATATATGTTTTAAACTATTATGCAAACATGTTTATATAAGAGTTTATGAAATAGTGTAATCATCAAAGTCATTCAAGCACGACAATCAAGTCCATCATGACACAACTCAATCAAAGACTTTCAAATACACACATTACAAGCAACAGTTCAAGCAATTAACAATTCACGAGGTCAATTTGATGCATAACCAGCCACTTTACTTCACTTAGCACACATTTAGCATGTAACACATAATTATATCACATAGGTGCACACATTCAATACAAGACACACAATCACACATGCAGGCATACACTTTCAAGACACACTCTTAACAAGCACACACGCAAGGGTTACTACCCGACAAGCCGAGGACCCTGTCCCGGCTTAGAGCTAACTAAGCTCTTATACCACTTGTAACGCCCCAATCCCTCACGAGACCGGAGGCTCTAATGACCATGCTATTCTCAACCCAATACCAAGCCCGGTCATAAAATTTTTCCTAATGGTTAAGTCCGGACCCGACACACGTACAGAGTCTCCCCTATACCGTGGACATTCTTAAAACCTGTAAACACTCAATAAAGCCACAACATAACAAGACATTCATTTATAGCTAAAGATCTTAGCTTTAAGGCTATCCGAGCCTTAAGACATACAAACAGTTTAGATACAGACAATCATGCATTCATAACTTAACTTCTTTACAAAACCGCTTATCATGCCACTCCATGATAGCTTTTAAGTATTCTTAGAAATTGAAAACAACCAGTCATTCACTCCCAAGCATGCGAAGAAGCTAATAGCAGAAATATAAGTTATTACATGCCATGGTTCTAAATCTACCACTACAACATCTATCCCTCAATTTGTAAACTATATAATATACACATTTCACTTAGGTTACAAAATAGAACATAAAGTAAAGAAAACAAGTCCTACTCTCATCAACAAGAACATAGTCCACCCCAGGCAACTAGACATAGCAACTAATGCAACTCCTCCAATTGCGCCACCAGAAACATGTTAGCGAGGTATGAGCAACCACTGTTGCCCAGTGAGGGATAAGGTCCTGGGCCGTGCAATGCAACAAGTAATACAGTTAAACAACAATAGCAATTAAACAATTCAAGAAACAATGATAGCTTCAATAACCACACATTTAAAACGATACATTTCACATAACCGCTATACTCTAATCTTCACTGGGTCTTCATTCACGATCCACGAACCACGATCATGATCACGATAAGCCGGCATAACCCCAAACACTCCAGTGGGTGTACTCCGGATGTACCCCAATAATCCTACGACCCAACACCCCCTGGCAATCTCCGGACCAGGCGAGTGAGGGAATAGAGCACGGAGTTTGAATATCCACTAGCAAACCCTCTGCCGCCCAGCCGATATTCAACACATCCGCCCCTGACACTATGGTTGCACAACCACTATGCAATGCACTTTACAATGGCAAGTTAATATCAATAATATAAGCAATAACACATAGGAGGATCAACAAAGTAGGTTGACCTCGATGCAGTTAAAATAGAAGCAATTTATACAAGCAGATAAGCAGTTTTACAAAGGAGTATATACAAGACAAGCATAGAATTATGCCAAGAGCTCTAAAACAACTTGAAGTCACATTTAAACACTCAAGAAGTCGTGCCCAGGTCTTAGAAGCTCGAGACAACCGAAATTGCACCTAAACCCCTTTGTTTTCCAATCTATTTCTCTTCCAAACCAAAGTTAACGATTCAATTTCAAAGGGAAACTAAACCAACCTTCTAACTAACCCTCAAGGAACCCTTTCAACCCTCAAACACATTCAAATGCCCGCAATTAACCCGAAAGCCCTAATTTTCCTCTTCTAGCTTTAAACTACACATGCTTCATCCGGGCTTCAAATAAGGGTTAGCAAAGCTTCTATAGCACCTAGGTAGCCTAAGAATACTAAAAGTGAAGCCCGAATCCACCCGGATTCGCCTTAACCCCAAAACCCCTTTGTTAAAGTCGGCTAATTCATGTTCTATGCGATATTAGAGCAATTCAAGTGCACAAGGCTATTAGACTACCTTCATTAACACCTAAGGCATCTATTAGGAGTGTTGAATCAAGCTAATACGTGCAATTACACAAAACCCTAAAAAAATGTCACTATTCACCTCATAAATCAAACTAATGATTCCAATCGTTTAAAAAGCGAAACGATGGCTCAAATATATTCTCTAGCATTCATATACATGGTATAATAGCATGGATAATCAATACAATAGCATTTGATCACATTTTTAACAAATCAAGAAAATGGCAACTATTTAGAAATGCGAAAATAAGCCGTGAAATCCCTCACCAATGTGCATAGGAACTCTCGGGAGGCTAGCAAACACCCTAAACTACTTGCTCCTAGCTTGGCTTGGCTTGGCTTGAAGATTTGTTGAGCACAAATCTCTATTTCTCCTTCTATGCTATTCTCGGATTTGCTACAGTAATTCCTGCATCTTTTTTTTTTTTTGTGTTTTGTTAAGTTACGAGCTAGGTGGTGTTGTATGAGCATATATATTAAATGTGGTCAAGTTAGGTGCTTAGTGGTCCACTAAAATGAACGTTGATAACCTTAAAACAAGCCTAAGGTAAAGAATGTCTGCTATCTAATTAAATTACTAAGTTATGTTACATAACACTATTCATTGAACCACTAAAATATTTTCTAAACGAGTGCTCCTATCGCTCCTAGCTCAATTGCACATTTTTCCCATTCCTTTAACAATTAATATGATTTAATAAAAATGCTAATTCACTAATATAATACAGTTTAAAAATGGAATAAATAGTGACCAAGAAAGACAACAGGTAAAGCACAGAATTTAATGCGCAATTAATGGATGCAACATTTAAAAATGTGTACGGTAGAATCTCGGGCATCACACCATACTTATCCCGAATGGTGGACAGGCCAAGTACTATGCGGCATTGGTTGAGAGATTAATATGGGATGCGAATAGTAGCATAGTAACTACTGCAGACTTGTACTACTCTTATGTGCTTCTGTTACACAATCAGGGGAGAGTGTAGACGAAAGAAGAAAGGCAGCCCTCGCTAAAGCGAATCCCTCAATTCAACTCGAGTTTAGCTATCCTCATTATGCCGAGAACTTGATTGACTGACATTCAATCTTGCCACTTTATACTCATATCAGACAGTTAAGGAGAAAGGTACCCCGACCAAAGATGTCCTTCTAAGGAGGCCACACCAGACATCACTCTGAGAAATAGTTCCCCTAGACCTATGATCATGTTGTGCAATCGGGATTGCCTCAAATCCTCAAAGATGAGATATTTCTTTATTTGCTCGAACCATGGGAACGAATCTACAGGCAAGGGTGCTCGTAGATCAGGGAGTGAATGGATTGTCTCCTTTAATACTTTACTAACCTTAGTTGGGTACTGAAAGAATAGACAATCTAATCTAGTAAACTCTTGCCTTCTATGGACATATATCAGCTAGAGTGCTCCGACGTCAAGTGCTCGACAACAGTGATACAGGAAACCATACAATTGAAGGCTAGCAGATAGGGCTCACTGACGTATGTTATGTGTTCAGGTGTAGTGTCGGTGAGGGAGTTAGTGGATGGGGGACTATCTATAGTAAGGGGTATATTCTTGCAGGGGGACGTTGGGATGATGAAGAGTTGCAATGAAACCATGTTCGGGCCACAAATTACTTCTCAAGTAGTCCAAACGAAGAGACCAATAGGGGCCTGGCCTACCTTCTGTGAACAATTCGGTGGATAATTGGAAATGATGATAAGCACAATAAGGCAATGATCTGGGGGAGATAGTTGGTGTAACACCCCGATCCCTCTCGAGACCGGAAGTTCTATTAGTCAATCTATTCGCAACCCAATTCCAAACCCAGGCATAAATTTTAGGGAAAAACGGACGGAGTCTCCCCTGTTTCTAGGCAAAATGCAAACCTGTGACAGCATATAAGTGGACCAGCACCGTGTCCAACCATTCACAATTCCTCAAGGCCATCCGAGCCTCGGTTCTCAACAATTAAACACAACAAGTATATATACATTTCCAAGTACCCAGACTATTCTAACTCTTTCCTTTAGACATTACAAACATGCATTCAATCCAGATCTTATTAATCTATACATAAAACTTAACTGACTTTTCTTTACACATTGATTATATACATCTCATGAAAGTAAAATCTTTACATCTTTGACAACTCAAGCCATATAGCACGCAAGGCAACTCTTCAAGCACAATCTACCACATAACCATGAACTTTCCAGCTAACATGGTATTTCCTGAAATGTGGTGGTGAGGAGTGAATATACACAACACGTATACTCAGTGAGGGTGAAACAGATATCGAGGTGCAGAGAAAGAAGACCGTGCAATGCAAATAAGACAGTTAAACCATATATCAATAAGAACAACAATCAATATAAACAACAATACAATAAACAATTAAAGAAAGCATTAACACAACCCATCAAAGCTATACCACACTTTGAAGGCTATGGTTCACTCATACCAGCAATTTACCATTTCATGAGCAATATATCAATCTCGAGCTTGATGTTGACAATGATGACAATAAGCGTGCAACCACCTTATAACTTCCACTTGGTGTACTCCGGATGTACCCCGACACATCTACGACCCAAATCACCCAAGGCGGCATCCCTAGCGAGAATGGGAATAGGACACGGAGCTAGAGCAAACCAACCTTGGCAGCCCGAGACTGCCCAGAGAGGCCCATCACTCATGCGCCTGACACTATGCAATGCAATACGAGATACAAGCAATAACGAGCGATAGCACAAAAGTGCAGATAAGTGGCGATGTACGAGATATCAAGCATTTACAATCAATATTAGCATTCAATTAACTTTTCAGGCATGATTATCATTAACATCAACAAGAACATCAATTAAACAAGTAATAGCAGTTCAAACACGAAAATGACAAATATTATTATTCAATCTTTAACTTCCAAAGGCAATTACGAGGAAACAAGCTACAGGATTACGAAACCGATTTCACTACCTTCACTTATGCACTATCAGACACATTTCTATGTCACAAAACTTCACTTTCTCACCCAAAGTGCAAAAGTCCACCTACTGCGTTTGAACTGCAGCTATGCTAACCGGTCGCTCAATCAACGCCATAACAGCGCCAAAGGTGCTTCCATGCCCTCAATAGCAAAACCCCCAATTCAATTCAAGCACGGTCAACACTCGGTCAAACGGCCCCTTTACGTTTCTTTGTCTAATTTTCAATTTTTACAAAGGCCGGTCTGTTTTTATTGCACATTTTATCTTTCTAGCATTAATGGCACCTATCCAAATCAAGAAAACACAATTCGGATCAAAAATCCGAAAATCTAGGGTTTTACTATTCAAAAACACTATTCATTATTCTTCCCCAATTTCAATTTGCGTTTCTAGCCGTAAAAATTGCTAAATAACTAACAAGCAATGCTCTACGATCCCTAAAGAGACAATTCCAAGCAATTTCATGCATTATAACGCATTAAATATCAAATCTAAGAAATTGAATCAGAAATCAAATTCGAATAAAAATGCATAAAAACGTGAAAACCCTCACAGAGATTGAAGATGAAGACCCGCAATGACCCTAGCCACGATCCTCGACCAATTCCACACAAGATTATAGAAGAAATTTGAAGCAAAATCTTTTCTTTTTCTTCCCTTTGAATTTCGGCCATAGGGGGGGGACAAAATGGGAATTTTGGATTTTGTTTTTGAGTTAATTTTGCCTTGTTTTTGTTTTATAAGGTGACAAGGGCATTTTAGTTATTTTGGCAAAGTCAAATACAAGTTAAAAATGGTCAAACAAGCTCATTTTGATGGCATTTAGTCTAGCTCAAGTTAAAATAATGCAATTTTAATGAAAACCAACTAAAACTAGTTAAATTAAACTAGAAATACTATTCACAAAATCCGATAAATATTTCTCTAACTCTCGTTTTTGATGCACTACGATCAAACGGTCAATGAACGATCACTAATAGAATCATAAACAATTTTATAAAAATATAATTTTTAAAAAGTAATTTAGTTTAAAATTCACTCCGGACTCTGAGCCATTTTTCCTTTTAGTTGAAAACTAAGTAATTAAATACAAGAAAATAATATCGATTATTAAAAATAATCAGTATTCATTTAAAAATAATTAATTTAACTATTTCTAAAATACTTTGAAGAATTATGAAAATAATGCTAAGATACGAATGAACAAGTTAATATAAACACGTAATCAAATACAATTAAATACTAACATTTAAGATGACACTTAATTAAATACAAGAAAATAAATCCAATTACTATAAATAATATAAATAGGTAATAATCTTTTAATTAATCAATATAAAAATTATTTGAATATTTTTTAAAAGAAATATCAAAATAGTACAAAATGGATGATTTAACTAATTAAACACTAAATTAAATGCTGTTAAATGCCATTAAATGCATGCCGGGTTTGGAGTATCACATCCTTCCCCCCTTAAAACAATTGCGTCCTCGCAATTCTTCTTCCAATAGGACTCAGCATCACCTAAGATCCAACTCTGACCACTCTTCATTGGTTGCTAAGCAAGACACTGAATAAGATACTCGTAGGAAAACCCAAATAGAATCCTAACCAAGAATGCCGAGAAAATACTAACTAAAGACTGAAGCAGGGATACTGTAGATAAAATTAACATCACATATTAATGACAAAAAGGATACCGAAGGAATACCCCACATACGAATCTCCAGTAGAAGTTCAACAAGTACCAAATAAAGAAGTCAAAGGATAGCCAGAGTAGATGCATCACATATAAGACCAAACTCCAAGACCTCATCACCATCTGCCGAGTGCAAACTTTATAGAACTTACCACCAAGATAGCCCAAAGTACTCCACAGCATACCGTAAGCAATAAGAGATAATAAGTCTGAACAAGATTCCAAGTGTAAAACTTCCAATAAGTGCCATCAAGGAAAATACTAGTAGAATTCCCACTAAGAATTCCAAAGAATACTGTAAGTGGTACTATACAATAAGTATGACAGGAATTCCAAATACCAAACCTACTGAGGAATACTAAAGAAAATACCCGAAAAAAGGCTCCAATAAGAAAGTAGCAAGGATTGCCCAATAAATAAGTACTAGATAAATGACCACTAAGAATTCTATAGAATGCCATTGAAGAATTTCCAATAAGGGATGCCAGTAACACACCAATAAAGACCGAGACACATATGCCATAGATAATACCATGCAGTAAGTCCGATTGAAACCCCAATAGCCAAGTCTACCAAGAAATGCCAATAGAAGTTCCAAAGAATACCCAATAAGAAAACCAAAGAATGCTCCAGAGAACAACCAAATAGAACCCCAAAAGAAAGCTACTCTTTCACAACTGTTAAGCACAAAGGAGGACCTTAGAGATGCGTCAATAACCGAGCTCCGAAAGCAAACACCAACTCCCAAATAAAGGCTAGTCAAATACTGCTTGTTCCCATCAATCCATATAACTTGGAGGGCCTGCTACTAACCACTTCTCTTCAGGGGGAGGAAGAAGTCTTTCTTACTATTTCAACAGGACATGTATGAATGCCAAGATATCACATTTATTCATATATGTCTTAATCTATTATGCAAGCATGTTTGTAAAACAGTTTATTCAACAAAGTCACTCAAGCACGACAATCAAGTCAAGCACAACATAATCAATTCAAATCACGGCACAACCAATTCAAGACATTCCAATACACACATTACAAGCAATACTTCAAGCAAATAACAATTCACGAGGTCGATTCAATTCACGATACCAATTCGATACACGAGTAGTCACTTCACTTCACGTAACACACCTTTAACACATTTCACAGAACTACATCACATAGGTACACACATTCAATTCAAGACACATAATCACACATACAGGCACACACTTTCAAGACACACTTAACAAGCACACATCCAAGGATCACTACCCACCAGATCGAGGACCTTGTCCCGGCTTATAAGCTAACTAAGCTCTGATACCACTTGTAACACCCCAATCTCTCTCGAGATTGGAAGTTCTATTAATCAATCTATTCGCAACCCAATTCCAAACCCACGCATAAAATTTAAGGAAAAACGGACGGAGTCTCCCCTGTTTCTAGGCAAAATGCAAACCTGCGATAGCATATAAGTGGACCAGCACCGTGTCCAACCATTCACAATTCCTCAAGGCCATCTGAGCCTTGGTTCTCAACAATTAAACACAACAAGTATATATATATTTCCAAGTACCCAGACTATTCAAACTATTTCCTTTAGATATTACAAACATGCATTGAATCCAGATCTTTTTAATCTATACATAAAACTTAACTGACTTTTCTTTACACATTGATTATATAAATCTCATTAAAAGTAAAATCTTTACATCTTTGACAACTCAAGCCACATAGCACGCAAGGCAACTCTTCAAGCATGATCTACCATATAACCACGAACTTTTCAGCTAACATAGTATTTCCTAAAATATGGTGGTGAGGAATGAGTATACACAACACGTATACTCAGTGAGGGCGAAAGAGATATCGAGGTGGAGAGAAAGAAGACCGTGCGATGCAAATAAGACAGTTAAACCATATATCCAATAAGAACAACAATCAATACAAACAACAATACAATAAACAATTAAAGAAAGCATTAACACAATCCATCAAAGCTATACCACACTTTGAAGGCTATGGTTCACTCATACAAGAAATGTACCATTTCCTGAGCAATACATCAATCTCGAGCTTGATGTTGACAACGATGACAATAAGCACGCAACCACCTTATAACTTCCACTAGGTGTACTCCGGATGTACCCCGACACATATACGACCCAAATATCCCAGGCGGCATCCCTAGCAAGAATGGGAATTGGACACGGAGTTAGAGTAACCCAACCTTGGCAGCCCGAGATTATACAAAGAGGCCCATCACTCACGCGCCTGACACTATGCAATGCAATACGAGATACAAGTAATAAACGAGCGAGGGCACCAAAGTGCAGATAAGTGGCGATATGCGAGATATCAAGCATTTACAATCAATATTAGCATTCAATTAACTTTTCAAGCATGATTATCATTAACCTCAACAAGAACACCAATTAAACAAGTAATAGCAGTTCAAACACAAAAATGACAAATATTACTATTCAATCTCTAACTTCCAAAGGCAATTACGAGGAAACGAGCTACAGGATTACGAAACCGATTTCACTACCTTCACTTATGCACTATTAGACACGTTTTTATGTCACAAAACTTCACTTTCTCACCCGAAGCACGAAAGTTCACCTACTACGTTTGAACTGCAGCTATACTAACCGGTCACTCAATCAATGCCATAATAGCGCCAAAGGTGCTTCCATGCCCTCAATAGCAAAACCCCCAACTCAACTCGAGCACGGTCAACACTCAGTCAAACGGCCCCTTTACGTTTCTTTGTCTAATTTCCAATTTTTACAAAGGCCGGTCCGTTTTTATTGCGCATTTTATCTTTCTAGCATTATGGCACCTATCCAAATCAAGAAAACGCAATTCGGATAAAAAATCCAAAAATCTAGGGTTTTACTATTCAAAAATACTATTCAATATTCTTCCCCAATTTCAATTTGCGTTTCAAGCCCTAAAAATTGCTAAATAACTAACAAGCAATGCTCTACGATCCCTAAAGAGACAATTCCAAGCAATTTCAGGCATTATATCGCATTAAATATCAAATTTAAGAAATTGAATCAAAAATCAAATTCAAATAAAAATGCACAAAAACATGAAAACCCTCACAGAGATTGAAGATGAAGACCCGCAATGACCCTAGCCACGATCCTCGACCAATTCCACGCAAAATTGTAGAAGAAATTTGAAGCAAAATCTTTTCTTTTTCTTCCCTTTGAATTTCGGCCATGGGGGGGGGGGACAAAATAGGAATTTTGGATTTTGTTTTTGAGTTAATTTTGCCTTGTTTTTGTTTTATAAGGTGACAAGGGCATTTTAGTTATTTTTGCAAAGTCAAATACAAGTTAAAAATGGTCAAACAAGCTCATTTTGATGGCATTTAGTCTAGCTCAAGTTAAAACAATGCAATTTTAATGAAAACCAACTAAAACTAGTTAAATTAAACTAGAAACACTATTCACAAAATCCGATAAATATTTCTCTAACTCTCATTTTCGATGCCCTACGATCAAACGGTCGATGAACGATCACTAATAGAATGATAATCAATTTTATAAAAATATAATTTTTAAAAAGTAATTTAGTTTAAAATTTACTCCGGACTCCGAGCCATTTTTACTTTTAGTTGAAAACTAAGTATGTAAATACAAGAAAATAAAATCGATTATTAAAAATAATTAGTATTCATTTAAAAATAATTAATTTAACTATTTCTAAAATACTTTGAAGAATTATGAAAAGAATACTAAGATACGAATGAACAAGTTAATATAAACACGTAATCAAATGCAATTAAATACTAACATTTAAGATGACAATTAAATACAAAAAAATAAATCCAATTACTATAAATAATAGAAATAGGTAATAATCTTTTAATTAATCAATATAAAAATTATTTGAATATTTTTTAAAAGAAATATCAAAATAGTGGAAAATGGTTTATTTAACTAATTAAACACTTAATTAAATACAGTTAAGTGCCACTAAATGCATGCCGGGTTCGGGGTATCACAGTTGGATCCCTTGTTGAGACTCAGTGATGAAATAGAAATAAAAACAACTGGTAGCTAAAAGAAAGTAATCTAAAGAGTGAGATAGAAGCGGATCGCTAAAGAGAAAATGTTAACGGGGAGCATACGCAACTAATAGAAAAAAAACAACTACTAGACTAGTAGTTAAGTGCCCCATTAATCCGGACCACTGTCACTCTAACTGGAAAAAAAGTAGTCCACAAAGCGGTCTCAACGAAAGAGCTTTACAAGCGGCATTGATGCAGTTATTGAACCGATTCACTCAACTGTTTGCCTTTTGATCATACTTGGCAGCTCGTTCTCTTTCGGACCCTTGTTTTTCGTTCGCTCTGTCCAAGCAATGATTACTAGCATGTGTACTAGAGCGGCTGAGTCTTGGGGATAATGAGTCCTATTCTTTGAGGTATTTACTATGATATCTATATATTGGGATAATGCAGCTCTCGATAGGTCGCTAAAAAGAAGAACTAAAGGAATAGAAAGAGGATTGTGCACCGAAAGGGACAACAAAGCAGATGGTGAGCGGCTAAGGATAGAGCTGGCGATTGATTGCCTTAGGAAGTAGGTCTGTCTTATGAGGGATCAGTATTTTATATAGATAGGAGAATGGTCGTACATCAGAAGGGAAAGCCATTAAGGCAGAACGAGACGACCATTTCTTATTCAAAGAAATGCTTCCTTTACTTCCATAAGACACATGGTTCCGAGCACGAGTGAACTATTTCTCTGACAGAAAAACTGTTGTAACCACCACTTGAACAGATTAATAGCTTACTTGAGCTTCCCTGCGAAACCCCACTTTTCTATCCTGTCTCGTTTTGCGTGTTTATTCTCGTTTTGCGTGAATTGACCTGTTTATGTGCTATATGACTTAGAATGTGATAATTTTGATATTAATACTTCTAGAACATGCTAAATGTGCATTCATGAAATTTTCATAAAAAATGGAGCCAGAAATTTTATCGTCGACTTTTAGTGAATAGTATTTTCGAAACACGTCCGCTAAAATTTTGAAACTGGTCTTTTTAACCCTTCTAGACCTAGTCCTTGGCCTTTAATATACCAATGTTTGATGAAAACAGATTTCAAATCGGCTTAGGAATTTATTAGGGTTTTTACACCGACTTTTGCAAAAATCGAGTTTTAAGCCGACTCAGGTGAAATTGTTTGATTGTAAAACTTTTTGTCACCTAAAAATAACCTACTTGAGCTATCTTGGGTGTTGCATATTTGTTTTGAGCAAAGAGATAGCTAAAATGCATTTAAAAGACAAGAAAACACTAAAAATACTAAGTTTACTCAACTTTGACTTTGCATTTTAATTGTTGACTTGCCTTATATATGCTAAATAACTAAAAATAGCTCACAAATAAATCTCAAAACACCACAAACACACACACACACATGGCCGAAACTCTCAAGGCCATTTTTTGCTTAGTTTTTGTTCAATATTTCTCTTATAAATTGCAATCCAAGGCCAAAACTCTTGAACCAAAGTTTGTTCTTGCTTGTTGGGCACGCATTGCACGCATATCTATGCTTATATCGCATCTAAGGTGAGAGAAAAATTCTAGATCTCAAAACTCATCTTTTATATTTTTGCATAGAATTGATTATTGAACCGTTAAAATGTTAATTTGATGTTAGATTATTGCTCAGTGCATTCCTAGGATCGTTTATATGTATTATTGTGAGATTTGAACCGTTGTAGCATAATTTTTTTATTTTCGGGTATTTAAAGTTGAGTTATTTGCCATTTCTTGATTATCTTGAGTTGGATTGGTTGAAATCGATTGCCGTCGATTTCTAAAAGTTTGTTAGTTACGTGGTAGCGCCGTTGTAATGCCAAATTTTCGATTGCGAGGTCGGTGCTAAAGTCCGGAAATTTCAGCCTTGACACACTAGGGTTTTAGGGTTGTTGGGCATGATTTAGATGTGTTTTGGTTGGTTTCCAAGGGGGCTAATGCAGTTGATTGATTGGGTGAGTGATAGAAACTAATTTGGAGTGGTTTAGACTAGTAGAATGTAGGTTATGATTATTTGAAGTTTGGGTTGTCTTTCTTTAAAATGTTAAATTGTGCCTTTAGTTGATTGGGTGTGGTTTGAGTGATTGAATTGTGAGTTGATGATGGGTAAACTAGGGTTTGATTGTGTGTTTAATGCATGTTCGGTTGGATGGCCTACTTTGTAATCTAACCTAGTTTTTTTGTCGTTAAATTGATTATTGATGTTATTATAATGATAATATGATTATTGATTGATTATTGATTGATGATTGATGAACCGAGAGAAAGTCAATGGAAAAGGTTGTCCTTTTGTGAATGATTGATGTTTATTATTATTGCTGAGTCTTTGGTATGTGTGTGCCACCTCTCGAGCAGCATCAGGTTGTCGGGTTGATAACGACATGACTACCAGAGACTACCTCCAGCTCACATGACGGAGGTGTCATGGAGGGAGAGGTTATTGAGGTACCTCGGGTGCGTGATTTTATGGGAGTCACAAGAAGGCTGTTATGATCGTGATGGCGTTTGGAGCTACACCAACTAGTGTATCCTTTATTGAATGGTCATTATAGATTATGTGATGATAGTATTATTGATGTTATTGTGTGTTTACTTGCTCAAATGATCATTTTTCAAGAAGTATAGTGAATACTGTTAGAGATCTATCAGATCCTCACTGGGCTTATTTTATATAAGCTCACTCTCTATTATTGCATGCTTACAGGTGTTGTAGAGCAGGACTACGGGTACGTGCCTCCTGAAGAGGAAAATGTGCCTTGCGTGGATGAGTCTTATGTTCCAGTGTCCTATCCTTGATGTTTGATGTGTTGAACACCTTATTATCTTGTATATTATCTAGTTAACTTTTATATGCTTTGTAGTTTATAATGTATAAGATGTTGAAAAGATAATGAATTAGTTAATGCTATCTTAGTAGTCTTTCTTTTGTCTATGTATAGGTTGCTAGGTTGGTATCAATATATTTTGCAATGTATAGTAAGGTTCATGTATTATGTTGGAATGGAGGCATATAACGAGGAATGATTATTGTATAATAAGGCTATGATGTATGTTGTTATTTTATTGAGGAGTTGTTTGTTGTATGGTTTATGGAGTTGATGTATGATGTTCTATTGAGGTTGGTTTAGAGCCTCGGTGTCCTATTTACTGTCATTATACTGCCAAAATTCCGTTGCGTCCTGACCAATTATAGGAGGAATCGAGTTGGGGCGTGACATTTAAGTGGTATCAGAGCGCATGTTAGTTGTCAGCCAGGGTATTCTCGGAATGTGGGTAATGGTCTTAGCATGAAAGTATGTATGAATTGAAAGAAAAGTGAACTATGTAGTAATATGATTAAATGATTAAGTGATTAAGTGATTATGTGATTTAGAGCTTATGTGATTATGTGATCAATTTGTTTATGTGTTTTATATGAGTTTGTTGTTTATGTGTTAATAGTTGTTTATAACCTGTTTACGTGCTATAACCTGTGCTAACTCTTTGATTAGTAGAATGGCCAGTAGACCAAGGACCAAAGGTAGGCCCGAAGTAGTAGATGAGACTCCTGGTGATGCGGCACCGGGCCGTGATAGGGGTGATGATCGTTTGGGGGCAGCTATGGATAGGATTGCTGAGTTAGTGGCCGGACAGGCACAGTTGATAGCAGGGCAGGGTGCCTAGACTCAGGCTTGACAGGCTCAGTTGTTGAATGTGCAGGGTGGAAACCACGGGCGTGGTACCCTGAAAGAGTTCTTAGGGTATCATCTACCTAGATTTCAAGGGGAACCCAATGATCGGAAGAATGAAGCGTGGATTAGTAAGGTGGAGAAGATTTATGATCCTCTTGATTATACCGATGAGCAAAAGGTCTCCTTTGCCGTGTACTTGCTGGATGATGAGGCAGAAGAATGGTAGCGCACGGTGAGAACTAGCTGGGCGACTCAGGGTATTCCGTATGTTTGGGGTACCTTTCTGTTGGCTTTCCGGGCAAAGTATGTCCTGAGGATTGCACGGGAGAGGAGAGAGGCTGAGTTTCTGTCTCTGGTTCAGGGGGATGCCTTAGTGGCTCAGTATAAGGCCACCTTTACTTGATTGTCCCGATATGCACCGGAGTATGTGGCTGATGAGGAGCGGAGGACTCATAGATTTATGTTGGGGTTGAGGCCTGAGATTTAGGATGCGATGGCTCTGAATCGATATGATATATTCACTGAGGCCTTTGATGCAGCTTCTAGGTTAGAAAAGAGAAAGGGGGATCAGCTTGTATCTAGTCAGCCTAGTAAGAGGACGTATTTGCCGCAGTTTCAGCAGGGTATGTAAGCCTCCCGTAAAGCAGGTTGTGTACAGGCCGCCAGCTCAGCAGGGTTCTTTTAGGCCACAGGGACAACAGAGTTATTATTGGCCTCAGTTTCAGCAGGGGTTCTATCAGGTTCAGTCCCAGTTTAGGCCAGCCCAGTCTCAGGGTTAGTACAGGCCTAGTTTGGTAAGGCCTCAGCAGCAGGTTGGTTCAGTTGTTTCTTCAGCTTTTGGTTCTTCCAGGGGCAGTGTTAGTGCATCATCACAGCAGTGTACACACTACAAGCGCACGGGGCATGTGGAGGTCGATTGCAGAGTGAAGGCAGGGTCGTGTTTAGGATGCGGCAGCAATCAGCACAGGGCGAGGGATTGCCCTAGATATTCGAGGACTGAGGGTCGGACAGTGACACAGGGTTATCAGGGCCGACCTGCGGCCAGTGCACCTCAGTAGCAGCGGGTCCAGGCTCGGGCCTACGCAGTTGATTTGGAGGAGATGCCTGAGGAGACTGCAGTGGTGGAAGGTAACTTCCTTATACTTGATCAAGTTGTTAAAGTGTTGATTGATTCTAGTGTTACGCATTCTTTCATTACTCCTGCTTGTGTGCAACTTGTTAATGTGCAACCTGAAAGACTGCCTTATGTGATTGAGATTAGTACCTCTTTGACTGATAAGTATATTACTGGCTTAGTATGTAAGGACTTTATAATTCATGTTTAGGGGTATAATTTTCCTTCGGACCTTATCTTATTTCCTATCCGGGGGTATGATGTTATCTTGGGTATGGATTGGCTTTCTAAGTATGATGCCCAGTTGAACTGTAGAACCAAGGTAGTACAGTTTCGTTTGCCAGATCAGCCAGTAGTTGAGGTAGTAGGGAACCGGGGTGCTAAGACGAGTTTTGTTATCTCAGCAACTAAAGCCGTTAAATTGGTGAGTAAGGGGTGTTCGGGTTATCTAGCTTATTTGATCAACAAGCCATCTGATAAGCTACAGTTGGAGGAAGTCCCTATTATTCAAGAATATCCCAATGTATTTCCCGAGGAGTTGCCAGGGTTACCACCAAAGAGAGATGTGGAGTTTGTGATCAATCTTATTCCCGGTACTCAACCTATTTCTAAATCAGCGTACCGGATGGCACCAGCTGAGTTGAAGGAGTTGAAAACTCAGTTGCAGGAGTTATTGGAGACGGGGTTCATTCAGCAGAGTTCTTCACCTTGGGGAGCTCCTGTTTTATTTGTGAAGAAGAAGGATGGTACCTTGAGGTTATGCATTGACTATCGTGGTTTAAATCAGGTGACCATCAAGAATAAATATCCTTTGCCACTGATTGACGAGTTGTTTGATCAACTTCAGGGAGCTAAAGTCTACTCTAAGTTTGACTTGAGGCAGGGGTATTATCAGCTTCGGATTCGTACGGAGGATGTTCCGAAGTCTGCCTTCAGGACTCGGTACGGGAATTATGAGTTTATTGTTATGCCCTTTGGATTAACTAATGCACCAGCAGCATTCATGGATCTTATGCATCAGGTTTTTCAGTTGAATTTAGACCAGTTCGTGGTAATCTTTATTGATGATATCTTGGTCTATTCTAAATCTGAATCGGAGCACGAGCAACATCTACGGCTTGTCTTACAGAAGCTACATGAGCATCAGTTGTTTGCCAAGTTCAGCAAATGTGAATTTTGGCTGCAACGCATATCTTTTCTTGGCCACGTGATTACACAGAGCGGTATTTCTGTAGATCCCACTAAGATTGAAGTGGTGATGTCTTGGAAACGGCCAAAGAATGTTTATGAGGTCCGTAGCTTTCTTGGCTTGGCGGGTTATTACCGTAGGTTTGTAAAGGACTTCTCGAAGATTGCTGGGCCACTTTCTAAGTTGACTCAGAAACAAACTATCTTTACTTGGGATGAGAAGTATGAGAGTGGGTTTCAAGAGCTGAAAAAGTGGTTGACTACTGCTCCAGTACTTGCTCTACCAGAGGGGACCGATAATATGGTTATTTAAAGTGATGCATCCAAGGAGGGCTTGGGATGTGTTCGTATGCAGGATGGCCGAGTTATTGCCTATGCTTCCTGGAAGTTGAAGCCTTATGAGGTGAATTATCCGACTCATAATCTTGAGTTGGCAATAGTTGTCTTCGCACTGAAGAAGTGGCGTCATTATCTGTGGGGCAGTAAGTTCGAGATTTTCACTGATCATAAGAGTCTAAAGTACTTGTTCTCACAGAAGGAGTTGAATATGTGCCAGCGGAGGTGGATGGAGCTTCTTGGAGATTATAATTGTTCTATCAATTATCTGCCTAGAAAGGCAAATGTTGTAGCAGATGTTCTCTGCCGAAAAACGAGTGTTGCTTGTTTGGCTGTCAAGAAATGAGAGATTCTTGAGGAGTTCACTTATTGGAGACCGGAGTTGACTCAGGTTGGGGTGATGTGTTCACATCTCCATATTCAACCTTTATTATTATCCCAGATCAAAGAAGCTCAGCAACTTGATGTTAAACTTCAGAAGATCAAGGATTAGATCACGGATGATCAGTCTGACTTTAAACTGCATGAGGATGGTATTCTTTAGTTTCGGAACAAGGTATGTGTTCCCGATGAACTGGGCTTGAGGCGAGGTATTCTGGAGGAAGCTCATAATTCTAAGTACACTATTCATCCCGGTGGAACCAAGATGTATCGGGATTTGAAGTAACACTATTGGTGGAATAACATGAAGAGGGAGGTTGCTCAGTTTGTATCTAGATGTTTGACTTGTCAGAGGGTGAAAGCCGAGCATCAACGACCTGCAGGGTTACTTCAGCCGTTGGCTATACCAAAGTAGAAGTGGGAGCATATTACGATAGATTTCGTCACTAGTTTGCCTAGAACACCGAGGGGTAATGATGCAGTTTGGGTTGTCGTGGATCGTTTGACGAAGACAGCTCATTTTATTTCGATGAGGATGAGAGATGAGGTTACAAATTTGACGGGTCTTTATTTGGATCAGATTGTTAGACTTCACGGGATTCCATCTAGTATTGTCTCAGATCGAGATCCTCGATTTACTTCTCGTTTGTGGGAAAAACTTCAGGAGACTTTGGGTACTCAGTTGAACTTCAGTACCGCGTATCATCCAAAGACCGACAGTCAGTCTGAGTGGACTATTCAGATTCTGGAAGATATGCTTAGAGCTTGTGTTCTGGACTTCGGGAAGAACTGGGAGAAACATCTACCACTTGCCGAGTTTGCCTATAATAATAGTTATCAAGCTACTATTGGAATGGCACCTTTCGCAGCTCTTTACGGTTGTAAGTGACGTTCACCTTTGTATTGGGATGAGGTAAGGGAGATGAAGACTATTGATCCGACTATCATTCCAGAGCTTCTAGAGAAGATCGAGAATGTTCAGTTGATCAGGCAGAGAATGCTTACGGCGCAAAGTAGATTCAAGAGTTATACTGATAAGCGTCGTCGGGACTTGGAGTTTGCAGTCGGAGATCGGGTTTTCTTGAGATTGTCTCATCGTAAGGGGTTTGTTCGTTATGGTAAAGGTGGTAAGCTGAGTCTGAGATTTGTTGGGCCGTTTGAGATTACCGGCAGGGTTGGTAAGTTGGCATATCGATTGGCTTTACCGGAGAATTTCTCTAATGTCCAGGATGTATTTCACGTGTCAAATTTGCAAAAATATAATCTGGATCCTTCTCATATTCTTGAGCCAGAGCCGTTACAGCTTCGTGAGAATCTGACTTATGACGAGCGTCTGATTTGTATTCTTGATCAGATGGAACAAGAGTTGAGGTCGAAGAAGATTTCGATGGTTAAGGTGTTGTGGAAGCATCACGACATTAAGGAAACTACTTGGGAGAGACGAGATCAGATGCATCAGCAGTACACAGATCTGTTCAGTACATCAAGTAAGAATTTCGAGGATGAAATTTCTTTAAGGGGGGGAGAATGTGAAATCCCACTTTTCTATCATGTCTTGTTTTGCGTGTTTATTCTCGTTTTGCATGAATTGACCTATTTATGTGCTATATAACTTAGAATATGATAATTTTGATATTAATACTCCTAGAACATGCTAAATGTGCATTCATGAAATTTTCATAAAAAACGGAGTTAGAAATTTTATCGTCGACTTTTAGTGAATAGTATTTTCGAAACACGTCTGCTAAAATTTTGAAACTAGTCTTTTTAACCCTTCTAGACCTAGTCCTCTAACATTAATAGACCTGTGTCTGATGAAAACGGATTTCAAATTGGCTTAGGAATTTATTAGGAATTTTACACAGACTTTTGCGAAAATCGAGTTTTAAGCCGACTCGGGTGAAATTGTTTGATTGTAAAACTTCTTGTCATCTAAAAATAACCTACTTGAGCTATCTTGGGTGTTGCATATTTGTTTTGAGCAAAGAGATAGCTAAAATGCATTTAAAAGACAAGAAAACACTAAAAATACTAAGTTTACTCAACTTTGACTTTGCATTTTAATTGTTGACTTGCCTTATATATGCTAAATAACTAAAAATAGCTCACAAATAAATCTCAAAACACCACAAACACACACACATATGGCCGAAACTCTCAAGGCCATTTTTTGCTTAGTTTTTGTTCAATATTTCTCTTATAAATTGCAATCCAAGGCCAAAACTCTTGAACCAAAGTTTGTTCTTGCTTGTTGGGCACGCATTGCACGCATATCTAGGCTTATATCGCATCTAAGGTGAGAGAAAAATTATAGATCTCAAAACTCATCTTTTATGTTTTTGCGTAGAATTGATTATTGAACCGTTAAAATGTTAATTTGATGTTAGATTATTGTTCAGTGCATTCCTAGGATCGTTTATATGTATTCTTGCGAGATTTGAACCGTTGTAGCATAATTTTTTATTTTCGGGTATTTAAAGTTGAGTTATTTGTCATTTCTTGATTATCTTGAGTTGTATTGGTTGAAATCGATTGCCGTCGATTTTTAAAAGTTTGTTAGTTACGTGGTAGCGCCGTTGTAATGCCGAATTTTCGATTGCGAGGTCAGTGCTAAAGTCCGGAAATTTCAGCCCTGACACACTAGGGTTTTAGGGTTGTTGGGCATGGTTTGGATGTGTTTTGGTTGGTTTCCAAGGGGGCTAATGTAGTTGATTGATTGGGTGAGTGATAGAAACTGATTTGGAGTGGTTTGGACTAGTAGAATGTAGGTTATGATTATTTGAAGTTTAGGTTGTCTTTCTTTAAAATGTTAAATTGTGCCTTTAGTTGATTGGGTGTGGTTTGAGTTATTGAATTATGAGTTGATGATGGGTAAACTAGGGTTTGATTGTGTGTTTAATGCATGTTCGGTTGGATGGCCTACTTTGTCATCTAATCTAGTTTTTTTGTTGTTAAATTGATTATTGATGTTATTATGATGATAATATGATTATTGATTGATTATTGATTGATGATTGATGAACCGGGAGATAGTCAATGGAAAAGGTTGTCCTCTTGTGAATGATTGATGTTTATTATTATTGCTAAGTCTTGGGTATGTGTGTGCCACCTCTCGGGCAGCATCGGGCTGTCGGGTTGATAACGGCATGACTACCAGAGACAACCTCCAGCTCGTATGATGGAGGTGTCTTGGAGGGAGAGGTTATTGAGGTATGTCACGCCCCAACCCGGTCTATAAAGGTTAGACTAGGGTGTGATCTAAACATTTAAGTCATATCTCATACTTAATCGTTCATGAAAGTTTAACACTTAACGTTTTTGCCTAAACTCCACAATTTTTCGGAAAACCGGCAGCATAACGGCTGTAATTGGGCTCTTTGGTTTGACCTAATTCTCTAAATGTCTCAAAATTTCCTATCTCAATTTCATTTCCAACTAAGATTACTATTTACCATCAATTGAAACGCCTACCAATTATCTCGAAGTCTCGTTTGATCAATAACCTAGCATGATACTATGTCTCGTTTGTTTGTTAATCCTTGTTACAAACGTACCTGTTGATCTTAGCTTAAGATTGGATAGGTTCATTTTACTTAATCCTTACCTAATACTTCATAACCCTATGATAGATACTAGTCAATAACGATAGCAAAACGACCATAGTAGTGTCTGTCTAGTTATTATCAGTACAAGCCAAAATTAGACCCCAAATTACAACGGGGGTCGTTTACAATACAACAACAAGCAAAATAAGAAACGAAATAGTCTTCAAGCAACATATTGTTCAAAAAATGGCCATAGTCAAGCAAGGCACGTAGGGCAAGCAATCATTCCAAGGAATCATCATTAGGCACGTCGTCCTCAGGTACCTGTTCTTGGTCTTCTTCACTTGGGATGATAAAAGAAGGTAAGTCCTTATGAACATAGCGAGGGGGAACGAGAAATATGTTTTGAAACTCATTTTCCGGTTCAACTTATGAAAACCCTTTTTGCAAACATGAATATATCACAAGTAAGTACATAACGTAATGTAAAAGTAAAGGAACACAATTACCCGTCTTTCCTCCCCGAGGTCCTCTAGGAACCAAGCGAGAGTACTTATACACATAGTGAAAAGGATACGGTGAGCTTTTGCTCTCAGTTCAATTCCAGTATCAGTTGTTGCGGCCGGCTTCAGTTCATCCCCTTATCACGCCAAATGGGTGTACTCCGGATGTACCCCGAAATCCTACGACCCAACTCTCCGAGGAAGTCTAGCCCTCAAGCAAGAGAGGGAATTGGACAATGGTAGTCACGGTTGCACCGGCAAGCCCGATGCCGCCTGGTGTGCGTGAATGCTACCACGCCAGAATGAAAGGTTGTAACCTTGTATGCAATGCACATTTATGACATATAATATATCGCATTAGGAGGACAACAAAGTAGGTTGTCTCCGAACAGTTATAAGATTGCACATTGACAAGTAAACAAGCGAGGCACAATATGACAGGCAATTTCACTTATAAAGCATATGGAGTTATATAAATATTAAACGGGCAGCCATGTAACACATGTAAATCAAGTCATATAACTCATTTCAAAGTTCACGTAATCAAATAATAAGATTATTCATTATGCAACGACATCTACGTGGGACCGGCTGCAAGAAAGGCCTACTTGTCAACATGTAATCATCGAAATCATGTTTAGGGATACAAGGGCAACTACGGGCAGCCTACTAATTTCATAATCAAACACGATATTCATAGGATCAGCGCTTAGCGAGTTTTTCCTAGCCATTAGGGTTTCATTTCATGGTCACCCGTGCGATTGAGACCTAAGTTGTCACGTAATTAAACTCAAGCTGTGCATTGATTAATTCAACACTCTCAAGCATTCAAAATAGTCCACACAACATCCAAATGCCACGATCCCAAGAATTTAATACAACAAGATAAGCTACAATAATTTTTCTAAGCATATCAATAGGTGAAACCCTCACTGCAATGGACTATTTTCTCACAATCATTGAGACAAGCAAATAATCTCCAATTCTAGTGAACAAGATGTCAAATTAAATCTTAAGGAGTGAACTAAATTCAGAAACAAACCTCGCATCATTTGGAGTTCGGGTTCAAGAGTTATAGCCAAAACAGTAAGACTACACAAAACTGTCCAGATTTGCACACATTTCAATGCATTCCGTTTTTGAGGGCCTTAGGGTCCGATTTAGCCTTAGTCCATTTCTTACAAAAATTTCCAGAACTGAAAAATATAGCAGTACATCAAATTTCATGAATTTTGGATATCATTTACTAAGTTAAAACTGGTTCGTTCTACAAGGTCAGTGAATCTGCCAAAACCTGCTTCATTTTTTCAGACTTTCCAGATTTGGACACATTTTGATATTTTGCCATTTTGAGGACATTATAATCAAAATTAGCTTTGGCCTATTTCTGAGAAAAATTCTCATAACTGGAAAAAATAGTTACCTACCAATTTTCACGCATTTTCAACGTCTTTTACCTGGTCAAAATCACCTCGCACCAACAAGACAGAAGGCTGTTACATACCCGAATTCATCTATCATCACATTCTAGCCAAAAATCTTGCCATGCATGTTTACAAAAACTCATGGACACACATATATCACAAGTACAGAAGTAAAGATAGACATTTAAGGGCATGCATGTGGTTTTTGAAAGATTTTCAAGAAGTTTTAGCCCTCACCTTAGCAAGACAACAAAGAAGATGCTCAAACTCTTGGTGAAGCACAAAGTTGATCTTTTTCCTTGCTTAGCCGAGAGACCACTTGGGATTTCTCTAATTTCCTAGCTAAGTTACCATGTTCTTAGTAGGTGCATGTGGTTAGAGCAAGAAGAAAACAAAATGGGAGCTAACAAACTCACCTAAGCCGAAATGGATGTATTAAAGGCTTGTATGTGTGCTTCTTTGCTCCTAGTTTTGCTTGGTCGAGATCCTAAGCTTCTTGCATGTCTTGATGAACCATTGAGTGATGAAGTTAAGCTATGGAGTGTAGAAACTCAGCCAAGGCTGAGAGAGAGAGAGAAGAATGAGAGGGAGAGAGAAGAAATGAGAGGAAGAAAGAAGAATGAAAGAAAAATGAAAAGCCTTGAAGAGATTGATGCATATGTCGGCCTAGGCCTGCCAAATTCAGATTTTGTGTCTTCAAGAAGCATCATTTGAAGTGTCTAGCATGGGCAAGGATCTTGTGTCGAGATTTGGAGCTTTGAGGAGGGTTTTGAGCTAATTTTTTATTGCTTTGTGTCATAGAATGTTTAGGAATAGAGTTTGAAATTAAAATCCATGGATAATGGCTCCTAGTGGTCGGCCAAGGGTGTATTAAAATCTGAATTTTTGTCTTGGTTGAGCAATAATTAATTGTGTGTTTGGGATATGCAAAGAATAAAGAATAAAGAATAAAGAATAAAGAATGTCTAGCTTTTTGTGAGATTTTGTCTTCTAGTGGGTTGAATTAGCAATTTAATATTAGTTAATGGAGTTTGTAGGATTAATTAATGATCTAGTGCTTCGTGTAAGATGCTTTCTTGATTAATGTGTGGGCACGCTTTCCTAGGTTTTGGGCACGCACTACAAGGTAAGGCAACGAACTACGAGATGAATGCATGTTTTCCAAGTAAATGCGCGTAACCCTAAATGAATGTACATAATTCAATGCAAGGCACACAAAACGAAACATGACTCTTAAACCTAGGTCAAGGCACGCAAATCTAGGTTAAGGCACACAAAACGAGGTATCTCACGCAAATCAAGGTCGGGCCTCACATCCTCCCCTCCTTAAAAGAATTTCGTCCTGAAATTCAATATTACCTTTGAAATAAAGCTGGATACTGTTGCTCCATCTGGTCTCGCCTTTCCCACGTTGCTTCTTCAACTCCATGGTGATCGCATAACACTTTTACTATCGGTATAGATTTGTTGCGCAACTCCCGATCTTGCTGGTCTAGGATCCGAATTGGCTTCTCTTCGTAAGACAAGTTCTCCCGAAGCTGCAACGGATCTGGCTCCAAGATATGCGATGGATCAGGATGATACTTTCGTAGCATTGAAACGTGAAAGACATCGTGAATATTGGAGAAGTTTTGGGGTAGTTCCAGCCAATACGCCAACTTGCCAACCTTCTCAATTATTTCAAATGGTCCTACAAACCTCGGGCTTAACTTTCCACCCTTGCCGTGTTTAATCAGTCCCCTCCGAGGTGATATCTTCAAGAACACCTTGCCGCCGACCTCAAACTCTAGGCTCCGTCTCTGTCGGTCTGCATAACTTTGCTGCCTGCTTTGGGTGGTAAGCATCCATTTCCAGATAAGGTGGATATTATCAACAGTCTTCATAAGTTTAGGTAGAAGGGTCGGGTCAAAAGTCTTCGTCTTACCTACTTCATCCCAGTAAATTGGGGATCGACACTTACGTCCATACAATGCCTCAAATGGGGCCATCCCGATAGTGGCCTGATAACTGTTATTATAAGCCAACTCCGCTAGAGACAGGTATTTCTCCCAACCTTTCCCGAAGTCTAAAACACACGCCCTAAGCATATCCTCCAGAATCTGAATAGTCCTTTCAGATTGTCCATCAGTTTGTAGGTGATAAGCCGTGCTGAAACTCAACTTCGTTCCTAAAGCTTCTTGCAATCTCTTCCAAAATCGGGGAGTAAAACGAGGATCCCTATCCGATACAATACTCACAGGCATCCCGTGCAATCTTACAATCTCTGCCACATATATATCTCCCAATTTCTCAGGACTATCCTCCTTGTTCATCGGTAAGAAGTGCGCTGACTTAGTCAATTTATCCACTATGACCCAAACGACGTCATGACCCTTTTGTGACCTGGGCAGGTCCATAACAAAGTCCATAGTTATATGTTCCCATTTCCATTGAGGGATTTCCAATGGCTGAAGTAAACTTGTTGGTCGTTGATGTTCTGCTTTGACTCTCTAGCAAGTCAAACACCGTGCCACAAACTCCGCAATCTCTCTCTTCATGTTATTCCACCAATAGTGATGCTTCAAATCCCAGTACATCTTTGTTCCGCCGGGGTAAATAGTGTATCTTGAATTATGGGCTTCTTTAAGAATCTTCTTTTTCAGCTCTGACTCATTAGGAACACAAATCCGATTCCTAAACCTCTAAATACCATCATCATGAAACTTAAAATCTGTGTTGCTTTCTTTAATCTTCTGAAACTGTTGGTCCTTCTGTTGAGCCTCTCGTAATTCAGACAACAAGGTCGATTGAACTTGTGTAGTGGCAAATAGTAACCCTTTTTGAGTCAATCGTGGTTTCCACAAGAATGCTTCTTCCAACAACTCCTGCACCTTAACTTCCAGTTTTGCCATGCTCACTTTCCTACTTAAGGAATCTACAACTACATTTGCTTTACCGGGCACATAATTGATTGTGCAGTTATAATCACCCAAAAGCTCCATCCACCGCCTTTGCCTCATATTCAACTCTTTTTGTGAGAACAAGTATTTCAAGCTCTTGTGATCAGTAAACACCTCGAACTTGTTACCCCATAGATAGTGCCTCCATTTCTTGAGTGCAAACACAATAGCCGCTAACTCCAAATCATACGTCGGGTAGTTCAATTCATACGGCTTCGGTTTCCTAGAAGCATACGCAATCACTCTACCATTTTGCATCAAAACACAACCCAGTCCTTCCTTCGAAGCATCGTTATAGATTACAAAACCTTGACTCCCTTCAGGCAATGCAAGAATAGGTGCGGTAGTCAATCTTTTCTTCAATTCTTGGAAACTATTCTCACACTTGTCATCCCACACAAACTTTGTTTTCTTTTGAGTGAGCTTTGTAGGCGGTCCTGCGATCTTTGAGAAATCTTTCACGAACCTCCGATAATAGCCGGCTAGACCAAGAAAACTCTGAACCTCCGTAACGTTTTTCGGCTTCTTCCAAGACATCACCGATTCTATCTTTGTTGGATCCACAACTATTCCCTCTTGGGATATGATATGCCCCAAAAATGCAATCTACTGCAACCAAAATTCACATTTGCTAAACTTCGCATACAATTGATGCTCTCGAAGTTTCTACAGTACCAATCGCAGATGTTGTTCATGATCAGCCTCAGATTTTGAGTATACCAAAATATCATCAATGAAGATCACTACAAATTGGTCCAAGTAAGGTTGAAACACCCTGTGCATCAAGTCCATGAAAGCTGCAGGGGCATTAGTTAGCCCAAATGGTATCACCACATATTCATAATGCCCATATCTCATCCTGAAAGCCATTTTAGGCACATCTTCCTTTTTGATCCGCAACTGATAGTACCCTTGCCTCAAGTCGAGCTTCGAATACACTTTGGCTCTTTGAAGTTGATCAAACAACTCGTCGATCAGTGGAAGTAGGTATTTATTCTTGATAGTCACTTGGTTCAATCCTCAGTAATCGATGCATAGCCTCAGCGTTTCGTTTTTCTTCTTTACAAATAGGACTGGTGCACCCCACGGAGAAGAACTTGGTTGAACAAACCCCTTCTTCAACAATCCTTGCAATTGGTCCTTCAATTCTTGTAGCTCGGCTGGTGCCATATGATAGGGAGCTTTAGATATCGGCTGGGTGCTAGGCAGTAACTCTATAGTGAACTCGATCTCCCGATTTAGGGGTAAACCGAGCAATTCTTTTGGAAACACATCCGCATAGTCTTTGATCACTGGCATCTTCTCCAACTTAGCTTTGTCCGATGGCTTGTTAATGAGGTAAGCTAAGTATCCACTACACCTTTTTTCTCAAGGACTTCACTGCTTTCGTAGATGAAATGATGGAACTCCCGGTGAAATCTCTTCGACCCATTACCTCCAGTATTGGTTGACCAGGTATCCAGAATGTTACAATTTTCGTCCGGCAATCTAGTTGGGCATGATGCTTTGCCAACCAGTCCATCCCTAAAATGACTTCATAGTCTCGAAAGGGTAATACAATAAGATTGGCTGAGAATTCTCTATCTTTAATTTGGATTTTACATGCTTTACAAGCTGAGCTAGTAACAAGGTTAGAACCCATCGGAGTACCAACTTCTACTTTGTAAGGCAAACATACAACTTTCAGTTTCACACGTTGCACACATAAGGGGGTAATAAATAAATGAGTAGCACCTGGACCAATTAGCACCCTAACAGGTTGATTCAGGATGAAGAATGTACCTTCAACAACAGCGGTCTCCTCTGGAAGCTCCTCGCACTCAATAGCATAAGCTCGAGCCTGAACTCTAGGAACTGGAGTCTTGCCTCTACCAGCTGGTTTAACCTGATTTTGTCCTGCTTGCCATTTAGGGCAATCTTTGATCTGATGCTGATCATTGCCACACCGCACACATCGTCCTGACTTCTTCCAGCACTGGGCCTCAGTATGCCCCTTCTTGTCACAGTAAGAACAGTTGATAGACTAAGTAGCAGGTGAACTACCTGTGGATCCACGAGTAGAAGAGGCTAATGGCGCTTTAGTCGGGCCACAGTTATTAACTGGTCTGTTTTGGCTCTGGCCCTAACTACGACTCTGGCTCTGGAATTTTCTCTATTGACCGGGAGGCTGGTATGGTTTCTTGTTCGGCTGGCTTGAACCGGCTCTATCAAGTTTTCTCTTCTCAACTTGGGAAGCAGCAGCAAAGAGAGCAGAATAGGTATCGAAGTCATGCGAAGCCAACTGGTCCTGAATTTCTGGCCTCAATCCAGTCATAAATTTCCACATCTTCGCCTCAGGAGTACTGACCATGTATTGAGCATAGCGGGACAGTCGGTCAAAACGAGCCTCGTACTGGGCCATCGTCATGTTACCTTAGTTCAAGTGCATGAATTCCTCAATCCGCCTCTGCTTGGAAACTGCAGGTACATATTTCTCCTTGAATGCCTTAACAAAATTACCCCACAAGCGAGGGGTATGATCAGTTTCCCATAGTGCCTCCACAGTGTGCCACCAATGCTCAGCATCCCCGTGCAACAGAAACACCGCAAACTCCACTTTTTCTTCATCAGTATAATCAAGTGGCCTGAAAATTCTCTCGATCTCAGACAGCCAAGCCTCTGCTTTCTCATCATCAGCTTCCCCGTGAAATTTAGACGGGCAAAAGTCAAGGAACTCCCTCATTCTGCTATGTCTCCCATGGTTACCATCATTCATGTTGTTGTTGTTGTTTGCTTCACGTGCATCTTGACTTTCCATCACTCGCGACACGCAATCCATGGCATTTGCCATCATATTAAACATAGCCATGCCGGGATTAGTTCGATAGGCATCTCCGGTCTTTTGGGGCTCACCGCTCCTATTAGTAGTGCGGGTACTAGGGCCAGCCATCTATAGGCACAGATTACGATGCACAATTTATTGAAATACGACAGGACAAGAATTTAATGCATAAGATATGCAACATATAATTTTACATAAACACATAGCTCTAGACACAGTTAAGACAAGTTAATCACATAAGCACATAGAACATAGAAGGCACAATTAACATTATCACACAATAACATATAGACAAATCATCCTAATAATCTTAGGGTTTCTACCCATGGTCTGAGAGTTAAACCCGGCTTAAGCAATCTAAGCTCTGATAACATTCTATCTATAAGGTGTCACGCCCCAACCCAGCCTATAAAGGTTAGACTATGGTGTGATCTAAACATTCAAGTCATATCTCGTACTTAATCGTTCATGAAAGTTTAACACTTAACGTTTTAGCCTAAACTCCACAATTTTTCAAAAAATCGACAGCATAACAGCTGTAATTGGGCTCTTTGGTTTGACCTAATTCTCTAAATGCCTCAAAATTTCCAATCTCAATTTCATTTCCAACTAAGATTACTATTTACCATCAATTGAAACGCCTACCAATTATCTCGAAGTCTCGTTTGATTAATAACCTAGCATGATAATATGTCTCGTTTGTTTGTTAATCCTTGTTACAAACGTACCTGTTGATCTTAGCTTATCAATGAGTACCTGCTTAAGATTGGATAGGTTCATTTTACTTAATCCTTACCTGATACTTCATAACCCTATGATAGATACTAGCCAATAACAACAGCAAAACGACCATAGTAGTGTCTGTCTAGTTATTATCAATACAATCCAAAATTAGACCCGAAATTACAACGGGGGTCGTTTACAATACAACAACAAGAAAAATAAGAAACGAAATAGTCTTCAAGCAATATATTGTTCACAAAATGGCCATAGTCAAGCAAGGCACGTAGGGCAAGCAATCATTCCAAGGAATCATCATTAGGCACGTCGTCCTCGGGTACCTATTCTTGGTCTTCTTCACCTGAGATGATAAAAGATGGTGAGTCCTTATGAACTCAGCGAGGGGGAACGAGAAATAAGTTTTGAAACTCATTTTCCGGTTCAACTTATGAAAACCCTTTTTGCAAGCATGAATATATTACAAGTAAGTACATAACGTAATGTAAAAGTAAAGGAACACAATTACCCGTCTTTCCTCCCTGAGGTCCTCTAGGAACCAAGCGAGAGTACTTATACACATAGTGAAAAAGATATGGTAAACTTTTGCTCTCAGTTCAATTCCAGTATCAGTTGTTGCGGCTGGCTTTAGTTCATCCCCTTATCATGCCAAATGGGTGTTGTGACACCCCGATCCCTCTCGAGACCGGGAGTTCTATCAACCAAACTAATCACAACCCAAACCAAACCCGGGCAAAATTTTCATGGAAAACGGACGGAGTCTCCCCTGTTTATAGGCAAAATATAAAACCTGTAATAGCATATAAACGGACCACCTCCGTGTCCAACCATACAAAACTTCCTCAAGGCCATCCGAGCCTCGGTTCTCAACAATTTAAACTCAGCAAATATACATACATTTCCAACTTTCAAACTAGCCTATCTCTTTTCATTTTTGACAAGCACATTCAATCTAGACAGTTAAATCATACTAAGCTACTGCATAAAATAAACTATCATGCCATTCTAACTCTTTTCCTCTAGACATTACAATCATACATTGAAATTAAGCTACATTAGCTAAATACACAATCTAACTTATTAAACAACTTCAACAATCTAAAGAAACTTATATTACAATCCTTTTGACATTAAATACATATAATACATAAAAGCATACATCTTTACAGCTTTGACAACTCAAGTCACACAGGCACGCAAGACAACTCTTCAAACACGGACTTCCACGAAATCACGAACTTCCCAGCTAACATGGCATTTCCTGAAATGTGGTGGTGAGGAGTGAGTATACTCAACACGTATACTCAGTGAGGGCGAGACAGATATCGAATTGGAGAGAAAGAAGATCGTGCAATGCAAATAGTAGAGTTAAGCAATACAATCAATAAAAGGCATTCAATATAAACAACAATACAATAAACAATTAAAGAAAGCATTAACACAACCAATCAAAGCTATACCACACTTTGAAGGCTATGGTTCACTCGAGCGAGTAATGTACCGATCACGATTCCGATGACTTTAACGATGACGCGCCGGCCCAAACCACCTTATAACACCAGTTTGGAATACCCCGGAAGTATCCATCAACCTACGACCCAAAACTCCCTGGGAGGCAACCCAAGCGAGAAAAGGGAATAGCAGCGGAGCTAGAGCAACCAACACTGGCAACCCAAGGCTACTCAGAGAGGCCCATCACTCACGCGCGAGACACTATGCAATGCAGACTCGATACAAGGCGATAAACGAGCGATAAACAAGATATCAAGCATTCTTAACAATGGATAGACATTTCAATCAACAACCAACTCTAACAAGCGGAATAAGCATTAGCAAGCATAACAAGCATTAATAAGCATTAACAAGCATTCTATTAGCAATATAATCATGAAACACACAAAATCACCAAAAATGCCCCAACCTTCAAAACGCCACTACTTTCAAACAAGCCACGAGTCTTGGAAACCAACTTCACCAATCCTCCTAGGTCACTATAAGGCACGTCTAGAGACTCTGAAACCCTACTTAACCCTAGAATTCGTGCAAAGCCCAGTTTTCCCCCTTTGCTCGTTTGAACTATTACTATGCCAACCAAACACCCAACCAACACCACGACTGCACCAAAAGTGCTTCCATGGGCTCCCGAAACAATGCCATCAAGCAAAAGGAGAAAACGCTAAAGTCGACCTAAACGACCCCGACTTTCACTAAGCCGTTTTTCTCCGTTTTTCCATTACACATTCCAATTAAACCACACATTTAGGCATTCTAGCATACCTAGCACATTTCTACATCAACAGACAGCATAACGGGGCAACTTCAACGTTTCAAGTGTTTACTATTCTCTAATTACTATTCATTAATCAATTTAAATTGCAATCTCAACATTTAACCGCATAAAATGTTAAAAAGCTATAAATACATGTTCTACAATCAACAAGGAACATTATTTAAGCAACAAAACAATTAAAACAACAATCTACGCATAAAATCTAAAAATCAAAGTTTAGATACAAAATTTTCAAATGCGCAAATAAGCATGAAACCCTCACCTCAGACGCTCCTAGACGCTAGGAAAACCTCGTAGAGTGCCTCGGAAACCACCCCGTGGAAGCCCTCGCGAAGAAATAAAGATTTGAAGTTGAATTTTCTTTTTTTTTCTTCTCCTTATTTTTCGGCCATGGCTGCTCTGTTTTTTTCAGCTTTCTTTTTTGTTGTTTTGTGTTATTTTAAGCTATTTAAAAGATAATAATGGTCAAAGGTCAAGCCCCCTTGGTCAAACCACTTAAGAATTGGTCAAATAAGCTTATTTTATGCGTTTTAAAGCTAAAACAACTAACATAAATCCAATTCTAATTAAATACAACTTAAAACACTAAAATTAAAACATTAAATACTAGTTTTCATTATTTGTTGAGGACTAGAATTCATTTCCTAACTATCTCTCTCGAAATGCTATGCACTTTGCGACAATAAAAGAATAACGATTAAATCTCAAAGAATTTAAGAAATATATCATTTTTGGAAAGCATCATAATTTAAAATTTACTCCGGTTCGGAGCTACTTTTCATTTAAGTGAAATCCGAGCATTTTAATGCAAAACAACCAAAACCGATTATTAAAATAATCAAAACAATCAAGGTAATCAATATTCATTTAAAATAATTAATTTAACTATTTCTAGAACATTTTAAAGAATTATGAAGTTAATGTTAAGTTACAAATGAACAAATAAATATAAACATGAAATCAAGTGCAATTAAATATTAACATTTAAGATGACACTTAATTAATCACAAGAGAATAAATTCGATTACTACATTTATTAGAAATAGGCAATAATCTTTTAATCAATTAATATAAATCCTTTTCGAATTCTTCTAAAAGAAATAGCAAAACAGTGAAAATTAGATGATTTAACTAATTAAACATTTAATCAAATGCAGTCAAGTGCAATTAAATGCATGCCGGGTTCGGGTTATCACAGGTGTACTCCGGATGTACCCCGAAATCCTACAACCCAACTCTCCGAGGAAATCTAGCCCCCAAGCGAGAGAGTGAATTGGACAATGGTAGTCATAGTTGCACCGGCAAGCCCGATGCCTCCTGGTGTGCATGAACGCTACCACGCCAGAATGAAAGGTTGCAACCTTGTATGCAATACACATTTATGACATGTAATATATCACATTAGGAGGACAACAAAGTATGTTGCCTCCGAACATTCATAAGATTGCACATTGACAAGTAAACAAGCGAGGCACGACATGACAGGCAATTTCACTTATAAAGCACATGGAGTTATATGAATATTAAACGGGCAGCCATGTAACGCATGTAAATCAAGTCATATAACTCCTTTCAAAGTTCACGTAATCAAATAATAAGATTATTCATCATTCAACGACATCTACGTGGGACCGGGTGCAAGAAAGGCCTACTAGTCAACATGTAATCATCGAAATCACGTTTAGGGCTACAAGGGAAACTATGGGCAGCCTACTAATTTCATAATCGAACATGATATTCATAGGATCAACGCTTAGCGAGTTTTTCCTAGCCATTAGGGTTTCATTTCATGCTCACCCGTGCGATTGAGCCCTAAGTTGTCACATAATTAAACTCAAGCCGTGCATTGATTATTTCAACACCCTCAAGAATTCAAAATAGTCAACACAACATCCAAATGCCACAATCCCAAGCATTTAATACAACAAGAGAAGCTACAATAATTTTTCTAAGCATATCAATAGGTGAAACCCTCACTGCAATGGACTGTTTTCTCACAATCAGTGAGACAAGCAAATAATCTCCAATTCCAGTGAACAAGATTTCAAAATTAAAGCTTAAGGAGTGAACTAAATTCAGAAACAAACCTATCATCATTTGGAGTTTGGGTTCAAGAGTTATAGCCAAAATAGTGAGACTACACAAAACTGTCCAGATTTGCACACATTTCAATACTTGCCGTTTTTTAGGGCCTTAGGGTCAGATTTAGCCTTAGTCTATTTCTGAAAAAAATGTCCAGAACTGAAAAATATAGCTTCACACCAAATTTTATGCATTTTTTATATCATTTACTAAGTCAAAACGGGTTCATTCTACAAGGTCAGTAAATCTGCCAAAACCTGCTTCATTTTTCCAGACTTTCCAGATTTGGACACATTTTGATATTTTGCCATTTTGAGGACCTTATCGTGAAAATTAGCTTTGGCCTATTTATGTGAAAAATTCTCATAACCGGAAAAACTAGTTACCTACCAATTTTCACGCATTTTCAACTCTTTTACCTGGTCAAAATCACCTCGCACCAACAAGGCAGAAGGCTGTTACATACCCGATTTCATCTATCATCACATTCTAGCCAAAAATCTTGCCATGCATGTTTACAAAAACTCATGAACACACATATATCACAAGTACAGAAGTAAAGATAGACATTTAAGGGCATGCATGTGGTTTTTGAAAGATTTTCAAGAAGTTTTAGCCCTCACCTTAGCAAGACAACAAAGAAGATGCTCAAACTCTTGGTGAAGCAAAAAGTTGATCTTTTTCCTTGCTTAGCCAAGAGACCACTTGGGATTTCTCTAATTTCCTAGCTAAGTTACTATGTTCTTAGTAGGTGCATGTGGTTAGAGCAAGAAGAAAACAAAATGGGAGCTAACAAACTCACCTAAGCCGAAATGGATGTGCTAAAGGCTTGCATGTGTGCTTCTTTGCTCCTAGTTTTGCTTGGTCGAGATCCTAAGCTTCTTGCATGTCTTGATGAACCATTGAGTGATGAAGTTAAGCTATGGAGTGTAGAAACTCAGCCAAGGCCGAGAGAAAGAGAGAAGAATGAGAGGGAGAGAGAAGAAATGAGAGGAAAAAAGAAGAATGAAAGAAAAATGAAAAGCCTTGAAGAGATTGATGCATATGTCGGCCTAGGGCCTTGCAAATTCAGATTTTGTGTCTTCAAGAAGCATCATTTGAAGTGTCTAGCATGGACAAGGAGCTTGTGTCGAGATTTGGAGCTTTGAGGAGGGTTTTGAGCTAATTTTTTATTGCTTTGTGTCATAGAATTGTCATAGAATGTTTAGGAATATAGTTTGAAATTAAAATGCATGGACAATGGCTCCTAGTGGTCGGCCAAGGGTGTGTTAAAATCTAAATTTTTGTCTTGGTTGAGCAATAATTAATTGTGTGTTTGGGATATGCAAAGAATAAAGAATGTCTAGCTTTTTTGTGAGATTTTATCTTCTAGTGGGTTGAATTAGCAATTTAATATTAGTTAGTGGAGTTTGTAGGATTAATTAATGATCTAGTGCTTCGTGTAAGATGCTTTCTTGATTAACCTATGGGCACGCTTTCCTAGGTTTAGGGCACGCACTACAACGTAAAGCACGAACTACGAGACGAATGCATGTTTCCCAAGTAAATGCACGCAATCCTAAATGAATGCACGTAATTCAATGCAAGGCACGCAAAATGAAACATGACTCTTAAACCTAGGTCAATGCACGTAAATCTAGGTTAGGGCACACGAATCGAGGTATCGCACGCAAATCGAGGTCGAGCCTCACAAGGTACCTCGGGTGCGTGAGTTTATGGGAGTCACAAGAAGGCTGTTATGATCGTGATGGCGTTTGGAGCTACACCAACTAGTATATCCTTTATTGAATGGTCATTGTAAATTATGTGATGATAGTATTATTGATGTTATTGTGTGTTTACTTGCTCAAAGGATCATTTTCCAAGGAGTATAGTGAATACTGTTAGAGATCTATCGGATCCTCACTGGGCTTATTTTATATAAGCTCACTATCTATTATTGCGTGCTTACAAGTGTTGTAGAGTAGGACTATGGGTACGTACCTCCTGAAGAGGAAAATGTGCCTTACGTGGATGAGTCTTATGTTCCAGAGTCCTATCCTTGATGTTTGATGTGTTGAACACCATATTATCTTGTATATTATCTAGTTAACTTTTATATGTTTTGTAGTTTATAATGTATAAGATGTTGAAAAGATAATGAATTAGTTGATGCTATCTTAGTAGTCTTTCTTTTGTCTATGTATAGGTTGTGTGAGACCCCGATCCCGAATTTATGTGCAAATACTTGTTTAATTGTTATTTACGTGCATTTGATTATTTAAATTGTAAATTACATGCTTTTACTTGCTTAAATTGATTATTTGTCACATAATGTATAATTTCATGTTTATTTCTTTTATTACATGAAATATGTGCATTCATATTATTTTCATAAGAATTTTTAGTGAGAATTGCATTTAAAGTGTTTTAAGTTCTATTTATTGATCTTTCTCCTAAAATTTTTAAAACTAGTCTTTTAAACATTTTAAAAACTAGTCTACCATTATATTTTGATTATTGGTTTAGAAAAAAATTGAATTTGCAACAAAATATGAGATTAAAGTTGAGTTTTAGCGTGTTAAAATAACGTTTTTAAAGCAAATAGTGATTTTCCACTCTCATATATTATCCTTTGATCCTTTGACTTCATTTTAACACCCTACAACTTCAAAATATGCCAAAAAACACTCCAAATCAGCCACCAAACCCTTATTACGGGAATACTAAATTTTATGCAATTTTGGCTCTTTAAAGGTGTAAATGAAGGAGTTGGAAGCTCAAATTGCATATCCGGACTCATCTTGGCGTCCTCTATCTTTCTACCATTCGTTTTTCGCATTTCAGAACAAAAACTTTGTGAGGAATTTTTTTTCATTTTCATGGAGTTTTAAAGTTTATGTTCGATTTTGCAATTTTCGGATTTTGCAATTAATGTGCCATAACATGCTTGATTCTTATTCTATATAGTATTATTACATACTAGAGACCTTGTATATGCATTGGTATAGCTTGAAAATAATTTTTTGACAAGATTTCACATATAGAAGATGATGAATAGTAAAAAATGTGAATAGTAAATTCTTGTGTTTTAGCTTAATTTATTGCTTCAAATATGCTTAAATAAGTATGTAGAGCAAACTTTTGAAATTAGTTAGCTTCTTGATTGGTTAGAAATGCAAAATTCAACTTAGAGAATATGATGAATAGTGGTAAACTAGGGTTCCGAAAAAAAGTTACAATTTAATTCGATTTGAGGCTTCTAATAGTTGTGAATTAGGTCATTGAGCATGGAAAAAAAATTCGTTATACTTGCCATGTGAAAATTTTGAAAATTTTGATCAAAATAGGCTACTTTAATTGGGAATTTCGGGATTAACTTGAATCCGGGTACGCTTTGAGGTTATGGTTAGTCTTTATTAAGTATTGAAGCCTTAGAAGTGCCTTCGTTTCGCTTGTTTGGATTCCGGAATTGGTACTTGTAGTATACACGCACAAAGAGAAAATCGAAGATTTAATGGTAAACGAGGTTTAACGGGTGAACTCGAGGGTCTTTGGGGTGCCATAAGGTGTGGTTTGAATGAGAGGATAACTCGTTTGGGAATCTTGAACCTTGCCTTTCAGTTTGGAGCTTAATAGCAAAGATTGACAAAGGGGTTTCGGGTTGAAAGTGAATCCAGGTGCGTTCGGGCATTAGGGCTAGTGTCTAGTAAGTGAGAAGGTGCTAGAAATGTATTCGCTTCGCTTAATTGAGCTCCAATTAGAGTACTTGTAGTGTAATGCATAAAGAGGTAAATTTGGACTTTTGGGGTAATTGTACTTTAAAGTGAGATTTCAAGGGCTTAAATGGTGCCATAAAGTGTCATTAGAGATGTAGTATAGTTAGATTTGAGGTTCATTATCTTGTGTGAAGATTAGAATCTAATTTGTAAGCATTTTGAAGGAATTTTGTTAGAGTTTATGTAAATTAGTTGAGCTTATTGCATGATTAGCTATTTGAGTTATTATAATTGTTATATTTGTCTATTGAGTGAGTTATAAATTGTAATTTGGGTGAATAAGCATGATAATAATTCTAGGTCATGTTTATAGTTGGATTATGTTTAAGTATTAAGTGTGTTTGTATAGAAAGTATATCTTTTTGAGTGAGATCTTATGAGTTAAGTATTTGTGAATATGTCTAAAGGAGGTACAATCTTTGCTTGCTAAGTTATTGCTAAAGAAAATCAGCCCATGCATGCAAGAAATTCAATTAAAAACGTTGAGAACTTAATGTGTGTGTGTGTTCAACTGTGGCTGTCCAGATTTTTCAGCAAAATTGAGGCAACTTCGAGCTTAAAACTGTATTAATTGGAGAAGGATTAGGGGTTGCATTATATACCGTTAGAAAGCCTTACGAGTCTAGTTTCTACAGCTTTTTACGGTGCATTAATCAGAGTTGTCTAGAGCAAGTTATGATCATTTTGGTGAGATGTGTCAGAAATGCCCTGTTACACGAGAATCTGAATTTTGTTGTTATTTTGCTATAGTAATGATATAATTCATTTCTAATTGGATGTATTCGATCAAGACCTTATTTTGTAGTGTCCTTGAATGATTAATAACGTAATGGGGCTCTTATAGTTATGTTGTTTTCATGAATTGTAATTGAAATCTAATTGCTAGTAAAGTTAATTTAAATTGAAAGCTATTCTATTCGACTGTGAATGAGAAATACTAGTAGAGTTGTGATGGTCACCACCTTTAGACATAGGTAATGTTTCTATATATGCTAAACAATTCAATTGTTAGAATTAGTTGTTATTATCAATGTGCAACTAGTGAACACTTAGAAAGGTCAAGTAAACTATGTGGAAGAATGTGTTTAATGCTTTTTGAAACTACATGTAAGGTTAATTGTAAGTTGATAGTTGTCTATTATATATTAAATGTAATTAACTTAAGTTAATACTACTAGTGATATGTTAGAATCTTAGCTTGAAGTATAGTTATTTTACAAAAATAGTATGTTAGTTATTAAATGGTTGATAGTTAACTTTTCTATTAGTTGATAAATGCATTTCTTTCCCTATGTGCTAATGTTGGGCTATCTTCATAGAGACATTACTAACTATTGTAAGTAAAGTAGAATATGAATTAGAAGTTCATTAAAGTAGTAAAAGAGTGGGTAGTGTCATTGTGAATGAATGTGTCATTTGAACATTAAAGTAACCTAACCTTTATTATCTATAAATTCTTTGGAGAAATTCTTTGAGTTGAGTTAATGGCTAGTTATTGTATGTGAAGTGAATTAGTTTCTTGTACAAGTTATTAACTAAAGTAAAATGAGAAATAGTATGAGTAACTGCAGGCTCATGTGTTGATCTTAGTTAAACTAAATTCTAGCTCGGTTTATATCTAGTTATAGCATGCTGGTTGAATCATTCTCCTTTAAGTTTTTGAACTATCTTCTTAATTAACTTGTAGACTATTGAAAATATGGAATATATGTTAAGTTAAAGTATATAAAAGTGGTGTTTTGTTAAAAATAGAATTCTAATAGATATTGTATATATGCTAAATAAGCAAAGTTATAAGTTAGCTAACCTAGCTGAATAATTAATGAATGTTGTAGTTAAAGAGTAATTGAAGTAATGTTTGCTTATAGGTTCAAGGTGACTGGAAATGATGTGATTCAAACTTACATCTTGGAGCTCGGTAGAGGTGAGGGACCTGCATCCTTACGTGCATTATAGTTTATTTTCTTTCTAAAAGAGTATATTGTTTAGTATAATTGCGTAATTGATATATGCTTATTGTTGCTAAATTGTAACTAGGTGCGAGAACAACTTACTTTTTGTCCTTAAATGTGTTTCCTGATTATATTGTCATTGTTATCATTCTTGCATTGCATCGTGGTTGCGCAACCTCATTGTCGCGGCGGATGCGATGGCCTCGCTGGGCGGCATCAGGCTTGCCAGTGTTGGTTGCCTTAGCTCCGTCTGCTATTCCCTCACTCGCCTGGTCCGGAGATTGCCAGGGGGTGTTGGGTCGTAGGATCGGGTACATCCGGAGTACCCATTGGTGTAAGGGATGCCGGCATATCGAGATTGAGATCGTGGTTCGTGGATCGGGGATCGAAGATTTGGAGTGATAAGGGTTATCGATTGTATCCTTTTAAAATGTGGTATTAGAATTGTTATTCACTGTTTATCTATTGTATTAATTGTGTTAAGTTGCTGCATTGCACGTCGCCGGTAGACCTTATCCCTCACTGAGCAATTGTGATTGCTCATACCTCGCTAAACATGTTTTAGGTGGTGCAGTTGAAGGAGTTGCCTTGGTTGCTGTGTACCATTACTTGAGATTGGAGTGATTTCTTGCTAAACTGTAGAAGACCTTGCTTGTCTACTTTATGTTCTATTTTGGAGCCTAAGGGCTTATGTATATATGTTTGAGTGGTTGCAATTTGAAAGCTAAGTGGATGTAGTAAGTGTTATGGAATTGTGGCATGTAATAAATTATGCTTCTGCTTCTAGCTATGTTGCATGCTTGTATGTGTTTATATTGTCTTGTGTTGCTTAAGGCTTGGATGGCCTTGAAGTTGGGATTTCAATTAAAAATGTTGTTCCTTTGCTTCATGTTTTATTTGAATGCTTACAGGTTTCCAGAATGTCCACGGTACAGGGAAAACTCTGTCCGTTTTCCCTAAAATTTTGTGACCGGGTTTAGTATTGGGTTGAGAATAGCATGGTTATTAGAGCCTCCGGTCTCGTGAGGGATTGGGGCATTACAGGTTGCTAGGTTGGTATCAATATATTTTGCAATGTATATTAAGGTTCATGTATTATGTTGGAACGGAGGCGTATAACGAGGAATGATTATAGTATAATATGGTTATGATGTATGTTGTTATTTTATTGAGGAGTTGTTTGTTGTATGGTTTATGGAGTTGATGTATGATGTTCTATTGAGGTTGGTTTAGAGCCTCGGTGTCCTATTTACTGTCGTTATACTTCCGAAATTCCGTTGCGTCCTGAGAGATTACAGGAGGGGTCGAGTTGGGGCTTGACATTCCCCGCCTATCCACCCTATTTAGCGCACCGCTTGCTTGAAGCCAGTTCTTCCTATGTGAAATATTATTCTTTCATTCCCCTCCCCTCCATCATTCAAATCCATTCCTTTAGGTAATCTCTTTCACTCTTCTCCTTTCTACATGCGAAAGAACAAGGACCCACTTTTCATTGAAAATTAGATTGATCATTCTAACAAGAGATGTTAGAAGGATTTTTTCCCTAGGATCTACTAAAATAGAATAGAAATGATTGGGTTTACTAGTAACTGGGGGTCTCAAATCAAAATCAAAGGGCTTGACCAGGATCGGCACGAACGTATTTTAATTTTTTCACCCTTTTTCTATGCGAATGCTCGATCTCCTACTTGTGTTTAACAATCTCAAAACACTGACCTGAAGTAAATGAGGTTCTAATGGGAGGAGAGCCGAGGCGGGTGGCTCGATGGAAATTCCAGTAAAATAAGGGAGAAAGGATGGGATTGACTGCTTGCTTTGAATAGATTAGGTATAACGATAGGAAAGCCGGTTCAATGGTAGTTCTTTTAATCATAGTAGTTGGCGAGCGGTCTTCTTTTATTTAATGGGTGCGATTTCATTGCCTAGTGTTTTTAATTAAGATTCATGGATGCTGCAAAAAAAGATCGTAAGTAAGATACATCTCGTTCTCTTCCTTCGATTGAGAAAAGGTGCTATAGCCTTCACCTCGGAAGTGACTGAACGGGACTTTGGGCGGTATACCCGTCTCCTACTATTTAACATTTTGGCTTAGGCTTTCTCTGGCCTGGCTTGGAGGAACTAGGTTTTTCTATTCCCAATGGCTTTTTTCCAAGGTCGAACTTCTTCGACATGGTTCTTACCAACCAAACGATTTTATCCCCATGGCCTGCTCCCGCTTGCCTTACTACCAGACCCAAAAAAGAAATAGGGTAAGGGCCTACCGATTACTATTTATCATTAGTAATAATCAATTTAGTTCCCTTAAACTTGTAAATTGCACAGTAGCAAGGAGGGTCTCTCTTAGCCCTCGTTAGGTAAGACAGTTCACTCATAAGGCAAGGCCTCTATTCATACATTTCTTTTTCGATTCGAAGAATAGCTATCTTTTACAAGCATGATAACTCTATTTAAATTAAAGGGATCCACTAACCCCATTTGAGTTGGACGACAAGAAGGATGTCAGACTCTCCTTTTAAGCTAGGAAATTGAGTTCCTGAAGCAACTCAAACGAACTAGCCACTCGTTCTTTCAATGGCCTTTTTACCTCTGATGGACCATGAGCTCTGGGCACATATGATTCGTCTGTCAGGACAATCCTCTATGTGACAGGTTACTTGCTATGTCTCACTGACCTGCTGGGCCACAAGAAGAGTAATCTCTGTGTCTAATCACCGAGTTCACATGGACCAGATCTAGGACCCTCCGCTATCTATTATCATTTCACGCTATTGTAATGGGCATAATCCCAACAATTCTTGTCCGCTACTGTGGCTTTGTCCCCCTACGTACTGGCTTTGTCTCATACAATGTCAGCGGTCTTGTAGGCTCTTCTTCCTACTAGCTCTGTTAATTGGAGTTCCCCATGTAAGCGATTACAGCCAGCCGCCTCTATTTCAGCCTTACCAGCTACTATTGAAGAAGTCACTGTTTCCACTATTTCACCCAAAGAATAATACATCTGGGAAAACATATGAGTGAAAGCTATGACACTATAAGCTCATTTAGCAAAGAATTCATATGACATCTAAAGCGAGAGGGACTTAAGTCTATTTATCTCATGTTAGAGGCTTTGATAGCAACCTTGGAATGAAATAGACTTCCTTCCTTCCTGAACTAGATTAAAGACGTGTTCGAGTGGCCTAGGCTCCAAGACCACACAGGGTAGAAGTGAAGTTTCTATTGAATTGAGTCAGATCCTTTATGAATATAAGATGCCCATGAAATTGAAATGCATTTTTTAGAGGAAGATTGAATACCAGCGGATTTCCCTATTGATTAACCTCATCCAACCTCTGAAGCGGATAAGATCCAAAGAACTTCGTCTATACCAGCAGATGAAAGAGGAGCTTCTACGTGAACATTTCTAACGGTGGTTCCTCCTCCAACAGTCAAGTCACTAGCATTGGTTATTCCAGCAACAACTCTTATTGTAAAAGAACTAGGACCGTCAACTTTAACTGTAACAGCGGGAATGTCTTCACTACCAGATATTGCATTAAGAGCTTCTACTTCTATTGCATCAACGGTGGTTTATTGAACACTATCCCGATTTCGAACAAAAGTCTTCCTCTACATTACTCTCACCAACCGCGGATGTGGGACGGGACTTGCAACAGCAAGGAGAAGAGATGCAGCAAGCACTCTAACAGTCCCAGCTCCTTCTCCAACTTTATCAAATGAACCCCGTTCAAGCACAACATAAAAGATCACCGTTTACACCGCAACAAGTCCGATTGCGAGAGAAAAATGGGTTTAACAAATGGTGGGCCACAAAAGGTCTCTCTTATCTTGAGATCCTTCTTTCTATGCTTCCGCTTTAACTCCACCCGAGAAAACCGTACTTACTACTTTGTTTAATTCTCCCACCTTATCTTATCTAAGGAAATACGGAACTATGCCATTTCCACTTCACAAGAATGGGAATCGCCCTATAAGATTGTGCGTCGATTTAACAAACCAATTCTTAAAGAATCCCATCTTAAAAGCTCAGTGGTAGAGCAGTCAATGATTAACTGATTGGTCATAGGTTCAATTCCTACTTGATAAGAAATGAATTAAAGAATTAGAAAAAAAAAGGCTTATTTGCCTTGGAAAAGATCAGACTCTTTTTTCCTTCAACATAGGTAATGTCGATAGTGGTAGGGAGTTTCTTCCTAAAGAAGATCTACTACGCTTATGCTTGATAACCCGAAAACTGTGGTTATTACGGATGGTGAAATAGCTGTTTCTTTTTCTCTTCCTCCCCTCGACCTCGCATGACTTCTCTCCCTTTATTTAGAGAACCAAGTGAACGCAGAATCCTAAGCGGCCTTTCGACTAGCATATGGAATCTTCTTCTTTTAAGATAGAACCAAACAAGAGTCATTCTCCTTTGAACCCTGTTCATGTGAAAAAGAAGAATAAGCGGTCTTTGGTCTTCAGTGAAATGACATGGATCCCTTTAATAAAAAGTAAGCTAGAATCACTCTACCTTGACCCCCGATGGGAGACAACGCAACTCAATAGATAGAGTAAGTGTCCTATTGGCTAGGGGTCAGGAACGGTAATAAGGCTAACGTTCGACTAGTAACTTTCACGTGGCGAATCTGTGACGCCCGAGTTTTAGCCATGCATTCAATTACTGTTGCATCCCTTGTTTGCGCATTTCCTTCTGTGCATTATTAACTGTCTTCTTAAATTACTATTCACTCCGTTTTTAACTTCATGCAATTAGCGAATTAGCATTTTTATTAAATCATATTAATTGTTAGAGTAGTGGGAAAAATGTGCATTTGAGCTATAGGCGATAGGAGAGCTCGTTTAGAAAATGATTTTTGTAGTTGTATGAATAGTGTTACGTAACATAACTTAGGGAATGAATTAGCTAGCATTCATTTTACTATCTAGGCTCATTTTAACCTAACTAAGCGCATTTAGTGAACCATTTAAGTAAGCAACTTAGCCCCATTTAATATATAACTCACACAACACACACATTAGCTCATAACTTAGCAAAACAAAAAAACAAAAAAACAAAAAAGAGAGCATGCTGAAAACACTGTAGCAAATCCGAGAATTGCATAGGAGAAGAAATAGAGTTTTTTTGCTCAACAAATCCTCATTCCAAGCCAAGCCAAGCTAGGTGCAAGTGGTTTAGGGTGTCTACTAGCCTCCTAGGAGCTCCTACGCGCATTGGTGAGGGATTTCACGGCTTGTTTTTGCATTTTTAAATAGTTGCTCATTTCTTGATTTGTTGAAAATATGATTAAATGCCATTGTAATTGTTATCTATGCTAATATACCATCTATATGAATGCTAGAGAACACATTTGAGCTGTTGTTTCGCTTTTTAAACGGTTAGAATCGTTGACTTGAAATTTTGGGTGAATAGTGACGTTTTTCTAGGGTTTTGCGTAATTGCTCGAATTAGCTTGATTTAATGCTTCTAATAGACGCCTTATGTGCTAGTGAAGGTAACCTAATAGCCCCGTGTACTTGCATTGTCTTTAAATCGCCTAAAATAGAAAATAGCCGACTTTAATTTGGAGCTTTTGGTATAATTCTATGGTTATTTTGTAAATGTCCCTTTGTAAAACTGCTTATTAGCTTATATAATTGCTTCTATGCTAATTGCCTCGAGGTCAACCTACTTTGTTGATCCTCATATGTGTTAATGCTTATATTATTGCTATTAACTTGCCATCGTTAAGTGCATTGCATAGTGGTTGCGCAACCATAGTGTCAGGGGCGGATGTGTTGAATATCGGCTGGGCGGCAGAGGGCTTGCCGGTGGATATTCAAACTCCGTGCCCTAGTCCCTCATTCGCCTGGTCCGGAGATTGCCAGGGGATGTTGGGTCGTAGGATTATCGGGGTACATCCGGAGTACACCCACTGGAGTGTTTGGGGTTATGCTGGCTTATCGTGATCGTGCTCGTGGTTCGTGGATCGTGAATGAAGACCAGTGAAGATTGGTGTATAGGGGATTGTGTGAAATGTATCCTTTTAAATGTGTGGTTACTTAAGTTATCATTGTTTCTTAAATTGTCTAAGTGATATTGTTGTATAACTGTATTATCTGTTGCATTGCACGCCCCCGGGACTATATCCCTCACTGGGCAACAGTGGTTGCTCATACCTTGCTAACATGTTTCAGGTGGCGCAGTTGGAGGAGTTGCCCTAGTTGCTGTGTGTTGTTTTGAGGTGGCTGTGCCTTCTTGTTTCTATTTGGTATTTGTGTATCTATTTTGTGGCCTAAGGGCTTTGTTTATATTGGTTGCTGTAAGAAGTTGAAGGATAGTTGGTTGTAGTGTAGATTTGAGAACCTATGTCTTGTAATAACTTATGTTTATGCTTTTATTCACTTTGCATGCTTGGGAGTGAATGGCTTAATGTAGAATGTTTTATCTTCTAAGTATGTTTTAATGTTATCCTAGGAGGTCATGGCTATTAGATTATGTTGTAAACAATATTACTTGCATGCTTGTGTGGTTTTGGAACTATTATTTGCTTCAAGACTCGGATGGCCTTGAATCTTTGAATATTTAGTTATGAAAAGTTCATTTATCTTGTGGTTATCTCATTTGAGAATTTACAGGTTTTCAGAATGTCCACAATACAGGGGAAACTCTGTCCGTTTTTCCTAAAATTTTGTGATCGGGTTTGGTTGGGTTGAGAATAGCTTGGTTATTAGAGCCTCCGGCCTCGTGAGGGATCGGGGTGTTACAGGTGGTATCAGAGCTTAGTTAGCTCTCAGCCGGGATAGGGTCCTCGGCCTGTCGGGTAGTAATTCTTGTGTGTGTGCTTGTTAAGTGTGTCTTGAAAGTGTGTGCTTGAATGTGTGATTGTGTGTCTTGAAAGTGTGTGCTTGAATGTGTGATTGTGTGTCTTGAATTGATTGTGTGCACCTATGTGATATAGTTATGTGTTATGTCTTAAATGTGTGCTGAGTGAAGTGAAGTTGCATCGAATTGACCTCGTGAATCGTTATCTGCTTGAATTATTGATTGTACCGTATGTACTTGAGCATTTTGAATTAAGTTTTGTTGTGAATTGAATTGGTTTTGTTATGATTCACACTTGAATGATTTTGTTGCTTACATTGCTTTATATGCTCTTTTATAATCATGTTTGCATAATAGTTTAAAGAATGTTTATACATATGCAATAGTTTGGCATTCATACATAGTCCGTCGAATGGTAAGAAAAACTTCTTCCTCCCCTGAAGAGAGGTGATTAGTGGCTGGCCTTTCAAGTTATGTGGATTAGTAGGAACGTGAAGCGGTTGATCAACTCTTTTATTTGGGAATTGGTGTTGTAGGCAGAGCTCAGTTATTGGGATTCTTCTAAGGCCTTCTTCAGTGCTTAGCAGTCATAAATGAGTAGCTTCTTTTGGGGTTTCTATATGACAGTTCTCTGGAGCATATTCTTGGTATTTTTTTTTTTATCAGGTATTCTTTTGGTATTCTTTTGTCGGCATCCCTCGGAAAAAAAATTGGTATATGGATTCTTTTCAGCCTTATTATCTGGTATTATTTACAATACTCCTGCTCGGAACTTTTATTGGTATTTTCTCGCCGCTCTTAGTTGGGATTCCATTCTTCTATGGTATTCATGCCAGCGGGATTCTTATTTGGATTTCGAAGTAGCATCTTTATTGGAGCCTTTATTTGGCCTTATTAAGTGAGGTTCGCAGACAATACTACTGGGATTTCTTAATGAGCTCCCACGAGAATTCGTATATGGTATTCTTGCTTAGCAACTGATGACGAATAATCGGAGTTGGTTTTCAGTTGATGAGGAGTTCTCTTGTGAAGAAGAATTGCGTGGACGCAATTAGTTTAAGGGGGAGAGGATGTGACGCCCGAGTTTTAGCCATGCATTCAATTACTGTTGCATCCCTTGTTTGCGCATTTCCTTCTGTGCATTATTAATGTCTTCTTAAATTACTATTCACTCCATTTTTGACTTCATGCTATTAGCGAATTAGCATTTTTATTAAATCATATTAATTGTTAGAGTAGTGGGAAAAATGTGCATTTGAGCTATAGGCGATAGGAGAGCTCGTTTAGAAAATGATTTTTGTAGTTGTATGAATAGTGTTACATAACATAACTTAGGGAATGAATTAGCTAGCATTCATTTTACTATCTAGGCTCGTTTTAAGCTAACTAAGCGCATTTATTGAACCATTTAAGTAAGCAACTTAGCCCCATTTAATATATAACTCACACAACACACACATTAGCTCATAACTTAGCAAAACAAAACAAAAAAAAGAGAGCATGCTGAAAACACTGTAGCAAATCCGAGAATTGCATAGGAGAAGAAATAGAGTTTTTTTGCTCAACAAATCCTCATTCCAAGCCAAGCCAAGCTAGGTGCAAGTGGTTTAGGGTGTCTACTAGCCTCCTAGGAGCTCCTACGCGCATTGGTGAGGGATTTCACGGCTTGTTTTTGCATTTTTAAATAGTTGCTCATTTCTTGATTTGTTGAAAATATGATTAAATGCCATTGTAATTGTTATCTATGCTAATATACCATCTATATGAATGCTAGAGAACACATTTGAGCCGTTGTTTCGCTTTTTAAACGGTTAGAATCGTTGACTTGAAATTTTGGGTGAATAGTGACGTTTTTCTAGGGTTTTGCGTAATTGCTCGAATTAGCTTGATTTAATGCTTCTAATAGACGCCTTAGGTGCTAGTGAAGGTAACCTAATAGCCCCGTGTACTTGCATTGTCTTTAAATCGCCTAAAATAGAAAATAGCCGACTTTAACTTGGGGCTTTTGGGGTTAATGCGAATCCGGGTGGATTCGGGCTTCAATTCTAGTATCCTTAGGCTACCTAGGTGCTATAGATGCCTTGATATCCCTTGTTTGAAGCCCGGACAATGTACACGTAGTTTAAAGGCATAAGAGGAAATTTGGGGCTTTCGGGGTAATCGCGGGCATTTGAATGAGTTAGAGGGTTGAGAGGGTACCTTGAGGGTTAGTTAGAAAGTTGGGAGAGTTCTCTTTGAAAATGAAATCATTAACTTTGGTTTGGAAGAGAAATAGTTTGTAAAATAAAAGGGTTTAAGTGCAATTTCGGTTGTCTCACATTTCTAAACCCACGGCATGACTTCTTGAGTGTTTATATGTGGTTTCAAGTTGATTTGGAGCTTTTGGTATAATTCTATGGTTATTTTGTAAATGTCCCTTTGTAAAACTGCTTATTAGCTTATATAATTGCTTCTATGCTAATTGCCTCGAGGTCAACCTACTTTGTTGATCCTCATATGTGTTAATGCTTATATTATTGCTATTAACTTGCCATTGTTAAGTGCATTGCATAGTGGTTGCGCAACCATAGTGTCAGGGGCGGATGTGTTGAATATCGGCTGGGCGGCAGAGGGCTTGCTGGTGGATATTCAAACTCCGTGCCCTAGTCCCTCATTCGCCTGGTCCGGAGATTGCCAGGGGATGTTGGGTCGTAGGATTATCGGGGTACATCCGGAGTACACCCACTGGAGTGTTTGAGGTTATGCCGGCTTATCGTGATCGTGCTCGTGGTTCGTGGATCGTGAATGAAGACCAGTGAAGATTGGTGTATAGGGGATTGTGTGAAATGTATCCTTTTAAATGTGTGGTTACTTAAGTTATCATTGTTTCTTAAATTGTCTAAGTGATATTGTTGTATAACTGTATTATCTGTTGCATTGCACGCCCCCGGGACTATATCCCTCACTGGGCAACAGTGGTTGCTCATACATTGCTAACATGTTTCAGGTGGCGCAGTTGGAGGAGTTGCCCTAGTTGCTGTGTGTTGTTCTGAGGTGGCTGTGCCTTCTTGTTTCTATTTGGTATTTGTGTATCTATTTTGTGGCCTAAGGGCTTTGTTTATATTGGTTGCTGTAAGAAGTTGAAGGATAGTTGGTTGTAGTGTAGATTTGAGAACCTATGTCTTGTAATAACTTATGTTTATGCTTTTATTCACTTTGCATGCTTGGGAGTGAATGGCTTAATGTAGAATGTTTTATCTTCTAAGTATGTTTTAATGTTATCCTAGGAGGTCATGGCTATTAGATTATGTTGTAAACAATATTACTTGCATGCTTGTGTGGTTTTGGAACTATTATTTGCTTCAAGACTCGGATGGCCTTGAATCTTTGAATATTTAGTTATGAAAAGTTCATTTATCTTGTGGTTACCTCATTTGAGAATTTACAGGTTTTCAGAATGTCCACAATACAGGGGAAACTCTGTCCGTTTTCCCTAAAATTTTGTGACCTGGTTTGGTTGGGTTGAGAATAGCTTGGTTATTAGAGCCTCCGGTCTCGTGAGGGATCAGGGCGTTACAGAATCGGTATGTATGAAGTTTTTGTGATCACTTTACGGCATTCTATAAGCTTTCTTTTTCACCGAACAGAGTGAGAACTGCTCAGCTTGCTTGCTTTCTGGCGAGAGGTTTAAATCCTGGCTAACTAAGAGATAGAGTCGTCCTTTCTCTTCTCTTTCTGACCTTTGTAGATTCGCCCCGAAAACAAGCAGATACGGAATGGCTTAAGTCAAACTAGTCCGGTATCGACTTGGATGTACTAATATAATCATCCTAACCCATTCCCATTTACAATAGTGTTATGAGGTATTTCGCTTAGCTCAGAAGGATTCAACAAATAGCAGTGATACACTTACCCAAAGCAACTTAAGGGATAGTGAGCTTGCACGACACTAGGGAAGAAATTCCAATTTTTTTCCAAAAGCATGTCCTTCTAGTCGATTTTATCTCCCTTTCTTTTCTATCAACGAGGTCAATCCAGAGTGCTTACACTATTGATGAGGGACTAGGCACCTAATAATAAACTCAATAGGTCTATTCTCTCCGTAAGCAAGGGTATAACTAAAGGGATTTGTATTCCTTCTTAAGCAAGACAGGTCTTTGCGGGATTGGCCTCATTGGATTTGGTTGACCATGATTTTGGAAATGAACCTTCCAGGAAATTAAATAAGCTAATCGGTCGAAAATCGTTCCCTACGCATTAAATAATAATAACAATGTTTATCCAATAGCAAACGTTATTTGATTTTGAAACCTTCTACTAGATTTAGATTCAAGATTAAGGCCTATCTCCACCAGAATTTGAAGTTCTTCGCTTGAACAGAAGGCGTAGCTTGGTTAGACCCAAGATCGATAAGCTCGAGTCCCTCAGATAGGGCAAGGCCTTGGGTTTCAACCGGGGTCGCAACTTGGATAGCTTCCTCAACCTGAAGGACCAAGAAGATCGTTATACCTAAGTTTACACGAGCCTCCATCATTTAACACAGACCCACGAGCTGCTGTTACAGGCGAGCCAGCTTTACGACCGGCTTCCAATAGCAGGTCAAACTTATGTCTCTGATAGACATGCAAGCTTTTTCATCTTCAGAATCTTTGTAGTATCTTCCCCCTCCTCATCGATGCTATTTCCTATAGCTGAGACAAATATCTGATATCTGATATAGCAAGCTAACCTATCAGCTAGGCAGTCCAATTCTTGCTGGTATTGGCCCTTTCTTCGGAGATGGGATGAGGGACTGGAGCAGGTAGGGCTTTCTTTCCAAAAAGGGTCATTGTCTTCGAGATGAGACTGGGCAAGCGCATTTGGCATCTCTTAGCAGCGAGAATGACTCCTCAATTTGGGCATCCAATCAAATTCAAGTTGTGGCAACTGTTCCAACTAATCCATACTTTTTGCGGTCTCTCCTACAATAACTAGACAGAGCTACTTCTTCGAGCTGGGTAGAGGTCGAGCCCCTTCCTATATCTATGTCTTGAAGACAATCCCCACCACTTCAGGAAGGGAAGGTTCGATCAAAGGGTTCATCAGTGAATAATGAAGAAAGTACTAAACAAGGCATGGGAGGCTTCCATGGCGTATAGAATAACAAAGGGTAGAGTGAAAGGTTGCTTGCAATCCCCGAAAGCCAAGCCACTGATGCTACTGCTGTTAAATCAACCAATGGAGTGCAACATTACCGGGGCATTATGTCGGTTTTAAGCCTTCGGCAACCGGAAAAAAAAAGACTGTTTTGAGCATCAGTCATGCTCATAGCAAGCAAAAAAGATGGGGTAAAGAGGCCAAACGGCGGGAAAGCCAAGTGTTTGTTATAGAGTCGGAGAGCTAGTAGAGCTCAAAAGGTTCTTCCTGTGACCACCTTTCCTACCAAAAAGCTAAGCCACCGGGTTTTTTCTAGACTAGACCTTCAGGATTATTTTTAGGATTCATACATGCCAATCGAAGAATCTGCTCCAGAGCTATTACTCAGCCTAGCCTATCTTCCTTCCGGTCCCGATTGTATGAAGAAATCACTGCATTCGCCCCCTATTACAGACAGACTGGCTTAAATACAGGGGCAAGATCGTTCACTCCTTGCGTAAGGAGACTACTCAAAGTGAAGTCGGAACTCGGGCTGGCTGAGCGAATATTCAAGTTGACAGTGCAATGGTGCGTATCTAATCTCTCCAATACGAAGGATTCTTCCTCATACAAGAATGAACCTATCCTTGCCCAGCTCATCTCACAGGAGGGCACTATTGAGCCTAGCAGTTCAATATACTCTAAAAGATGCATTTCATATCTATCTCTCATGCTAACAGGAGCCAACTACGTCATCATACAATTGACATTGCCTTCACATGACGTTTACGTTAATAAGTATCGACAAAAAGGTGCATTGATGCCACGGTCCGACTGAAGTTCTCTATAGGCTAGCGTACTACAAGGAAAGGAAGAAGTGGTTGTCTCAGTTATTTCCCCAATTGGCGGATTCGAGAACAGAAGGCAATTCATTTTTTATTTCTTTTGGGCCCTATGACTTCGATTCAATCATTCCTGTGAAAGAGAGGGCATGCCACTATCATGCTCGCTTGGATAGGACATTTCCCCTGTTAACTCTATTTTAGATCGGCGCTGCCTAATGCATGAAAGGGGAAGGCGGAGCAAAAAAAACATTCAGGATTCAACCAATTGCAAGAGGAAAAGTGGAAAACATCCTAAAGAAGGGTTGCCACGCTACAACTCAATGTCTATGCGCCTTAGTACCCGCGATATCGCTTTCCTAAGCTAAGTGTTAAGCTAGCTCAGTTTCTTTAGGTCACGATTGAAAGATATTTAGTTAATCACCCGTAAGCGAAGGTCGCTTCAATCAAATAAAAAAAGCCAGTTTTTTTGGTAGGCCAACAAGGCAAGGCCTGAAAAAAGAGCAAAGATTTTAGATGATAAGGGAGAGGCAAAGCAGGCACATCAAAAAGTTGATTCAGTTAGTTAAAACTTTGAGGATGACCTGTTGACTATCTTGTTAGTCTTCCGGTAGGAATACCGAAAATCTTTCATGATGAGCGCCAAAGACTCAAAAGCTCACGTATGATCAACTGATCAAATAGCATAGCATCACCACATTCAGGGACAGGCTTTCTCCCCAAAGCATACTTCTGCTTGCTCACCATAGCACAAGCTGATCATACTGTGATGTCAAGCACTTTGGAGGAAGCGCGGTTAACAAATTCCTAAGCGCTTAAAGCAAGATTTGAAACTTTAGTTAGGGTCATCGTTTCATCCACCCTTTCTCTTTCGAAAGAGGGTCTTGGTCTATGTTGGTGATATCATGAGCTTAGCGAGGCGGAGGGCTGTATGCCGAACCATCGAAAGGGCGACAGCGTGCAATAGAGTGAAGTCTTGCCATTTTCTCATTTATCCAATCATCCAGCAGCCAAGATCAGATATCTAGATTCAAAGCCCAGATCAAGGGTATCTTTTTCTAAAGCAGATTCATATGTTTAATAATTTAGGATTCCTAGAACTCGAAAATAACGTACAGGAAATTCAGCCTTTAGAGTCTATTCAGAATCACTTTTTATATTAACAGAGTCAAAAGCCCAACATTTCCCACTCTTCACTCAGCTATCTCGCGCTATTGCTTACTTAGCTATGCTTCTCAGGCTTAGCTTGTTTGGCCCTATCCTACCTGCCACCAAACAGATGAAGAGAATGAGCCATATCAAACCTAGCGAAGAATGTTCCACACAAATTACTCAATGAAGCTTTTTTTCTCGTATCACAGACAACTGACAGAGAGATGGATGTCTCACTTGAAGCTTATACTTCCATGTGTCAGTCAAGCTAGAGGGCTAGATCAAGGTGGCAAAGTGGAAGGAGGTGTAAGAGGAAATGAAAGCTAGTTCCTTATTAAAGCATTTCGTCAATTACTACGCCATTCCTCCTCTCTGGGTGCCTAGGTATCCACCGTTAGCCTTTCCTCTTTTGAACCTCACCCTTAACTTTGAAGCTAAGCCATCCTAAGGTGCTAATAAATGTATGGATCTTATCAACGTCTATAAATGAGAAAGAATATATCGAAAAAAAGGGTGTTATCATATAGCTTTGTATCGGCTAAGTTCACGAGTTAAAGATAAGCGGACTTGAACCGATGACATCCGCCACAGGGAAAACCACCGCCTCTTAGGTCCCCCAACTGATTCTACCATAGAGGCCACCGATAGACAAGAACTCCCCCCCGAACACAACTTACATCTTTCATCCTACTATGCTCTCCAAAGTGAAAGTATTCTCTTTATCTCAGTCAAAAGGTACTGACTTGGATCAGAGGATAAAGACGAGGTTCGGTTTTGGCATTTGTGCGTAGAGGTGAACACGGTAACAATTATGGTTGCGTTCTAGGGACTAGTGCGCAAAATGACTTGAGGTGAGTTTGAGATGGTACAGAGGCACCTGGGTTCCGTGATAAAGCGACATAAGTCGACTGGCGTGATGCCAATAGATGAAGGATTCGGTTTCTCGGAAGGACCAACAAGGACTGTTGGCCAGGATGTGTAAAGGGCGACGGTAAGCACTTCAGTCGCGTATAGGGTGAACGACAATGTCAAATCGATAAAAGGGTCAGGAACCCAAGAGCTAGATTGTGACCTTTGGTAGAGGCGCGGATCAAAGGAATGCGAAATGCATGTGGCATGTCAAATGGACCTTGTGTCAGTGGCGAAGATGAAGTCGAGTAGTCAAAGGACCATGGCACTTTGCCTCAATGGATGAGGTGTACATCGGCGCAGTGGCGTTGAAAGTGATGTGTTGTTAGCCACGTTAGGCATGGATATATGTCCGAGAGTGAAGCATTTATTGGTGGCATGAGTTGTTATGCTAATATGGTGAAGTGTTGTAGCTTATGGGCGACTAGACTAGCAAGTGCGTGAGACTGTTGCGTTGTAGTAGTGTTTGGGTTTGTGCTTGGACACAGTACGAAGAGATGGCTCGATGATCTGTGATAGACTCTAGGCCAGCTAAATTCTGGCGCACAGGTTGGGTTACTTTCATGAGAGACGGGACAAGCCAGTACTAGGAATCCAGGGTTTCGGGTTCTTTCCCTTACTAGATCTTCCTCTCAGGTAAAGTCCTTATACTTGGCTTGGCGAAGATGATCTCTTTAGGGCGGTGTGCCACCTCTGCTGAATTATCCAATAGAACTCTTTCTAAGGAAAGTTATAAGGTATTAAGTAAGTCGACTAATAAGGAGAGGTTTGAAGATGCTCGACCGATAGGGAGAGGAATGGAGTTGGCTCGACCAAAAGCTGAGGGGGTGAAGGATGTGAATCATTCATGAATGCGGTTCTTGCATCTGTTGATGAAGAGTGTTATTACGCTACCATTCATTGACTGAAAGCAGCCGATGAAAACTTCGATGATTCATCTGAGCTGGCTTACGTGTCGGCTTCATACTATGTCTCCTCTTAACTTTGTGGGTTGAAGCTTCTCGCCAGCTATAGTAGACCCTTTTTGCCAGCCATAGTCATAGTGATACCCCCTTTCCCTCATATCTTTCTGGTAGAGTGGCCTTGAGCTCCACCTTCGCCCATTCATTGCTTTCAACTTCAAGCAACTGGAACATGAATAGTTTCCACTCTTGAACCTCTACTTCTGCTGGAGTGGCCGCTCCTACTTTCTTCTTAGTGGTTTGGTACTCCCCTTTAAAAGAAGTAAGAAGGGCTCTTTGTCATTACAGGAAAGCCAGTGCATGAAGATTTATTCCTTTCGTCCCACGACATTCCCACCTAAAGGGGTGGATTAAGGCCTATAGTTCATGTTCCATGGCCAAAATAGGGAAATCACACAAGGAAATCAAGTCTAGCTCCACCCGGGCGGTACTTCCACGAAAGAACCATAAAGTCAAAAAGGAACTAGGTCTAACTGCTACTATTCGCGGAACATCTACTTTTAAATGGAACCCACGCAGGACGAAGCACAGATCAGTAGATATTCGAGTCTAACTGCTTTCACTAATGGAACCCGGTCAAATTGGTATCAAGTCATTTTCCTTCGTCAACGTCAATTGAAATGTGAGAGTTAGGCCCTTTACCTTCTTTTTTGGCACAGACCGGGGATTCCTTTAGATGGTCTTTTTCCTTGAGTCAGGACCTCGGGCTATGGAGTCTAGTTTGGTCCTATACTTGTGCCTTATTTTTGGGACCTATGTTCGTGATCGGGCATGTGGAGACTAGTTGGACATATTCTATGTAGAAATAGAAGGCACCGCACCAGGGGGAAGCGAGTAAGAACCACACCGAGTATCAGCAGTGTAAAAAAGCTTCTGACCGGCCACATTAGTTGCAATCGGTTGAGCTACAAGCTATGGAGCTAAGGCAGCTACTTCTACTATTTATTAGAAAAATAAGTCTTTGGTGCTCCACCAAGGGCTACCCCTAATCTGAGATTGTACTATACTATCACTTCCGCGTAAGACCTCTACCAAAGGTCATGTTCCAACTTTCGGTTATTCTTTTTCCTTTTGACTTTCCTGCGGAATTGACTTCTCATAGGCTGCCCTTACTCAACATCTTTTAAAAGGATCAACTACTTATTTAGTTACGTTACGATAGAACCAAACTCAACGGATGAAAGAACAGCAATTCTCTGTTTATGCTTTTATGGGAAAAGAGTGAAAAGTCAATTCGGCAAGGAGAGGTCTACTGAACACCGGGCAATCTCGATGAAAGTTGAAGGAAGTAGATCAACGGCTACTTTCCAGCTTGCTGCTTTCACTATGAGCTTCCCCACCTAATCTTCTCCTCCATATATAGGGGTATAGGAGAAGCCCCAGAACTAGGCTTGAAGCTTCATTCAGATCGATTCCAGTCGCCGCTACCCGAAAGGAACTAGAAGTCACATTTTCTTTAATAGTCGTCTTCTCTAGTCTTTCAAATGGTAAATCACCGAAGTCAAATCCATCTTGCACAGACGGGAGACGATGATCGAAGTCAGACTTGAGTATGGGACGAGAACTCGCTGATTTTGATTCGAATCAAATGAGACTGAAAGCACCATTTCTTTTGACATTTAACTTGTTCGTCAGCCTCCTCTTTATAGAACAAACGGTGGCAGCTCGTTTTTTTCTTATTTTTCTTGATTAGCTATCCAAAGCTCTCACAACAAAGCCTTTTCTCTTTCGATTCAGTGGCCGAATGAGCTAATTGCAGCAGTCTTTTTTTACCCTATAGCACACTCTGAGACTACTCTTACTCTCAAGGGCTATTGAGATAGAAGGCTAAGTTCTAAATTGGGCAAAGCCTTCTGCCATTCATCAACTGCCTTTCCCCTTCGTCTATTCTCGGGAGGTCTTGACGATACCCTTCTTCTGAATTGCCTATGTAACGCCCCAATCCCTCACGGAACCAGGACTCCTATTAATCATGCTATTCTCAACCCATTACCAAACCCAGTCACAAAATTTAGGAAAAACGGACGGAGTTTCCCCTGTTTATAGGACTATCTGGATACCTGTAAGTAAAAAAATAAAGCCACAAATACAAACCACAACATTCTCCATCTCCGACACCACCATTTTCCAGCTTTAAGGCCATCTGAGCCTTAAGCAAAACAAGAAATGGTAAACACATACAAGCATGCAGTTAACAATCCTGGAATCTTTATCTGTTGTCCGCTTATCATACCACTCTATATTATTAATGAGACTTTCTTATAATCTAAAGTCAAACAACTACTAGCTTTCATTAACACACAAGCAAGCAACATAGAAAGTAAGTAAGGTTAAACTATTACAGACCACTACCATTCCAGCCAAACATCAGCCTAACTATTATAATTCCAACAACTCCAAACATATATACAACCCATAGGCAAAATAGAACATAATATAATACGAACAAAGCCTTCCACAGTTTAGCAGGCAAACACTCCAATCTCAAACAATAATACACAACAATCAAGGTAACTCCTCCAATTGCACCACCTGAAATATGTTTAGCGAGGTATGAGCAACACAATTTCTCAGTGAGGGATATAGTCTAATAGGACGTGCAATGCAACAGTTAACACAAGTAAAGCATTTAAACAACCTACGAGCAATTTAAATAACAAGTTACCACGCATTAAAAGGATACGATTCACTTTAACCCGAACACTCAAGAATTCTCTTGGGCTTCAATCACGAACCTTGATCCTTGATCCACGACCCTCGATCGATGTGCCGGCATAAACCTCGATCACTCCAATGGGTATACTTCAGATGTACAACAAAATCCTACGACCCAACACCCTCTGGCAATCTCCGGACCAGGTGAGTGAGGAACTAGAGCATGGAGATCGAATATCCATTTGCAAGCCCGCTGCCGCCCAGCCGATATCCAATACATCCACCCCTGACACTATGGTTGTGCAACCACTATGCAATACACTTAATCTAATGACAATATAACAATAATATAAGTCAATAACACATAGGAGTGACAACAAAGTAGGTTGCCCTCAAAAGCAATTAAGATATAAAAAGAATATAACTCAAACAATTATCCTAAGTCATACAATTTATTAAAGAGAAAATGAACCAAAATGTACAAAAGTATGACAATCCCTCACCTTTTAGGAAGCCAAACCTGTACGAATTAAGCCAAAATTCCCTCAAGATTCTCCAAAAGCATTAATTCCCTTCAATTATCACTACCTAATACAATCAACTATATGCATAAGAAGTGATTCCTTATTCTCCACTAAAGCTAGTTCATAAAGCCATTAATTCATCCAACTCTATTTGATTCCCTTTAATTCACATAACTAACAATATATTTCATTATTCAACATGTATTCTAATCATTATTGACACAACAGATAACTCAAGTGATCAAATGTGCAACATTCTTTAATGTTCTAAGTATTACTCAAAGACAATAGTATAATAACTAACATATACATAGCAATGATAATTCACATAAGTAAAAACATTATATAACATCTAACCAATAAGTTATATAATCATAGCTTCACATATACAATACAATTAATGAGCAATATAAACATGTTTACTCAATCTTTAACTAGTAACCATATGATTCAATTCACAACTTCTCCAAGTAGATGAACTTGTCATACAAGTACAATTACATTATCCAACCAATTAAGAATCAACTAACAACAATAGTGTAACAAGTTAAGCATATAAATGAGGGACAACAAGATAGGTTGCTCTCACACAAGTATAACATTATATGATTAGCATAAGAAGCAAGAAACACAAGACTATAAGCTATAAACATGAAATTAACCATCGGTGCACAAAGGGGATCAATAACATACTTTCACAAAATTTCACCAATAGCTCAAATATACTATAGAAATGCATTTAAACACACTATAAGCAATTACAAGGCAATACAAGTACCAAAACACTTAATTCATTCATTTCCCCCTTTGTTCAACTAGGCTAATTAGCTTCTTACCGGAATTCAAGGATCAAGTTAACCAAGCTAACCATCCTACTAATCTAAGGATACCTAAATACCTCATTTAGAGCATCCAAATCAAAACCTAGATCACAAGTACACGGGAACACCGAAAATGCCTCTTTGTGGGTTTACACTACAAGTAACAATTTTGGAACCCAAACAAGTGAAACGAAGACACTTCTAAGGCTTCAATACTTGATAAAGACTAGCCATAACTTCGAAACATGTCCAGATTTCAGTTAACCCCGAAACCCCTTATTAAAGAAGCCTAATTTGATCAAATTATTCAAATTTTGTACATGGCAAGTGCAACTAACATTTTTCTCACGCTCAAGGACCTAATTAGCAATTACTAGAAGCATTGAATCAAATTAAATTGCACAAATTTTTGAAACCCTAGAAATTTTACTATTCATCATCTTCTTCAAGTGACACATTGCTAAAATTCAACACCAAGCTGTAATATTGCATATGGATGTTCTCTAGCATGTATACATACTATATAAAGCAAGAAACAAGCATGTTATAGCTCAAAAATAGCAAAATCCGAAAATTCAAAAACTTGGCATAAACTTTAAACCATGAAAATGATGCAACTCCCTCACCAAAACGTGCAAGGAAGCTAGGATAGGGCTTGGGGAAGCTTGGAACCACTTGGAGAAGACTTGGAAAAACTTGAAAAATCAAATTGAGCAAAATTGGCAAGAAAAACATTATTCCCGTAATTGGCTTTTTTAGCTGATTTTTGGCATTTTTGGCTTATTTGATTAATTTTTTGTGTTTTGTTTTGTTTAGTTAAGTATATATATGTATAGGATGATTATATGGGTTGATGGGTTGGATATTGGGTTTGGGTTGTGGGTTAAATGGATTTGAGTTTAGGTGTATTAGAATAAATGTAAGAAAACTTCTTTAAGCCCAAAATAATACATAGTTTTACTATTCATATAATATCAAGATATTTTTGCAAATCACTTGTCATATATGCAATGAATATAATTTTTGTGAACGTAGGCTAATTATAAGTTAAGTAATAATAGAAAAATATGAAATCCGGGAAATAAGATAATAAAATTTTTAGTTCGGGCTCAATTTTATAGAAAACTTTTTAAATGCAAGTTTTACTAAAAAGTCTATGATGAGAATAATTTGAATGTTCATTTATTATTTACTAAAGTAAATAAACTCAAATTTTTGATATTTAATAGCAATTTAACAAACATTAGCACATAGAGAGTAAATAAACATTTAATAACATTTTATAGGAAAAGTAGGCATTTAAACAAATAGTTGCACACATAAATGTACATGAATGATAAATGCATGCACTGGAAGCCGGAGCCGGGCGTCACAACCTAGGCCCAGCCCAGTCACAGGATCATATGAGAACGTCGTGCAGATGCTCAGGTGCCGCAGGTTGGCTGGTAAAAAAATTGGGAAGTAGATTGCCTCTAGTGACTTCAAGCTCTACCGTCACTAGCTTTTCTTTCTCTCTCTTAGGCCATGTGAAAGTCTTTCTTTCATACATTATGCAAGGCGAAAGAAAGACTAGACTTTCTTTGAAAAAGGAAAAAATGACTCAAAGGAGTGAGTTAGAGCACCCCCAGCATCTCAAGTGATTAGGCAGGGACAAGATTCGAATCATGGGGGATTCCAGTAGCCCATCATCTTCCCTATGTTGGGAAATTCCTCTATGATAATTCTCGTAATGGGATTACTATTGTCCCCTCAATCCCACTTGAGCACTCACTGATTCAAGTTGTGGGGATTACAGATTTAGGGGCTTACATAGAAGCAGCTTCAAATGTCATTCCCTTCGCTTCCCCTGCTCATTCTGTGTTCATCCACACACCATCTTCACCTATTTATCTCACAGTGGATACCCTCATTGAGAAGATTGCAGGGACAGTCTCAATCGAGTGGCTCATTGCGTCTGGCTTCAACAGTTGTCAAGCTTAACCCCATTGTTAGATTCAATTACTTCATCAACCCAATTGATGTTGAATGTTGTGTAAATGGCACGCGCAAGATTAAGGGACGTGCTCAGAAGTAGGGCATTGAATGATTTCAAGTTCAGAAACTGGCTAGGGAGGTCAAAACTTAAGGGCCTGCCTTGCTTATTGACCAAACAAACTATGTTCATATGGCAGATTTCTGCTGCTGGACGGTGAGCACCATATAGTACTACCATGGGGGCTGCGTGGTGGGAAGGGTGGTTGATCGTGACCTTAGGGTCATTGGAATTGGTTCACTTCGTGTTATTGATGGATCAGTGTTTAGTGTATCACTTGGGACAAATCCTCAGGCTACTCTAATGATGCTTGGACGGTAAGTGTTTGAAAAGACTCAGAGAGAGAATGAGATAGAGTTGATATGAATATATTCATACTCTATCTCTAAGCCACCCTATCTTTCATAGTAAATAAGACGTGATCAACTTTTCATATCTGGTTCAGGCTCATCAGTCTAATGTCTCATCCAGATCGGGAGTAAATTGGGACCTCTGAATGAATGGTGAACCAGTCCGACGAGTGGATTGATAGGGATATTGTCTTTAGGCCAAATTGGCAATCGGTAGTCAGGTCAGAGATGGGCTATTGGAAGCTGGCGTGGATCCCTATAATGGGAATAGGTTGACTTTGTATCATTCAGTGGATACCAAGATTGGTGCTTCAACATTCGTTTGATATTCCATGATTAGACATTATTTTGATATAAATAGTCCTAGATAGATAGAAAAATGGGGCAAAGTCTGTTCATAAATTTGTCTTGCCCTTACCCCTTTTCTTCCCTTAAGTCCCCTCGGGGGAGACTCGGAAGACCTTGTTATTACTGTACCTATCCCGTGCAAATAGAGGTTAAGTTAAGCTACGCCTTACTCCCCTTTATAAAAGGGATCCTTTCAATCAAAATATCGTATTGTAAGTGATGATCGAAATCACTTGAAGGGAACTCACGGCTTACTTCTATTGAAGTGATGAAGTTGTTGTAGTCTAGTTCTCAATCAAATAGTGGTTCATTCACCCCAGATTCCACACTAAATTACTTTTATATGATATGAATTGGCTTAGAAGAGTGAGAAATTCTTTCCTACCTTCTGCCTGAGCCAACAGCCCGAGCCATTCATGGAGGAAGGACTTCGTAGTACCAAGACTAGAATCCAAGTGGAAATTCCAAGGTTTCTCTTTCAAAGCTTCAAAATGGTGCTTCCAAAAGCTTCATTCATAGTGGAAGCAAATACTGAACTGACTTTCTTAGCTAGGATCCATTCTATGAAAAGGATTTCCACAATTCACTTACGAGAGAAGAAAAAGTTATGCACTTACTAACACTTCGGATTGACTTAGTTGAGCAGTGCTGATCTCGCCTTCTCATTCCTGTAGCGAGTACCCTCATGGGTGTGTGTGATAAAGTCTCTTCTTTTCCGAGTTGGCCTGTAGCCTCTTGGTAGATAGGGCACTCCCCTAACTTCTTTCTTCTTGCACCCTCGGCGATTGAGAGTACCATTTTTGTCATTCAATCAAAGAATTAAGGGACCCAGGGGCATGGGTCCCGAATGGTAAGACATTAAAGTCTCGATTCTAGTAGGAGTGAGGGAATGGACTCATAGCTCACTCCCCGTATTCCCAAAAGCATAGGGGATAGAGTATACGAGGTAGTGAGCGAATGACCCAATGTATTCCTCCGAGTCCTTAGCTTAAGAGCACCATCAACAATCCTTATTTGCACTAGGTCACAACCATCTCAGAAGGAAAGGAAAGCGAAAAAAGTCACCGTCTTGGCTGAAACTGAAGAGGCTGAGTGGTCACTGATAATAATAGTATGCCTGCAAAGGTATGAAGTAAGTACACTGATAATGAGAGGTATGAAGTAAGTACACTGATAATGAGAGGTATGAAGTAAGTCGACCAATAGGGAGAGGTTTGAATTCGCGTAAGTAATGGTCAGATATCGCCGTTGTAGCGCTAGTTCGAGGAGAAGTGATATCGTCCCCACAAGGGAGGTTAGGAAGATGGTCAATTGGCCTCTTGGTATATGTACAGTAAGAACACTGCCTTCACTTATGTTGGCGAGGCCGGGAACATCTATTTCAGGAAAAGAAGGGCAAGAAGAAGGCGGCCATTTCCCGGGGTAAGACTCAGAAAGAAGTTACTACCTCGGGAGCCCTGCATAAGCCAAATATACTATTACAGGGGGTGGGATTTTGAATCTACTTTAGACTAGCTTTACATTATGAAATACCACTCGGGGAGTTTGAGGGAAGAACCCAGAACTCGATCTACGGCCGAATAGTAACTTGTACGTAAGCATACACACTTCAAGCAGAACTCAAAGCAATCATAGCACTAATCCCTTTACCTATATAGCCATTCTTGCAGATTCGGGCATTGTGTGGTTGTTTTGCAAGATCTCGCTTTCAGTTTGTAGAGTGGATCAAACAAACATGTGTTCAGCTTGATTTGTTGGTACAGTTACTTCATCATCTTATGATTTAAAATTCGATTCCACCTACACAAACAATGTAGTTGTTGCTTAGTGAGTCCCTTCGTTTGCTTTATGTGCTCCTTCAGTTTTCTAGTAGTAAGATCTGGCCTTTGGTTTTAAGATTGAATCAGTAGTCAGCTTGTGCTTGAACAACGGCATTCCAAGAAGAAACCTCTGATTCCGAAATGGTTTACTTTATAGGCTAGTGAACGAGCTAAGTAGTTCGGATCCTTCCTAATCAGATATTATACCAGGAGACTCTATAATCTTCCATTTTCTTCCTTTCGGGACATGGGGAAAAGAAAGCCTTTTTCCTCTTCCTTTTTGGGATGACAGAGGGAGCTACTTTAATGGAATTTCTTTATTTATGGGGTGCGGATGATCCTTTCCCCGCTCATTCCCTTATGTAATTGTTGTGCCTGATCTTGCCGCATTCGAGAGTTTAGAAGTTGAGATTGAATCCACTGACTTCAAGACCCGATCCAATACCCGATCATACAGATTTTTCTATTGCCAAGTTGATACGACCAGACTCTGATCCCTCCACCGAAACCAAAAGTGGAAAAGAAAAAGAGGCTTGAAGACCTAAAGTCGATCTGCGATATAAGGGTACTCCACCGGGAAGCTGTACCAAGGGAGTGACCGAGCAAGGGCTATGATTAGAGCCAAGCAACCGTGGTACTTGTTGCATGTACTTCTTTTTCTCTCTACCCAAGGTTCTTAAATAAATATTAAGCTATGATTCATAAGAAACATCCAAACTTCCAATCTCAAGAAAGGGGCGGCTTCATACCCTTAAACTGAACCCAGTGTGACTCTCCAACTTGCATTCGCTAACTGAAATGATCTATCATCCAAGCTAACTTCACTTCTTTCTTGATCATATTCTAAGGTGTTAGGATGTCCCCCATGGGGTCATCTGTCCCATCCCCACTTTCTATCATAGCAGTACACCATACTCTCTTACTAAACTATGTTCTAAAGAGAGTCTATTTTCTGGCAACATAGTTTGTTTTGAGCGCCCATAGATGTCAAACCTCTTGAACAACTACTAATTAATGATTTAGAGGTCATCCGAGCTAGCCCGGATCCATCTCAGACGCTTACGAAGAAGGAAAAGTCCCTGCTCACTCAGCGGCTAAACCCGAAGCAAGTCTGAAGCAGTGTAGCAAGACCTTATATCCCTCCATTAAGGTCAAACTTCTCTATTTACCCGTTGTTTGTCAGACCCGATTTCGTAGACAAGTGTTTGTCTTCTATTTCACAAAGGAACTAGCCATTGGATATCTCGAATGGAAAATAGAAGGAAGTGAACTCATGCCCTAAGGCTTGATTGGCTAACCCGAACAAAGCACCCTAATAAAGGAAAAAGGCATTTAGGACATCAATCCCAAGGGGGAAGAAAACTGGCACGAGTGAGATGTCACTTATTAAAGCTAGAGCCAGAAGAAAAGATGCCAAGGTCCACAATCATTACTAAGGCTTGGTAAGATAGGTTTAGTGACTGGGGCAGATTTCTCTTCTATACGATAGCACCAGTCCCCTTCCTCTTCCGATTGATTGATGGAGATGGGGTTAAAGAAGGATGAGAGGAGTGCACGCCTTCGATAGTCAAATAGGGAAGTTGATGTAATAGGATTGACTTTCCGGGATTTCTTAAAAATGCCGCACCCGTTTTTGTTCAACGGCGCCCTTCTCTCGCGAACCATATTGTGCTGGTGGGTGTAATGTATGGTCCTAGAATAAAGGACCTTCCCTCACAGGACGAAAAGCTTGTTTTTCTACCCCCACTCACTACCCTAGTTATTCTAGCTTCAGTTCAAAATAGAACTTTTTCCCTTTGTCCATCCCTTTATCTAATAAAGGGGCAGCCAACATTCGTTTCGTCGTCGTGATCATTAGTGCATTCATAAAGCGGCTCAAACAAAAGCTGGATCGGCTTACCGAACACCAACCAAGTTATAACTATATTCCTTGCTGACCGATCTTCTCTGAAGCATGCCCATCTGGGTACACAGATAGGGATTATCTTATTGCAAGTGAAACACTACCTTTCTTATAGAATGTCCAAGTGGGTACGACCCTCTCCCTTAAAGGAGACTATCTTGTAGAGCGCTAAGGGGCTTGAGAATGATTTCCACCAGACATTGCTTGAGCTCACTTAGCCTTGGTCGAGGGTATAAACCTATGGAAAAGCACTTTTCCAGCTTAATGAGAGAAGACTGTTTTCAATGCTGGCGTGAGCCATTCAAGTTCAAACTTTCTCCCTTCCTCCCTACCATGGGAAGAAATAGCTAAGAAAAAAGTAAAGGGAGGATCAACAACCGAACATCTTCTTTCTTTGAGTCGAGTTTACACCAACTAACATAAGAGTGCTTCTAAGGGCTAGTGAACATGTAGAGAGAGGTTCGGCAGAAAGTCATTCGTACTAGAATAAAGTGCTTCAGAAAGTACATCATATAGGGAATCCACTCCTCCTCTAAGAGTGGGTTACACACCAGAGGCGCTATCTCCATTAGAAAGTGACAACGTAGATACTTCCAGTTGTGATTCTTTAGTCGACACTGCCAATTTCTTCCAAATAGCGGCTGAAGCATTCTAAGTTTTCCCATGATGCAAGTGGATACTTACCCTTTTGTTTGGGTCATACGGTAGTCTCTCGTATCGGATAAAGGATGAAATGAGATTCCCACTTCGTCAGTAGTTATTCAAACCCAACATCGATTTCATTCCAGATCAAGAAATTGCATAGGTAAAGAAAGAAACCTTCCCTAAGTTAAGCCTACCGATCTTCCTCTCCTTATCAGTCGACTTACTTCATACCTTATCCCTTTCCTTGTCACTCTGCTGACTCCTAAATTCCATTTAGGCAATGCTTTCTTGCACCGATCTACTTGCTATTTCCTTTACCTCTGCCTGAACCTTCACCACATCTTCGCCTTCGCCTTCACCTTATCTTCGCCAAGCCAAGTGATAGAGTGACCAAGCCATGTATAAGGACTTCACCAGAGAGGAAGATTTAATAAGGGAAAGAACCCGCTCTTATTGAAGCTTTGATTCAAGGGGGACGATTAGACTAGGGAAAATCATGTTTCTAGGGGACTGATAGGTCTCCTTCTCTCTTTCAATTGAAAGCATGAAAATCTCATCTTTTTGTCGAAGAGAATCTATCTATTCTAGATACCTTACCGCCTACCTTCATCTCCTTATCAATCGACTTATTTCATACCTCTACTTTGGAGAGTGTTCTATCCAAGGTGCGCTCAACCCTGCTACTAGTCTCTATGATCACTTACGTAATTACAGTAATAATCATTCAATTGATTGAGCCACCCATCGTCGAATTCGAGTACCTCTTACCGGTTTACTGATCGCATGCTGGTTATCAGAGTAGAAGCAGTATCAATAATCGCAGATGTTTGGACATCTTTAGGAGTTGAGTAACAGCCTACCATCTCTGTCTTCCATGAGAGTTGGTATACTAGAAGCAAAAAAGCTTGTGAACACATTCAACCAACCAGAGATGAGACAAGCTAGCTGATCCAATAGAATGGGTAGACAGCTTGGATAAGCGATCGATCCAGACCGGACAGAAGCTATCCACTAACAATCCCTTAGAAAAGACTTGTACAACCAACTTCTATAGTAATGGCATCTCTCAGATGATTGAATTGACTCTATCCAATCTCAATGCAGCATTGACAGATCCATTCTCCTACTAGCTCTATCCTTAGTAATCTCAAGCAATTCAGTAAGATCTGACGGCGAGCATCTTTGTTAGTAACTCTATTCCCATTATTCGACAGTAAGATCATGAAGGTTGGATGGTCGATTGAAGGCATCCCGTGTTGGGGATATGCCCTAATGCTAAAGTTTGAGATGACCTTATTAGGGTTTAATAAGAATATGCTTTTGTGTTTTATACACAATGTTATTTGTAGGATGTTCATATTCTCCGCTTCGATATGAATATGTCCCTAATGCCTATCCGAGAAAAAAAATGTTCTAAAAGGGTTTAGGATATTTTGCACTTTCTCTTCGATATGATAAGCATTAAGAAACGATTCATAGCCCTTCAAATTATTCAACCGGGACTAGAATAATCGAGTACAGGTTATCATATGTTATTACCTTTGATTAACATACTGATGTTGATGATAAAGGATGGCGTGCAAAATGCCAAAACAGCATGGTGATGTGGACTAATAAACATATGAGTGATCGTCTGTGTACGGATCATTGAATGTGACAATAAATAGTGAACTACATGATTTCAGGTTAATAGTTTACTATTTAGTTAAGAATTGTGCAAATTAATCCTCAGACTTGAGAGATTACGGCTGCCGATTATATCAGGGGCTAAATACTGTGTCTGGATAATGCCCATCTTCTAAGGTGGGTTACGACCTTTCGTATTTTAGTCTTGTGGTATGAACCGACAGGTAATTATCAAAATAGGATCTGTTAACCTCCGACAAGAGGCAATGTCCTATGATATCTGAGATCGGTTGGTAAACGAGCAAGTCATTGGCCAAGGCAAATATGAAGTGATGGAAATGAGTTTTTTCATGGTAGTCATCTCTCGTTTAACCGATTCATATTTATACATAGTATTGGATGTGGGCTTAACCATTTCATGTCCTTTCCCGATCAGGGCACTTATAACAGAAGGATCGGACTGGACATTAATTCTTGATGGTTAAATGGATTCATGAAAGACGATGTCTTCATTATCGTATACATTCTCATGATACGTTCGTTGCTAGTGCGTCACTCATGAGCATGAGGATATTTCGATAAATGACAGAGACATTTCCGAAATAGATAAGGAGGTTTATCAAGTCCCTCATCGGTACGCGATTATGAATTTAGAAGGTCACACACTAATAAGTATCATGAATAAGTTCACCAGAAGCTTGTATTTTGTGGTTGGTGGCTTTAAGGTGTTAAGAGTCATCAATGTTAGAATTTGGGCCAAAAGTATAATTTTGAAAAGTTTTGGGATCAAATTGTAATTACTAAAACTTTTGGGGCCAAACTGTAATTATTGAAAAGCTGTTTCAGTATGTTTATTCTAATAGAGATTAGAATTGGCAAAAATATTATATAAATATATATAAAGGTGTTTATATATATGTATATGTGTAATGATGATGTAATTTGTGAAATGCCACGTCATCGTCTTATATGTGGCATTTGCATGAAGAGATTGATGACTAGGATAGTCCATGTCATCAATCCTAGTCATTTGAATTTAAAATGAATGGATAGGATTCATTTTTGAATAAAGACAAAAGGATCTTGACCATTGCTTTTGTTGATAAAGCCTTTTTGACAAGTGTTAGGAGAGAGAATAAAGTTACCTTTAGATTGTAATAATTACAATCCTAAGGCTTGCATGGCTTTTACTTTAGAAGGAAGCAATTGTGATTGGCTAACTAATAAAGTAACATTATATATATAATTATATGAGTATGTTTTATATATATGATAAAATATGACAATCTTCTCTCACCACCCACTTGCAATTTCGGCCAAGGGGTAGAGGAGAGAGAATATGATCATCTTTCATCATCTAAAGCTAATAATTGAAATCAAATGGCTTGCATGGCTTGTCATGAAAAGGTGACAGTAGTGATTGTTCACTTAATTTATTATTAGCTTATATTAGATGACAACACTCTCTCTCATCATAAGACAACTACACATACATGCACATACAATTCAGCCAAGGCATACAAGGAGAGGAGAGAGAACTTCATCTTCTTCATCTTTGAGCTTGAACTTTCAGCCATGGATAGAAGTTGAGGAAGCTTTTGCCTTTTTTATCAAAACCACATATTCATAGTTTCGTACATTGAAGATATACTAGCACATTCTATCTTCAAGGTGGGGCAGGACTTTGGATGCTTGGTGGACTAACAAGAGCCTTCAAGTTATAAGGATTCAAAGGCTTGTCTACTATCTACATCTTCTCCAAAGTGATCTACTAGTGAGGTATACCTATGAACCTCCTTTTGTTTATGTACATATAGTTGATATATATATATATGTGTTGATAATCAATGGGTATAATGAGATGTTAGCATATCCTTGTTACGAAACTTGCAAAATTTTTGTAGATGGCCTATGTAGTTTTCGGCTATGTCAAGGTGTCCATGTATGACATTCTCGATCCTGAATCCAACTTATGATTATGTTATGACATGATATCTTATGTTGGCTAGCACCCCTTTTATCTCGCATCTAGGTTCGGTCTTGCTAACGGACGAGAAAATGATGCCCCATTTGATGGTCTTGGAAGAAGAACTTCTGCCGCTGCTTGAGCTTGAGGTAGGAGGATTTTAGGAGTGCAAGAATGTCATTAGAAGTCACCTCTAGCATAGCTATGAATCAATTAGACTGACGGCACTCAATCACTCTGTCTACTGAAAGGATCCACCATCTCAGAGATATAGGGCAGAGAATAGAAGATGGAAGTGGTTTGGGAATGGGGAAGTCAACATTTCAAGGGATTCCTCTTTGGATAGAGCGGGTCATAAATGGAATTGTCTAGCGAATGGAACGTCCAAGCCAGCAAAAAGCCTTTTGTTGGTCGCTTAAACCGACTGATGATACGGAGGAGCCTATTCATTGACGAGAATAGTATAAGCACAATAGGGTAGAGCGAGAATCAAACTCATCTTTTGCACCTATTTGTATCTATTTAGTGATCGGTCTGCTAGTTTCTTTGATCCCACTCGGTTTTTAGGAAATAATTCAAAATGGAATAAAAGCGAGCCACCTCATATAGATAGTATATATGATAGCAAAACCGCTTTACTGAGTTCCCTCTTGGCCGACACGTAGCTCGGGATCAGTGTGAACGGCGGTGAAGCTGCGATTTCACTACGATCTTGTAAATGCAAGCCGTGAGCTGTCTTTTCGTGGACAAGGGCTGATACGTGAACAGGGAATAAGATCCCAATAGCAAATATTACCCTTCGATCGTCATTGGCTTATTCAATAGGAGAGATTCATACTGTCTTCTCTAATGAAATATCTAGTCCTTCTGTGCATTTGTCCCTGAGACTGAGACTAGTGAAATCAAATCAGCTACTTCATTGCCTCCCCGCTTGCCTTAGCTAGGGTATGAATTCTCCAGTGAGTGTGATTTCCAGCTGTTAAAGGATTTGCTGCTCGCTATGCCCCTAAGTCCATTAACGTTGTCTCATTCCTTTGCTCTCAATTCAGTTCCTATTTAGGAAGATTCGTTTTCAAATTGAATTCATATCATCTCTCGATTAAAAACTCATTGATATAGTCAGATTCTGGATCTTATTATACGATTACACTAGCAAAGGCAAAGCCTTTCTTCTTGCAAGAGACCATTCCCTCACAGCTGAGTCAAGGGATACATATTCTGTGTATTCGATGCCATCTTTGGGTTCTCGAAGATCGATTGAAATCAATACACTTTCTCTTTTCCTCAAGATGGATGTCCTAAATGTAATTTACTTTCCCAAAGAATCCCCAGAATAAAATACCCTTAGCCTAGGCAAAAAAAAGTACCTACTTATAGTGCGAAGACCAAAATCGGCTTTATTCGGAGTTCAGTGAGCTTGCTTGAAGCTTTGTCAAAGAACCCCTTCTGATTAACTTGCACAATCCTCCCTAACAACCTATTCGATAGCAGTTCCTTTTGTGCCTCTTCTTATACTATTAGAGAACCTCATCGTGGGTATTTTACTCAAGGCATTCTAGCTGCCTATTTGTCCACGAACGTTGATCCCTTAACTGGCCTTTGGTTTTCTTCTTAGTACTAAGCCTTATATGTATGCCCCATCTTCTTCTGATTTAATTCATCTGCAAAGGGCACTCGTGAATAACCTATAGATTTAGATTAGTGACAAGGGACCTAGGAGCCTAGGGCATTGGGACTTCTTCTTGACTCCTATCATATTATTGCTAAAATGCCTTTTGTTGTTGTCACGTCTTAAGGTATTATCGATTTTGAGGTGGGTGACCTCCTTCAGTCTATTATGGAAGCAATTCCTGGCTGGTCTGTGATAAAAGCAAAGCCTCTTTTCTCTTCCAATAAGAGTATGCCTTCCTAGACGGAAGGCTTACTAAGGGAATAAAGTAAGTAGTATCTTGCGCAAACTTCCCAAAAAGTGTCCTTCATGTGCGATATGATATTGATCCAGTTTATGGAAGCTTTAAAGCAGGAAAGTGATCAGGTTTCGAAGGTCATTTACTAGCAGGTCAATAACAGCTTCTTATGTGGCATTTGGCATTTGTCCATCAATCCCATTCTATGTCTATGCCATCTTATTTACTATTTCCTATGGATTCAACCTCTTGACGCTCTCCTTATCCTTCTGGGATGTCAAAAGCTTTAGTCAACACAGTTAAGATACCAAAGAATAAGGAAGATGACCACCATCAATTCCTAGATGTTTTTCATATTGAGGTCGAGGTTGTAGGCCCTTCTGTGTGTAAACTTCTTCCACATGGGGAAGGAAAGGAAAAGTTTCGGCTATGAAAAACAAGCCCTATCCCAAGGGAATGAAATAAAGCATGATAGTAGTGATAGACTTCGATTGATAGTTATCACCTTCTCTCCTATCTGAGCTTAGGTCAACAATCCAAGAAATCATCTCTGACAAAGCAAAGGAAAGAAAAGAGGGGTCAAACAGCTAAAGGTAAGGGTGAATGTCCTAGGCTGAGGAATGCGCTACAGGACTGATTCTTATTGAATGGCATTGACATAGAATGGAATGGCTTAAGCAAGGCATCTCTTTCTGGCTATCCTCGGGAAATGAGCTACCCGGCGAACATGAGGTCCCAATCACTATTCATGGCAAGACAAAAAAGGACCACTAGCCTAAAGAATCAAATAGGGAATAGGCCATGAATTTACCCGCTTCCCCGAAGGTAAAAGGGCAGAAAGGGATGCCAAGGACAGAGTAATCTCAGGTTTCATTTCATGCCCACGGAAGGAAAGACAGAAGAGCAGCTTTAAGGGTGAGGAAGTTCCAGATAGAGAAAGTAGCCATCCTGAGAGAAAAAAAGAGGAACCAGCCACGATTTACAAGAAAACGGCAGGATAATACCCTAGGAAGGCAAGCCACAGGAGTGGAGAGAAAGCGGAAAAAGAAAGAGGAAATGAGTTTTCCCATTTGATTGATCGATTCAGAGTCCCAAACCGAAGCCCATACTCTGACTAAGAGAAATGGAAGTTCCTACCCTAGGAACATTGACATACGATATTTCCGGATTAGGGAATAGAGTATGAACCTAAAACCGATATGAAAGAAAGCCATCAAGCAAGACACCCATGCCAAGATCGATAAAAATAGAAGCCAACTCTTTCTTTTATAGTTAGGACAAGTAAGAGATAAGACCGGTTAGGCCGAGAGTAGCACACCTTGATATCTCATTCCTTCTGTGCGCACAGTTGATTAGGGCAGGGCATTGAACAGGAGGAAGAAATCAGACAGACGTTCACTTGAAGCTAGACCGTTGGTGTGACGCCCGAGAATTTGCCATGCATTTAATTACTGTTGCATCCCTTATTTGCGCATTTATTTCTATGCCCTATTCACTCACTTGTGATTACTATTCACTCCGTTTTTAAAATGCTTTCTATTAGTTAACTAGCATTTTTATTAAATCATATTAATTGTAAAAGTAGTGGGAAAAATGTGCTTTTGAGCTTAAGGCGTTAGGAAGGCTCGTTTAGAAAATAATTTTAGAAGTCAAGTGAATAGTGTTACGTAATAACTTTATAGATTTAATTAGTTAACCAATGTGTCACCCCTTAGACTCGCTTTTAAAGCTTACTACGCGTATTATATTAGACAACTCAAGCGCCAAAGGACCCCACCTCAACTCAACCCCTTATTATATCACTTAAACACACAAAATGCAAAAGAAAAAAAAAATAAAAGCTGGAAAAGCAGGAGCCAAACCCGACAGCAGCTAGGGAGAAAAGGAAGAGATTTTTGCTCACCAAGCCTCCAATCCAAGCCTCTCCAAGCCTTGAGCAACTAGTGTAGGGTGTTTGCAAGGTCCCTAGGTGCTTCTACGCGTAGTGGTGAGGGATTTCATGGCTTGTTTTTGCATTTTTAAATAATGGCTCATTTCTTGAATCGTTGGAAATATGATTAATGCCATTGTAAATGTTATCTATGCTAATATACTATCTATATGAATGCTAGAGAACACTTTTGAACCGTCGTTTCGCAATTTAAACGGTTAGAATCGTTAGTTTGATTTCTAGGGTGAATAGTGACGTTTTTTCTAGGGTTTTGTGTAATTGCTCGAATTGGCTTGAATTAATGCTTCTAATTGATGCCTTAGGTGCTAGTGAAGATAATCATATAGCCCCGTACACTTGCATTGCCCTTAAATCGCCTAAAAATGGAAAATAGCCGACTTTAACTTGGGGCTTTTGGGGTTAATGCGAATCCGGGTGGATTCGGGCTTCAATTCTAGTATCCTTAGGCTACCTAGGTGCTATAGATGTCTTGATATCCCTTGTTTGAAGCCCGGACAATGTAGGTGTAGTTTAAAGCCAAAAGAGGGAAATTGGGGCTTTCGGGGTAAACGCGGGCATTTGATTGAATTAGAGGGTTGAGAGGGTACCTTGAGGGTTAGTTAGAAAGTTGGGAGAGTTTCATTTGAAAATGAAATCATTAACTTTGGTTTGGAAGAAAAATAGTATGTAAAATAAAGGGGTTTAAGTGCAATTTCGTTTGTCTCACATTTCTAAACCCACGGCATGACTTCTTGAGTGTTTATATGTGATATTAAGTTGGTTTGGAGCTTTTGGTATGATTCCATGCTTATTTTGTATATGTTCATTTGTAAACTGCTTATTAGCTCCTATATTTGCTTCCATCCTAATTGCAACGAGGTCAACCTACTTTGTTGATCCTCATATGTGTTAATGCTTATAATATTGCTATTAACTTGCCATCGTTAAGTGCATTGCATAGTGGTTGCGCAACCATAGTGTCGGGGCGGATGTGTTGAATATCGGCTGGGCGGCAGAGGGCTTGCCAGTGGATATTCAAACTCCGTGCCCTATTCCCTCATTCGCCTGGTCCGGAGATTGCCAGGGGATGTTGGGTCGTAGGTTTCGGGGTACATCCGGAGTACACCCACTGGAGTGATTGGGGTTATGCCGGCTTATCGTGATCGTGCTCGTGGTTCGTGGATCGTGATTGAAGACCAGAGAAGATTGGTGTATAGGGGATTGTTGAAATGTATCCTTTTAATTGTGTGGTTATTTAAGTTTTCATTGATTCTTAAATTGATAAAGTGTTATTGTTGTGTAATTGTATTATCTGTTGCATTGCACGCCCCGGGACTATATCCCTCACTGGGCAACAGTGGTTGCTCATACCTCGATATCTGTTTCAGGAGACGCTGAGGGTGATCCCCAGCTTGTTGATTTAGTTGAGGAAGAAGAAGTTCAGATCGAGCCTTTACCTTAGTTGCTGTGTCTGATAATTTGAGGTGGTTAATGATTTTGTTGCTTTGTGGAAGACTCATCTGATTACTTTGTGTACTATTTTGTAGCCCAAGGGCTTTGTATATGCTTGTTGTATAAGTTGAAGATTAGATGGATGGGTTGTAGCTTTGAAAGTCTACGAACTGTAATAACTTTTATTCTTGTCTTATTTCCTTGCATGCTTGGGAGTGGATAGTTGATGTAGAATGCTTATCCCTTAAGTTGCTTTATTGATTTCCTAGAATGTTATGATTATAAGACTATGCTGTCAACTAGTTCTCGCATGCTTGTGTGTTTTGGAATTATTGTGCACTATAAGGCTCGGATGGCCTTATAGCTTTGTTGTTTAATTGAGAAAAGCTGTATTGTATTGTTGGGACCTTGTTTAAGTGTTTACAGGTTTTCAGAATGTCCACGGTACAGGGGAGACTCTGTCCGTGTGTCGGGTCCGGACTTAACCTTTAGCTTGGGGGTTGGGTCGGGGCGTGACAGTTGGGATTGGGAATTTTTAGCGGTATTAACTAAAGCATTTCTGAAATCGTGCTTTCGTATCCTCGGGAATAAAACTAGCACCCTAGAGTTGGGCGTTGGGCAAGGGACGTAATTCAATTCATCTATAAAGATAAGAATAATAGAAAACTTATATATATATAGAAGACTCTCATAGAAGAGATCCTTTTGAGAAATGCCTACAGTGATTACCATGCTAAAACAAGAACCATAGAGCATCGCGCCTTGGTGTACTTTCTATCCTAGATCTCTCTTTTTTTGCAATTCCATTTGTGACGAAGACTCGATTTTTTTTAACTAGGTGCTATGCCTCTGAAGAAATCTACATCTGATCTAAAAGGAACTGGCTTGGCCAGCTTGGGACAGTCAAAAGAACGAAACTAGTTACCCTACCTTCTGTTCCCTGCTTTCTTCTTTCTTTCGCCTATTAAAGCGGTACGTGAGCTGGGTTCAGAACGTCGTGAGATAGTTTGGTCCATATCTGGTGTGGGCGTTATAGCATTGAGAGGACCTATCCCCCAGCTAAGTCCTCTCTTTCGAAATCTCCTGTGAGTAAATCCCTGCTTGAACAGTTAAGTGGCAAATTTTAGTCTTTTTGAGCTTGGTTCCTGATAAATAACTCTTTGACCGGGGAATCAATCTCATTCCTCTCATTCCGCTATTAAATTCATTAAATAAATTGCACCAATTTTAGACAAATATTGTTATGGAATATGCACTATAAGCTGCATAGGATTAGCTAGTGGTAAAACTCTTTTATACATTCCTAGCTTATTAAAAGATGAAGAGTAAGAAAGAAATTATGATGAATTCGTAGTGGAACGTTAGATCCCTTTAATTTCAAGTGGTACCGGCAGCTGAATTCTTTAATCATCTTTTGCTAGATAGCTTTGTCTATTACCCACCTGTAAGCTAGAAACAAATTGTATTAGGACTTTACCATCAACAAGGTAAGCGTAAGCACTAGTTCAATGTTGGTACTAAGCAAAGACAAGACATTATTATGCGTCTTTTCTGGGCCGAGGAAGATATGTTTCAGATACTTGATTGGTAACCAACTATTTCCTGAGTTTAGATGTTCTATATTAGAATTCTATTCTGTCAGACGATTTCTTTATCATTCTAATTCCAATCTTAGCCAATCATCTTCTTAGTGCTACAATGAATTAACTAAATGAAGAGGCATCCATTAAGGAAGTTCTTTTTTTTAATAGTTTCAACGAGAACACGATTCCTAGATTAAGGACAGGGCAATGAACTAGGATACTGATCCAAAGTACCTTAAACAATACAACCCTATACAAAAGGACTCGTACAATAGGATGAGAGATGTGTCGGGCCTAAATCAACTACAAGATCCAAGTGACCATGACAAGAAAAAAGCACCCATTGAAGAAGCTAAGCAACAGGAATGAAAGGATGCAACTAGCAGTAGTGATAAAGACTATTAATAGAATATCCCGCGGTGTAGTAAATGTAGTCATGAGCACGTAGGTGAGCGGGAGATGGCTTTGACTGACTTCTTGGAGAGCTTTCTATGTGTCCCTCCCATTGGGAATCCCTTAATATTCACTTGGGGGCAAAAGTAGTTGACTTGATAGCAGGGACTCCCACATCGTCCGGAAAAGTCCTATCTCCAAATTCCTGGTATTTTATTATCGAACAAAAAAAAAATTTCCTTCAGGGCCATAGGGCCGAGGTCAGGTGCATGCTAACTCAATGTGATCTAACTTACTTTATATGTTTTCTGTAGGTTGCTTCTGACTCTGACTAATAATTCTTTGTTTGAGGGAAGAGGCTTAGGCGCTTTATAGCTATATATTAGAGGAACAGATCTACATATAATAGTCTTGATTGCATGAACTGCTGCCAAATCAGGAAATCCAGTAGCAGTTGTCCCTTGGGGTGAAGCTTCATGAGGAAGCCCTTTACTTAAAGATTGGGTTTGGTCTTGCTTTTTCTTCCTCTAAATGGCCTATGTGCTATACCCTACCCCTAGCCCTAGGAAAAGGAAACTCGCAAGCAAGCCTCCATTGCCTTTTGTCACTCAAGTTAGCTATCCATACCATAACTGAAATTTTCTTCTCTTTCTTTATTGACCACGCACTCCTATCATGACAAGTCCCTGATTCACTTCTCACTCCCGAGGAAGAATGGTTTTTTTAAGCGGTTTCGGCAGGAGATTCACTTTCTTAGCTAAGGCTGACTGAATTACTAACTGAACTAGTCGAATACGTTCTTCTCCTCATAGATAGATGGGTCATGTTATCTTATTTCTTTTCATTTATTGTTTTGATGAGTCCTCGGCAAGAACTTCTGGAGATGGAGCCCACGGTTTAAGAATTCCTAAAGAATGACCCCTTGCTACATCCAGCTCTCCCAACTACAAAGATAAGACAGCCTAGCGCTACTGCTACTAGGAAAGAAGAGCTAACAGCTAATACATTCTTATCTCTCCTAGTGATCGACGACAACCCCCAGAGCAGGAATGAAAACCTTTCTTAGGGGATCTGGATCCACCAATCTAGATGAGAGAGCTCAAGTCTGATTAGCCTGATCCACCATCTCGAAATCGAGATTATGAGAAAGTAACCTAACTTATCCAACTAGAAAGGGATAGGAGGGATCCCCATTTTTAAAAATACGAAAATGGGGAAACTCAGAAAGCAGCCTGCCTTAGTGATTGAGCCCCAAGAATAGGAAAAGTATCTGGTTATCATCCCAACCAGTTCGTCGATTGAATGAATTGATTGGCTAGTGTCACACAGGTCGATCAATAAAGATTTTTTCACAAGAGACAGGGTAAACGAAGCTTTCAGTCTCATATGTATGATGTTTCGGTACATTCCTCCTGGGCCGAGTTTACTTGTTTATATGCCTACTCTCTTATGACTTTTTTTTTTCGTTTGATGCTTGAAACGAAAGATTTGGAGAAAGGGACCAAACCCAATCAAAGATAATAGATATTGAGTCCATCCTGAGATGACCCTTTCTTCCCCTACCTTTGATGTACTTGACTTCGAGAAGCCTTGGCTTGTGTACAGGTTGGATGAAGAATAATAGCAGCAAAGCAAAAGAAGACCTAACCTCGGTCAGAGATAGCATCTCATGAACTGCCCTGCTCAAAGCGTCGTAGCCCGAACTAACCTAGCTGTAGATGAGAGGTTTGATTTCCGAGAGCTGATCCTAGCTTGGACTCCTAGCTCCAAGCGAAAGGATACGTAGGTTTTTCTTCCTTCTTCTAAATGGGGATCCTCCTCACCAGAAAGTGCCCCTATTGGGTTGGAACTGGAAGGCGCCTTAAGGCAACTTATAACAGTAGAAGTCAGAACAATCAGACTCACCGGCATCCTCTGATCTAGGATCTAGCAGCTAGGAATCGCGCAACTGAGAAAGAAGCATGATTGGTTGAGCTTGAAGAACAAGAAACGGAAGCACGCTTTTGAACAATCACAAAAGGGGGATTCCCCGGGTATTTCTAAGGACGGACCGCATACCAACCATTCCTTTTTGGAATGGAAAGAAGAAAGGATGGTCGGATGTCGAATTCACCAAAAGAATCATTATGGGTTCCCGGAGTAGACGGTTTTGAATAAAGAATGAATGAAATAGAATTGTCTAGCAGAATCGTATGATAGGGAAAGTGCAGACCCTTCCACTTGTCGGGGTTACCGGGCTGGCTAACCTCACTCTGAAAATCAATCAATGTCGGGAAAGACAGAGGTCTAGGATAGTACGTTGTCGGAGTGAGACCGGGGTACAGTAACGAAGTTAGACCGAAATGAATGACTCAATTCCTCTAGAAGAAATGAGAGAGAAAAAACAACCAATTCTATGAAATAATATCTTATTTACTAGGATGGGTTGCCACTAGTCCGGGTTACCTCAGAGATAGAGCCATTAGGGGAGAAAAAACAACCTAGTTAGTGCACTAACTCAAACCGAGTTCTTACACGAAATATCTTGCTAACATAGAAGCACTCCTCCTAAGAAATAGAAGAGCAAACTTCTTTCTTTGGGGTCAAAGGGCTATTCTATTACAAAATAAGTTATGGACTCGGATATGAATAAGCCTAAGTTCCATCAGGTTCACTCATTGCCTCAGCCATTCAAGGTACACAGCCACCATACTTGATTGCTTTGATCAAAGCTTAAACAGGGCCAATGCTATCAGAGTTCTTTACTTCAGGTTGAGCGGTTCCACTACTCCCTCCTAGTCATAATGTGAACTGAACTCCTGGATTTGTGATTGCTTATGTCATAAGAAATAGAGCTTTTAGTTGGGCAATGAAAGTCGATTACGTATCCTATAATAGAAAGAAGGGTATCAATAATATAATCAAGGCTGGCAACAATCAATGTTGTTCACCATCCCCCTACCTTTCTCTAGAATAGTCTAGTCCTTGTTTTCGCTAACGAATGCGGCTAGCTAGTCAAAGCTCAATCAAAGTAACCGCTTTCGCACAATCAAGTCTGGTCAAAAGAAAGCTCTTTCAAGTTTGCCTTTTCTAGCAACTTCAATCAATATCGTAGAAAAGATAGGTGAATCCGCTTTTCCTTCGAGTGTGGGGACAAATCCCTTAATTCTTTGATCTCGACCGACAAAATCAATCAATAGCATAAGTGTTTTTCTTTTCGATTGAGCTTCTCTTGGCCCTTGGCCTTTGATGAAGATGAATTGATATACTAGCATTCTCTTCCAACTCCGTATCCTAACTCATGGCAAACTATCTCTAGATGGCAAAGTGAAAAGTGGAATTGATCTGCACATCCCACTATTCCAATAGAAAACGTTAGCCTTCATCCATGAGATCGGGGTATCACTACTAGTAGGGGGCCCGCTTCCCTAATAGACTTTTAAACCTCACCTTCCTTTTCGATGTCTGATCCCAGATACCATGACTTGCCTTCAAACGGGCTTCACCTTCAAAGGAGAGTAACCAATCTATGGACAACAAGGCCAATGAAGATCAAATTGCCGGGGTCTGAGTCGTGTCTTGTCCTTGAGTCCTCTCTATGCCTCTCATGTCCTTATTTCTTTTGCTTAGGGCTCACTAGCACACTCCTTGCTGCTTTCGTGCTTGATAGCTTCTGATGAACCAATGATAGAGATCCTTAGCTTCCCTAAGAGCTATTGTTCAATCCGTCCCTGAGCTTCTATTGGATCTCATACCAGGCATTCAGTCTTCAGGGATGATGCGAGGATAACCAGCACTTGACCAATAGATCTGCAGTCTCATTTTTTTTGTACATCTTTTGAAGGATGAACGGAGGGATGATGCGTGGATAACCCTTTAGGGTTAGAGAGACGGGAACAGCCAAAAGCTCAGGAGGGCATTTATCTCCTCCATATGCTAATTGTAAAGAGCTAGCACATTGCTTTAGATAAAGCGCAACATGCAAAGCACCAAACTTTTGTATAAGCCACTGGACTTCCTTCGCATACAAGTAGACGGTTATGCACGAATCCTTGGTAAGACTATCAGCAACCACTAATAAGATTCGTTTTAAGAATCCTATTAGGACCGAAAAGTCTTCGAACAACTGCCATCTTAGCGGCGACACACGAATTAGGGAAGGAAAAAGCTTTGTAAAGCGATTCATATCGATTACTTAACGCCCTCTTCCCTACTAGTACCCCTATCCCATTAAGGTTAGATGGGGGAATGCCCACCAAGGATAAAGATCAAAATAGAATATAATTAAGATCTACAGAGCTAGTAGGTGAAAATCTGTTATCAATCTTTAGATTTACGTTGGTGACCGGCTTGCTATCACGTGATTTCCTCACTAGACAAAGAGTCGATCCTCCGCTAATTCTGGTATGCCGACACGGCGATCTCCCCTATATGGGATCCCTTGTTACGGGGAACCCTATAGGTAGGGGAGGGTACCTTGGTATGACCTAAGTAATGGACTGTCACTGAATTCCATCAAAATCCAATTAGCAACCCACCAAGGTTACAACAATCATGTTAGACTAAGAAGAGCCTCGGGATCCAGTCCCTTGGACAGACCGATGATGTGCCTCATTAGACAGCAGCGAAACATACAACTCGATGTTAATCAAAGTTGGTACGCTCCACATCTTAAAAAGAAGGGCTAGCAAGCTTGTGAGGGTTGGTAGTAGGGCGTAAGGCGCGCCTTAAGTTAATTGTCTCCTATCTTTGCTTGTGTTGTGTAGTATGATGTCCACGTCGTCTTTGACTTTGTTCCTTAACTCGTCCCTTCGCATAGCCCACGGAGTGGTTCGTAGGTTAGCTCGTTAGTAAAGCAAGGAAATCCTACTAGCAGTAGCGGTTGTACCTTTGACCTATATGATGTCGCTTCTTTGATCATCGCATTCATTATTGATTCACATTATCTCCTCGGGCAGGAAGTCTCAAAGCTCTTTTGCCAGCATTGAGGAACCTGAGAATTTTGATTAAAGTAGTTATCCAATAAACGCAATTTGGCAATTAGCAGAGGTGTCACCTTCTAAACCTACTTTTCTTGAGTCAATAGAGTACGACCTGGATTAACAAAACTCACCCCCGTCTAAGTAGAGACTTCCGAAGAAGTTTTCAAAGCAAAGGAGGAATTCACTTCTAGCTGCCTATTCAATAGCAATAATGTTTGATCACCATCACGAGATTTATTTGCAGCTACTATAGCTAATCAATCTCCTGCTTTCATTATCTTTGATTGAAGACTGGAATCTTAATGCGATCTGAGAGCGGATCTAGGAATCCCCTAGTAGTGGTAGTTGGGTTGGTGGAATCCGATAATCGATTGGCTTTAGAAAAGCTTTCCCAACCGTCACATTGTAACTGAAAGTCCTTCCTACTTGTAGGCTTAGGGTAGTCCTTGAAAACCTTCTTCTTTTACTGGCTTGGGAAAGACCCGTAGGCTATGGATCCCACTAATGGAACGGGACTATAACCATACTTCCATGGTCTAGGTTCAAGGACAATAAAGATTGAGGCTTGGAATATCTAAGGCTTCATGGACCCAATTTTTTGAGCTTTTAAGGACAGACTCACGTCTATCCCAGGGATTGATCGGTGACACTACTAACTGAATTGCCCTAATATATGTATTTTTCCACAGGACTGAATCCATAGAAACCTTGGCTTTGTGCCATTACTGTAAGCAACGGATGATTGGTATGCAGGATCGGTTGCAACAGTTTCACATGAATGTGAATCAAGAGATTGGCTTGAAAGGCTTTCCAACTAGCCATTGTATCTGAGATTATGATAAGTCCTTCTTCTTATTGGAACTTGTTCTTGGTCCCAAGGGAAATGAGGTGACAAAGAGCAGCCTGCTTCTCCAATTGGATCACGATGGGTAACTTCTAGTGGTTTGCCGAGGAAGCTCTTTCTTTTCTTTCAGGAGTAGGTTGGTGGCATGGACACCTATCCTTTTCTTATTTATAGTATTTGTTTATTTGCTAGCAGAGGTAGTAGATTCATTCTCCACTCCAGCAGTAGCAGATGTAGAATCTGAAAGGTGGGATTCTCGGTAGATTGGATGCTTCTGTTAGAGCTTCTTCCCCTCCTGTCATTTAAGGGCACCTAGCTTATAATTACTAGTGAAAGAGTGCCAATTGACCTAACTAGCGAATCTATTTACTTCAATCTTTTTCATTTCCGTGAATATCGCACGAAAGTAGTCATTTTTCGGCTTGATAGCACAAGCACGATCCATTCATCTCCCTTTGGAGAGTGAGTAATAGGTTGAAGGATTGTCGATAGCAGGTAAGGTAAACAGATATGGATGGTAGTTGGGATCCCAGGTAGGAGAGCCAGCCAGGCCAGGAGAAAGAGGTAGTCTTTGACTACGCTTCTTTTAGGAGTTGGTTCTGGAATCCCATTGAGAGTTGCCACTCCTCAATCTTCGAAATCTAGTCTAGTCCAGCGATAGAGGACTTGATACTTATCTTCGACAAGCCTCGATCTGTGCTAAAGACAGATTCTCTTATCGGCTGAGGAAATAGGTAGCGTGTAAGCCCACCCATTCTTCCTTTTCGACCTTAGCTTAGCTGCTCACGCCAATGCTCATGGGTATGGGGCCATAACTGCTGCTACTGTTATACTCCCGCACTCTAAGAGAGTCTTACTGTCAGCTCATCTTCCATCTAAAACCTCCTCAATGAGAAGATGCTTGAAAGCTGCAGTTTTCTCAGAGCTAGTTGCGGTCCGCTCTTTTCTTTCACTTATTGGTACAACAGCTGAACTCAGATCTGTTAGAGCATCTTCAAACCTCTCCCTCTGGTCGAGCTGCTCCACTCCATGGAAGTCAGTCTATTACCCACCCCTGATCCCATTCCTTCTAGCTCAGGAACTTCCATTTTGAATCTGAGCTTGTACCAAGCTCCTTTCCATGTAAGCTATTCCATGCGATGTCTTTCACAAAGGTACAGGGATTTGATAATCGATAGAGCTGGTGAATCTTTTCTTTCCTTGTAGGAACTCGGTCTCTCTAATACATCAATATGGTAGATAGATCAGGTAGAAGATCAGCCGCTAATTCACTACTCTCGTTGTGTTCGATCGGCTTCAAAACCTTTTCACTTTTTTCGCTTAGCGCTTCCACCAATGCATGAATGCTACTTTTGTCTACGTATGGGTTATTATATATGTAACGCCCCGATCCCTCACGAGACCAAAGGCTCTAATAACCAAGCTATTCTCAACCCAATTCCAACCCAGTCTCAAAATTTTAGGAAAAAAACAGGCAGAGTTTCCTCTGTACCGCGGACATTTTGCAAACCTATAAATGCTCAAAATAACCACTATATACTAAAACAAGCTTTTATAAATTAAATTCAAAGGTTCCAGGCCATCCAAGCCAGGAGACAAACAACAGCTCCAAATCACACAAGCATGCACCCAACTCAACTTTTCATTAAACCTTTTTAACATGCCATTCTATGATAACATTAGAGTAATCTTAGAAGTTGAAATCAACATACCTCTAAACATACACCCCCGAGCATGCAAGAACTAAAAGGAGAATTAAAAGTTATTACAAGCCATAATATCTCAAAGCTAACATTACAACCAACAACTTTCAACTTGCAACTACAAGAATATACATAGCCTTAAGGCCACAAAATAGATCATACTATAGCAATACAAGTACACCATGTAACAACAAGAAGGCATATACACCTTAGACAACAAACACACAGCAACTAGGGCAAAGGCTCAGCCTGAACTTCTTCCTCTTCCACTAGCACCTCAACTAGTTGAGGTTCACCCTCAGCACTTCCTAAAACATATATCGAGGTATGAGCAATCACTGTTGCCCAGTGAGGGATAAGGTCTCCTGGGGCGTGCAATGCAACAAGTAATACAATTAAGAATTCATATAAATGAAAACCGTTCAAGGAGAACAAAAGATTGAATGCCACACATTAAAAAGGATACATTCACATAACCCCTATACTCCAATCTTCACTTGGTCTTCATTCACGATCCACGAACCACGATCACGATCATGATAAGCCAGTATAACCCCAAACACTCCAGTGGGTGTATTCCGGATATACCCCGATAATCCTACCACCCAACATTCCCTGGCAATCTTCGGACCAGGCGAATGAGGGACTATGGCACGGAGTTTGAATATCCACTGGCAAGCCCTTTGCCGCCTAGCCGATATTCAACACATCCGCCCCTGACACTATGGTTGCGCAACCACTATGCAATCTACTTAACAATGATAAGATATCAATTACAATATAAGCAATAACACGTGGGAGGATGAACAAAGTAGGTTGACCTCGCAACAGATAGATTAAAAGTAGTTCAATATAAGCAATTACGAGGTTTACAAAGGGAAAAATCCAAGATACACATAGAACTACACTAAAAGGTTCAAAACAACTTGAAACCACATTTAAACACGTATAGAGACATGCCAAGGTCTTAGATGCAAGTGACAAGCGAATTTACCCTTAAACCCCTTAGTAATTCCTTCTGTTTTCCTTCCAAACTCACATTAATGATTCAAATTCGAGGGAAAGCTATACCAATCTTCTAATTGACCCTTAAGGTACCCTTACAACCCGCAATTACGTTTGATTACCCGCAATTACCCCGAAAGCCCCAATTTTCCTCTTATAGCTTTGAACTACACATACCTCAACCGGGCTTCAACCAAGGATTTGCAAGGCTTCTATAGCACCTAGGTAGCCTAAGAATTCTAAAAGTGAAGCCCGAATCCACCCGGATTCACATTAACCCCAAAATCTCTTTGTTAAAGTCAGCTAATTCACGTTCTATGCAAATTTAGAGCAATTCAATTGCACGAGGCTATTAGACTACCTTCATTAGCACCTAAGGCATCTATTAGAAGCATTGAATCAAGATAATTCGCGCAATTACACAAAACCCTAGAATTTTGTCACTATGCACCTCATAAATCAAATTAACGATTCTAACCATTTAAAATGCGAACCAATGGCTCAAATACGTTCTCTAGCACTTATATACAAGGTATAATAGCATAGGTAAGCATTACATTAGCATTGGAACACATTTCTAACAAATCAAGAAAATAGCAATAATTTTAAAATGCGCAAAAAGTCATGAAATCTCTCACCTAAAGGGCGTAGGAGCACCTAAGAGGCTTGCACACACCCTAAACTACTTGCTCTAGGCTTAGAGAGGCTTGGATTGAAGAATTGAAGAGCAAAATCACTTCTCTTGGCTGCTAGAGGGCTGTTCGGTTTTTGAACAGTAATTCCTACACTTTTTTTTTTGTTTTTGCTAAGTTATGAGCTAAATTGTATGTGGGCTGAGTTTTATTAAAGGTGGGGTCAAGTGGGTGCTTAAGTGGTCCACTAAAATGTGCGTAGTTATCTTTAAACGAGTCTAAAGTAAAGAAATGTAAGCTAGCTAATTAAAACTCTAAGTTACTTACGTAACACTATTCCTAGTTTGCTAAAAAAAATTTCCCAAACAAGTGCTCTTATCGTTCTTAGCTCAAAAGCATATTTTTCTCATTCCTAAAACAATTAATATGATTTAAGAAAAATGATAATTCAAAATAATTAAGTAGTTGAAAAACAGAATGAATAGTGATTACAGAAAGTAACACGTATTGCACAGTGAAAATGCACAAATAATAGATGCAACACTTAAAAATGTGTACGGTAGAATCTCGGGCGTCACATCCTCTCCCCCTTAAACAAATTGCATCCTCCCAATTCTTCTTCACAAGAGAACTCTGCATCAACTGAAACCCAACTCCGATTATTCGTCATCAGTTGCTAAGCAAGAATACCATATACGAATTCTCGTGGGAGCTCATTAAGAAATCCCAGTAGTATTGTCTGCGAACCTCACGTAATAAGGCCAAATAAAGGCTCCAATAGAGGTGCTACTTTGAAATCCAAATAAGAATCCCGCTGGCACAAATACCATAGAAGAATGGAATCCCAACTAAGAGCGGCGAGAAAATACCAATAAAAATTCCGAGCAGGAGTGTTGTAAATAATACCAGATAATAAGGCTGAAAAGAATCCCATAGACCAATTTTTCCGAGAGATGCCGACGAAAGAATACCAAAAGAATACCTGATAAAAAAAATACCAAGAATATGCTCCAGAGAACTATCATATAGAAACCCCAAAAGAAGCTACTCATTTATGACCGCTAAGCACTGAAGAAGGCCTTAGAAGAATCCCAATAACTGAGCTCTGCCCACAACACCAACTCCCAAATAAAAGAACTGATCAACCGCTTCACGTTCCTACTAATCCACATAACTTGAAAGGCCAGCCACTAATCACCTCTCTTCAGGGGAGGAAGAAGTTTTTCTTACCATTCGACAGGCTATGTATGAATGCCAAACTATTGCATATGTATAAACATTCTTTAAACTATTATGCAAGCATGATTATAAAAGAACATATAAAACAATGTAAGCAACAAAGTCATTCAAGTGCGAATCATAACAAAACCAATTCAATTCACAAGAAAACTTAATTCAAAATGCTCAAGTACATACGTTACAATCAATAATTCAAGCAGATAACGATTCACGAGGTCAATTCGATGCACACATTTAGCACATAACACATAACTATATCACGTAGGTGCACACATTCAATTCAAGACACACAGTCACACATTCAAGCACACACTTTCAAGACACACTTAACAAGCACAAACGCAAGGGTTACTACCCGACAGGCCGAGGACCCTATCCCGGCTGAGAGCTAACTAAGCTCTGATACCACCTATAACGCCCCGATCCCTCACGAGACCGAAGCTCTAATAACCAAGCTATTCTCAACCCAACTCCAACCCAGTCTCAAAATTTTAAGAAAAAAATAGACAGAGTTTCCTCTGTACCGCGGACATTTTGCAAACCTGTAAATGCTCAAAATAGCCACAATATACTAAAACAAGCTTTTATAATTAAAATTCAAAGGTTCAAAGCCATCCAAGCCAGGAGACAAACAACAGCTCCAAATCACACAAGCATGCACCCAACTTAACTTTACATTAAACCTTTTTAACATGTCATTCTATGATAACATTAGAGCAATCTTAGAAGTTGAAATCAACATACCTCTAAACATACACCCCCAAGCATGCAAGAACTAAAAGGAGAATTAAAAGTTATTACAAGCCATAATATCTCAAAGCTAACATTACAACCAACAACTTTCAACTTGCAACTACAAGAATATACATAGCCTTAAGGCCACAAAATAGATCATGCTATAGCAATACAAGTACACCATATAACAACAAGAAGGCATATCCACCTTAGACAACAAACACACAACAACTAGGGCAAAGGCTAAGCCTGAACTTTTTCCTCTTCCACTAATACCTCAACTAGTTGGGGTTCACCCTCAGCACTTCCTGAAACATATATCGAGGTATGAGCAACCATTGTTTCCTAATGAGGGATAAGGTCTCCCGGGGCGTGCAATGCAACAAGTAATACAATTAAGAATTAATAGAAATGAAAAATGTTCAAGGAGAACAAAAGATTGAATACCACACATTAAAAAGGATACATTCACATAACCCCTATACTACAATCTTCACTTGGTCTTCATTCACGATCCACGAACCACGATTACGATCACGATAAGCCGATATAACCCCAAACACTCCAGTGGGTATACTCCGGATGTACCCCGATAATCCTACGACCCAACATTCCCTGGCAATCTCTGGACCAGGCGAATGAGGGACTAGGGAACGGAGGCACGGAGTTTGAATATCCACTGGCAAGCCCTCTACCGCCCAACCAATATTCAACACATCTGCCCCTGACACTATGGTTGCGCAACCACTATGCAATGCACTTAACAATGACAAGATATCAATAAAAATATAAGCAATAACACGTGGGAGGATCAAAAAAGTAGGCTGACCTCGCAACAAATAGATTAGAAGTAGTCCAATATAAGCAATTAAGAGGTTTACAAAGGAAAAAATCCAAGATACACATAGAACTACACTAAAAGCTTCAAAACAACTTGAAACCACATTTAAACACATATAGAGACATGCCAAGGTCTTCGATGCAAGTGACAAGCGAATTTACCCTTAAACCCCTTAGTAATTCCTTCCGTTTTCCTTCCAAACTCACATTAATGATTCAAATTCGAGGGAAAGCTATACCAATCTTCTAATTAACCCTTAAGGTACCCTTACAAATCACAATTACATTCGATTACCCACAATTACCCCGAAAGCCCCAATTTCCCTCTTATAGCTTTGAACTACACATACCTCAACCGGGCTTCAACCAAGGATTTTCAAGGCTTCTATAGCACCTAGGTAGCCTAAGAATTCTAAAAGTGAAGCCCGAATCCACCTGGATTCACATTAACCCTGAAATCTCTTTGTTAAAGTTGGCTAATTCACGTTCTATGCAAATTTAGAGCAATTCAATTGCACGGGGCTATTAGAATACCTTCATTAGCACCTAAGGCATCTATTAGAAGCATTGAATCAAGCTAATTCATGCAATTACACAAAACCCTAGAATTTCATCACTATTCACCTCAAAAATCAAATTAATGATTCTAACCGTTTAAAATGCGAACCAATGGCTCAAATATGTTCTCTAGTACTTATATACAAGGTATAATAGCATAAGTAAGCATTACATTAGCATTGGAACACATTTCTAAAAAATCAAGAAAATAGTAACAATTTTAAAATGCGCAAAAAGTCATGAAATCCCTCACCTAAAGCGCGTAGGAGCACCTAGGAGGCTTGCACACACCCTAAACTACTTGCTCTAGGCTTGGAGAGGCTTGGATTGAAGAATTGAAGAGCAAAATCATTTCTCTTGGCTACTAGAGGGCTGTTCGATTTTTGAACAGTAATTCCTGCACTTTTTTTGTTTTGTTTTTGCTAAGTTATGAGCTAAATTGTATGTGGGGTGAGTTTTATTAAAGGTGGGCTCAAGTGGGTGCTTAAGTGGTCCACTAAAATGCACGTAGTTAGCTTTAAACGAGTCTAAAGTGAAGAAATGTAAGCTAGCTAATTAAAACTCTAAGTTAGTTACGTAATACTATTCCTAGTTTACTAAAAAAATATTTCCCAAATGAGTGCACCTATCGCTCTTAGCTCAAAAGAATATTTTTCTCATTCCTAAAACAATTAATATGATTTAAGAAAAATGCTAATTCAAGATAATTAAGTAGTTGAAAAATGAAATGAATAGTGATTATAGAAAGTAACACGTATTGCACAGTGAAAATGCGCAAATAATGGATGCAACACTTAAAAATGTGTACGGTAGAATCTCGGGCGTCACAATATAAGCAATCCTCCTTCTATGGTATTAGGCCCAGTTTCTTTCAACTAACAACTAAGCGCTTTGCCCTTTAGTCTTTCTACTAAGCTCTGATTAGTCTTTCCCCTAAAGCCTGAGTTAAAGAATCTGTCGATTTCACATCCCTTGATTCCAATTCTACTATTAGAAGTGCTGTTATGATCGATTTTGCTTCTCATCTTCATTAATAGCCTGGGAACTGAGATTCTTAATTAGAGTATAGTAGGTCTATAACGCTTTGGACATGGTACAACAAGAAAAGAATTAGCAGAAATTGAAAGGGATTTACCCAAAACTCTGCTCTGATACCTCCTAAAGCAAAATAGGCACGAGCACGGGTAGAGAGTCTGCCTGAGTCATGCGACCCCAGGTAACGCCTATTTTAGTGTAGCACCTGGGTTCAGCCTTCTCCTTGCTGAGTTTTGCTTCTGATCTCTCTCTGAGTCTCTAGTTCGTTACATTCTACTACCGATCTTCTCCTTGCTTCTCGCTTCGTTTCTTTCGTTAGTTTCCTTTCCTTTCTTTAAATAAACTAAAAAAAATACAATATAAACAGCAGCAAAAGAGTTTTAAATGATAGTAATCAGGGATGCTTCCAACAAAAACTTAGACGGTATGCGATTGATCAAGTTGCGGTCAACACAGCTTCTGCCCAAACGAGGTACATTCATCCCAAACATTATAGCTCTAATTGTTTCCAATAAGTATCTTTTTATCCTCTTAGCTATTCATACGCACAAGATCTCTTATGAACAGTGCCTCTGGAAATAAGATATTGAGAAAATTCCATGGACATGTATTCTCCTCCAAAATCATATCGTCAAATTCTTTTTTTTTTTGCATTTGAAATAATGTCTGGCTTGTCGATTGTGTGCCGTTCACTCCAACATTGCAAAATTTTGTAAATGTTCATGAAGAGGTAATGTGCTTCTTGATGGGCCAGGAATGTCAGATAATTATTAGTGGTGCGAAAGGTAAACCGGTGGATGTGGCGAGTGAGAAACCATTTTCATGTTGTTCTGGTCTGGTAGGGCTATATGCATGCGATCATAGTGTCTGTAGCTGATAAGATGCGCCTCCATATATATTATATAGGGGCATTACAGACCCAAGAAAGGCATGGCATACTTTGAGAAAAGTTAATAAACATGCGCCCGCAAGTAAGCATCAGTGCCTAGAGACTAAACAACATGGCCTGAAGCGGGGTAGTTTGATTCTTGTTACTGTATTAAGGTGAAGAACCTTTGTGATCGGTTGGAGGCTCTTGGTATGAAAAACTATGATGCCGGTAATCTTAGTCAGAGCATGAAGGGTATAAATTTCAAAATCTAATGGGATAATGAAGTCTTTTCTACTACATCCTGTGTGAGGATTCGTAAATCCTAAATCGAGTCCCGTAAATATTTTGTCACTTCCTGTAATCCTGTAGTTATTTTCAACATAGTGGTATCAGAGCTACGATTATGAGCATGTGCATCTACATGACATACAATCTTGTGCAGTTATAACTTTCAAAACTCACTGGTAAAAATTATAAAAATTGAAGTATTCAAATGAAGGCTCTATTTGGGTCACAAAATCTTTGGGACATTCTAATAGATGGGTATATTGTACCCACCACAGAAGTTGAAGCAACTCTCAGCGTGGAGCAGAAAAATTCTCTCCGTGATACAAGAAAAAAATACCAGAAAGCATTTTTCATGCTTTATCAAGGCGTTGGCGAATCTATGTTCAAGAAAATTGCGAAAGCAAAATCAAGTAAAGAAGCGTGGGATAAACTTGCAACTTTGTTCAAAGGAGTTGAACGAGTCAAGAGAGTTCGTTTGCAAATGTTATGAGGTGAGTTCGAAAATGCTCAAAATGCGTGAAGGTGAATCGATTTCTAATTACTTTTCTCGCCTACTTTCAATTGTTAATCAATTGAAAAGAAATGGAGAAACAATTGAGGATGTTCGGGTGATTAAGAAAATATTGTGATCTTTCACAAAGAATTTTGAGCATGTGGTGGTTGCAGTTGAAGAATCGAAAGAATTGGATCAACTCACTATAGAAGAGTTGATGGGATCGCTCTAAGTGCATGAACAACGCATGAAAAAGAAGTCTAATTATGCCCCAATTTAACAAGCTTTGGAATCAAAGCTTAATTTGCAAGACCAAAAGTCAAAAGGTGGAGGTTCTCAACGTGGGGCGGACGTGGCAACAAATATCGAGGTCGAGGCTGAGGCAGAGGTGATTTTCATGACCAATCTCAACAAAAGAATTCAAATAATTTTTTGAACAGAGATGGCAGAAGTAGTGGAAAAGGAAGATCTAGTCGTGGAAGTGGAAATTCTGGAAACAAAATAAATGTTGAATGTTATAATTGTCACAAATTTGGCCATTATGCCTCAGAATGTTGAAACAATAATTCGGACCATGATGAGCAATCAAATCTTGCTCAGACCTCAAAGCAAGGGAATGGTGATGGTACACTTCTTTTTGCACAAGAAGGAACGAAGAATCAAAATGATGTGTAGTATCTTGACTTTGGATCAAGTAACCACATGTGCGGAAATAAAGAACTCTTTGAAGAACTTGAGGAGAATATGAATGGCAATGTGAACTTGGGAGATCAATCCAAATTACCGGTGAAAGACAAAGGTAAAATCAAGATCTATCAAAAGAATAGTGCTCCAAACTATATTTTTTATGTGTATTATGTACCCAATATGAAAAATAATATTCTTAGTATTGGGCAACTTCTTGAAAAAAGTTATGTAATACACATGGAAGATCTTTTCCTTTATTTGAGAGATGCATAGGGAAAACTCATTACAAAAGATCAAATGGCGAACAATCGCTTGTTTCTGCTGCATTTAAGCACAAGTCTTGAAAAGTGCTTTCAAGGAATTGTAAAAAATGAGTCGTAGAAATGGCATCTTCAACTTGGCCACTTGAATTTTGGTGGTCTCAAACTTCTACAGAATGCAAGAATGGTGCATGGATTGCCACATATTGAGAAGCCAGAATTTGTGTGTGAAGCTTGCATTCTTGGAATGTAACAAAGGAACAACTTTCAAAGTAAAAATTCATGGAGGGCTCATACACCATTACACTTGGTACATTCAGATATTTGTGAACCTTTCGAGACTCCTTCTCTCGGAGGTAACAAGTATTTTATTTATTTCATTGATGATTATAGTAGAAAACTATAAGTGTATTTCATAAAAGAAAATCATATGCTTTTACCATTTTCAAATGTTTTAAGGCATTTGTTGAAAAAGAGAGTGGTTACAAAATCAAAATCCTTAGATCTAATAGAGGTGGTGAATACACCTCAAATGAATTTCGAAACTATTGTAAAGAGCAAGGCATTAAGCAGTAATTCAAAACTTCATACACTCCACAACAAAATGACTGAAAGAAAGAACCGGACCATTTTGGACATGACAAGGACCATGTTGAAAGAGAAAGGCTTGCCTAAGTCTTTCTGGGCTGAAGCAGTAGCTTGTACAACTTATTTGTTGAACAAGTGTCCAACCAAAATGAAAGATATGACACCACAAGAAGCATGGAGTGGCTACAAACCAACTGTGAGTCACTTGCGGATTTTTGGCTGTGTAGCCTATTGTCACATGGTCAGAGATTGAGGACGAAATCCCGACTCTGTACAGCCTTAGCCAAGCACTGTGGGCTGACTAAGTGCACCTGTGAGGTTATCAGAGTGCGGGGAATGAACCTTATGAGTGTTAGAGGTTGCCGACCTCAACTCTTGGCCAATGCACGACACAAACTTGCAAAGGGTGCTTGGGTACAGGTGCTGACCCTTTTGCAAGATGAATACTATTGAGTATGCTTGTGAAAAGCCTGAAAAATATTCTAAGTAAGAGGGCTGGAATATGTGCACGAAAATGGGCAGCCAAAGTTGTTCTTTCATTCACAACTCAACTCATATTTATACATGTACAAGGCTTTGATCAATGGCTATCACCTATGCCAAGTGGCTGCAGTCTTAGCCATATATTTGTTTATGTACAAATATAATTTCTAGAGCTGTCTACTCTCAACTATGCTGGAAAAATCCAAAAATCTCACCCATGCACAAAGCTGGAAAATTCTGGACAGTTTCGGACAGTCTGTCGGGCAATTGGGCAAGCTGGCAGAAATTTCTCCATACTTAGCCATTTTTCTGGAACCTTCTGGGTCCAGTTCTGGTCCCTTCCCTCCAAACTCGCCCCAAAGCTTGCTGAACAATTTCCAATGCCCTAGAAACTTCCAAAACCGAGGGTGAGGGTCTGGCCTTGCCATCGTTCAATTTTCGTACCGTGCACGTCAGCCCCATTTCGTGCACATTTAGGCTCCATCCTTGGCACATCTTGGCTAAGCCGTGGGCATCGTTGGTGCCAAGACTTGCGTACCGTCTCACCCTCTCCCACCTAAATTGGCGTCGTCCTCGTCGCCAATGCTCGCAAGAACACGCAGTGAACTGCCTCGCACCGCTTGGTTCCCATCTATGCATGACCTCCAATTGACCTTTGCACTGGGCTGCAAACTCAGACCTCAAGTGCACGCCTGGGTTGCAGACACACGGACTGGAAGCTGCCATCGGTTCTGCACACGAACACAATTGCCTGTACAGCGGGCGTTGAGTACCCTCGATAGGCCTGTTTTTTACCACTGGGACGGGGTACGGCCCTTTACCATGAACCTACCCTTGGACCAATTGCACTGCAAAGAGAGACTTGGTGTCTGCCTTTGTCTTTCGAGTCATCGGGATGGCACAAGGGGTTCCCTGCTTTTCACTACAATAGAATTTTCTAACGGCAAAATGAAAGCACGTACCTCGTCTAGCCATTCTAGGCCAAGCACCATATCATAGTCGTCTAACCGCACGACTATAAAATTCACCATGCCTTGCCACGGTCCAATCGTTGCTTTCACACCACGAGTACCACCACTGATTGGAATGGCTTGAGTGTTGGCTGCCTTGATCATACCTTTCGACAGACTAACCCGCAATCCAAGCCGTCGGGCGATATCTTCTCCCACAAAGTTGTTGGTAGCACCTGTATCTACCAATGCTTTCAACAATTGGCCCTTGATGTTAATGGGGACGTAGAATGTCCCGTTATGTGGCTTCTTAGGCACTTCGGCCTTGACTGCACCGAGGAACCGAAGTGAACCCACCTGTACTTCCTGCTATTGGGACGGTTGGCAAATATCCTGTTGCTGTAGAAAGGATGCCAGCTTGCCTCGCTGTGGGCATTCGGCTACACGATGCTCCCTGCTCCCACACAAGAAACACTTATAGTTGTACGGCTTGTGTGTGCCAGGCTTGTTGTTCCACCTGCCTTGCTGTCTACCACCATTATATGAGGGATGGGGGGTGTCCTCCCTTCGTTTGGGTGAAGGTGAGCCTTCCCATTTGCGGGACAAAGGTGTGCCCATGTCCTTGTTTCCTTCTCCCCCACCTAATTCTTTGCCATCCTTCGAACCCGTGCCTTTGCCTTTGTGGGATGCCTTGCCTCCCCTTTGGTACTCAATTAGGCCCTCGGCAGCAGCAATGGCCGAGGCCAAATCCTGCACCCCGCAGCGTTGTAACTCCTGTTTTGCCCACAATTGCAACCCATCAAGGAATGAGAAAAGTGCTTCTTTGTCTGGCAAATCATGGATTTCTAGCACCAATTCCTAAAATTCCTTCACGTAGTCCCGAATGCTTCCCCGCTGGTGCAATCTTCTTAACCGACCACGAGCCTCGTTTTCAGCATTCTCGGGGTAGAACTGCCTCTTGATTTCCTGCTTGAACTCGTCCCAAGTGTTAATGGTGCAAAGGCCCCGTTCCAAGTCTTGTGAACGCCTTCGCCACCATAACATAGCCACATCCGTCAAATAAAGGGGCGTCGAGCGTACCCTGGTAGCATCATCCAGAATGTAGGCCGCTGCGAAGTATTGCTCCAAACTCTACAGAAAATTGTCGAGCTCCTTAGCACACCAACTGCTGTTGAAGGGAACGGGTCATAGCACGTCCAATCTTGGAGCTGACGGGTCTGCCATGCCTGTACCATGACTGATGGCAGCCTTGCACGTAGCAACATCGGCCTTGATCCTGTCCACTTCGGCCTTGAGTTCACCCAAGCCCGCGGTGAACTCCTCACAGAAATGGTCAATGGTCAGCCTTAAAGAATCTGCGAATGAGTTGAGGGTACCAAGCAGTTGGCCTCTAAACCATCACCTCGTTCTTCCAATGCCGCAACACGTTCGGCAATGTCAGCCTCCTCCTTGGCCTCGAGTTCCCATACTCAGTCCACGATATCATCAATCACCAAGCTATTCTCAAGTGTGGCTTAAGAAACACTCTCCAAGCGCATCTCAATCGAGCTAAGCTGGTCCACTGAGATAGCACGAGAGTGTGATGCGTTGGCCTTGTCCCTCCTGGCCTGCCTCTCGGTACGTCTCTCCGCCTGTCCCTCAGGTACGGCCTGAGTAGCAGGGGACACATCACCTTCCTCCATTCTAGCCACCATCACACCAACAGCAACAGTAGAATCTACCCCACGAAACCAGCTAGCACGAGCAACAAATGAACTACAACAATCAGCAACACACCAACTTCAGCCAAGCCAACCTTGGCTCTGATACCACCTGTCACGTGGTCAGGGATCGAGGACGAAATCCCGACTCTGTGCGGCCTTAGCCAAGCACTGTGGGCTAACTAAGTACGCCTGTGAGGTTATCAGAGTGCGCGGAATGAACCTTGTGAGTGTTAGAGGTTGCCGACCTCAACACTTGGCCAATGCACGACACAAACTTGCAAAGGGTGCTTGGGTACGAGTGCTGACCTTTTGGCAAGATGAACACTATTGAGTATGCTTGTGAAAAGCCTAAAAATATTCTAAGTAAGAGGGCTAGAATATGTGCCCGAAAATGGCAGCCAAAGTTGTTCTTTCATTAACAACTCAACTTATATTTATACATGTACAAGGCTTTGATCAATGGCTATCACCTATGCCAAGTGGCTGCAATCTTAGCCATACATTTGTTTATGTACAAATATAATTTCTAGAGCTATCTACTCTCAACTATGCTGGAAAAATCCAGAAATCCCGCCCATGCACAAAGCTGGAAAATTCTGGACAGTTTCGGGCAGTCTGTCGGGCAGTTGGGCAAGCTGGCAGAAATTTCTCCATACTTAGCCATTTTTCTAGAACCTTCCTGGTCCAATTCTGGTCCCTTCCCTCCAAACTCGCCCCAAATCTTGCTGAACAATTTCCAACACCCTAGAAACTTCCAAAATCGAGGGTGAGGGGCTAGCCTTGCTATCGTTCAATTTTCACACCGTGCACGTCGGCCCCGTTTCGTGCACGTTTAGGCTCCATCTTTGGCACGTCTTGGCTAAGCCGTGGGCATCGTTGGTGCCAAGACTTGTGTACCGTCTCACCAACTGAGACAGAACGCGTGCAGTAGATACCCTGTCCGGCTCCCGACCCTAGAGGATAGGGCTGAGATACGCATTTCCACAGAGTCGGCAAGTTTAAGCATCGAAACACAAGGTCCAGAGCAACTGAAATACCTGAAACCAAAGGATATATCCGTTAGAACCCGTTCTGTGCGACTCGTGGGGCTTGGCCCCGGCACAGTACCCAGGGGGGACCCCAAAACTCTAAGCACGTGACACACTCCTCCACCCAATCCGCAAATGCCCTCGTTGCGGACTTCACCCGTTGCCACGACACGCACATGGGCCAACGAGCAAAGCACAAGCCAACACCCCAAAACCATAAACCGCGGCACCCAACTGTAAGACTTCATCCACACACCTCACTTGCCAATGAACCAGAGATATGACATCTTCGGAAGTGCAAGGCGATTGCCTACCAGGAAACCATACGGTCACGAACAGACGGACGAGCAGGTTGTGCCCACTTAAACCTATCTCCCACAAAACAAGGAACGCTGCCCCCAACGTTGGGTAAAGCCCAACAATGCATGACGTTCCTCAAAACAAGGAGCATGGCGCTCCGCAAAAAGGTAGGCCCACCTGGCTGCTGCCTGGAAAGAAGGATGGTCCTGCACCCACAAACCGCCCTCAAAATTGGATAGAGAGACCCCGCGTACGAATCTATCCAGGGGGATGAGTACAACCCGCAAGCACTCGAAATCCCCAACACACCACAAAATCGTCGCTTATTCACAGAAGAATGACCGACTGGCTCTGATACCAACTGAGACGGAGCGTGCACAGCAGATGCCCTGTCCGGCTCCCAACCCCAGAGGTTAGGGCTGAGATACGCCTTTCCATAGAGTTGGCAAGTTTAAGCATCGAAACACAAGGTCCAAAGCAGCTGAAATACCTGAAACCAAAGGATATATCCATTAGAACCAGTTTTGTGCGACTCGTAGGGCTTGGCTCTCAGCACAGTATCCAGTGGGGGAGACCCAAAAACTCTGAGCATGTGACACTATGCTTGTGTACCAGAGAAGAAAAGGAAGAAGCTGGATGCATCTTTATTGGCTATAGCGAGGAGTCAACGGCCTACAAGCTCTACAACCCACTTACAAATAAAGTAGTGGCACGTAGAGATATTGTTTTTTGTAAAGATAAAACTTGGCAATAGAATCAAGAAGGTTCAAGCAAAGAGAACCGAACGTGAAATTGAAGAATAAGAAATAACAATGGAGGAAAATCAAGAACAAGGAGTTATAACTCCTCCTTACAAGAGAATTCTTCAAAATCAAAGTTCACCACAAACAGGATCATCTCAAAGCTCAAGCAGTTCTTCATCATATTTTCCACCAACTGAGACTCACAGTGTTAAAGAAATTTATGAAGAGACAAATTTGTATTGTCTCTATGCCGATCATGAACCTTTGTCATTAGAAGAAATAGTTCAAGAAGATTGTTAGAAGAAGGCCATGGTTGAAGAAATTCGTGCAATTGAAAAGAATGACACTTGGGAATTGACCTCACTTCCTAAATGGTAGCAGTCAATTGGAGCTAAATGGGTTTATAAAATCAAAATGACAGTTGATGGAAAGATTGATCGTTACAAGGCGAGACTTATGGCGAAAGGATACAAGCAAAAGTATGAAGTTGACTATGATGAGGTGTTTGCACCAATTGCTCGATTGGACACTATAAGAATGTTGATTTCTCTTGCTGCTCATCATAATTGGAAAATTTATCAATTGGATGTGAAGTCGGAATTTTTAAATGACACACTTGAAGAAGAAATCTATATTGATCAACCCAAAGGCTTTATTGTGGACAGACATGAAGACAAGGTCTACCGTCTCAAGAAAACTCTTTATGGGTTGAAACAAACCCCCCGTTCATGGAATTCTCGAATTGACAAAGTACTTTCAAGAAAATGGATTTGTCAAGTATCTATTTGAACATGCAGTTTATACGAAGAAGAATGCTCAAGGTGATGTGCTCATAACTTGTCTTTATGTGGATGATTTGTTGTTCACTAGGAATAATCATGAAATGTTCGATGAATTCAAGCAAGCATGTTCAAGAAGTTTGAAATGACTGATGTTGGACTAATGTCCTTCTTTTTTGGCATTGAGGTGAATCAAAGGAATGACGGGATATTCATTTTGCAAAAGAGGTATGCCACTGAGTTACTTGAAAAATTCATAATGGAGAATTGCAATCCTGTTGAAATTCCTATTCCTCCTGGCCTGCGATTAACAAAAGAAGGAGAAGGAAAATATGTGAATGCTACTCTTTTCAAGAGTTTAATTGGAAGTCTGTGTTATCTTACAATCACAGGGCCAGATATTGTCTATGGTGTTGGTCTGTTGAGCAGATACATGGAGGCTCCAAAAGAATCTCATTGGCTTGTAGCAAAAAGAATTTTAAGGTATATCAAAGGTACCTTGGATTTTGGTCTATTTTATTCTTGCAAAGATGAAGCTATCATACATGGATATTTTGATAGTGATTGGAGAAGTGATCAAGACGAAAGGAAAAACATTACTAGCTATGTGTTTTTCCTTGGATCGACTGCTTTTACATGAACATCTAAGAAGCAAAGTCTAGTCGCATAATCATCATGCGAAGCTGAATATGTTGCATTGTCCTCAGCAGTCTGTGAAACAATATGGTTGAGAAATCTGTTGAAGGAACTTTATCATCCATAGGAATATTCTACTCTCGTATTTGTTGATAACAAGTCATCAATTGAAATGTCCAAAAATCTAGTGTAACATGGAAGGAACAAGCATATTGATCTCAAATTTCATTTCTTGAGAGATCATATCAAGCAGAAGACAATCTCATTGGAGTATTGCAATACATCTGATCAAGTTGCAGATATTTTTACGAAGGTACTGCCAACTGAGGCATTTAAGAAGTTGAGGGCACTACTTGGCATGAAGATGGTTTTGGTTTGAAGGGGGTGTTGGAGAATGCAAACCAAACTCGAATTAACTCTTAGAAAAATGGAGAGGCAAAATATTTGGTACTCATAAAGAAGATTAATTGAAGATACATTGTATCTAGTCATGTTTCTAGATTCATCGTTAATAATGTGTCTCTTAGATTTCCTATGAGCATTTAGTATGTGAATCTTTGTAGTCCTAGTTACTAGTATAAATAGATGTAGTGTCAAGATGTTTTGGCAAGAAAAACAAGAGTGGAGAGTAAAAAGAAAAGAGCAAAAAAGGAGTGAAACACAGAAAAGAGAGAGTGAGAAAAACTCTTTGTAATATTTTGTGAGTTTAATATATGAGCTTTTCGTATTCTGAAAACATAGCATTTATGTGTAATTTATGTGTGAGGATTCGTAAATCCTAAATCGAGTCCCGTAAATCTTTTGTCACTTCCCGTAATCCCGTTTCAATTTCCAACATTCCCAATATCATTCATGGAACAATCTCTGGTGGTTGGCAAGATGATGGATGGTTATACTTTGGGTCTTCCTCTAAAAGTATCTATTGAGCTGGAATTGTTTGATGATCGATTTCATGGTTTTGTGAAGCAAGAAGCTTCATTGGATTTGAAGACTTCTTGGTCTTCAATGGTGCTTTAGGTTCAAATATGCCAAATACTAAGCTTAAGGAGGCTGTTAATCTAGTGTTTCAAGAATCCAATGCCAATTCTGATACTTTAGAGGCATTATAACATGCTTAGGTCTGCCTGAATTCAATAATTAAACCCGTTGCTTGAAGTTCATCTGTCGTCTCAAGAAATCGTGATTATCTAGTACGTATTTACCCATCTTTCGTTAGATTCTATTTTTTCATCTCTGCTAATTTTCTTGATCTTGAAACATGGCAGAAGAAATTCTTGCAAAGGGTAAAGCACCAATGGTTGCAAAGGGTATAACACCAATAGTTGCAAAGGGTATAACAACAATGGATTCCTCAAGCTCAATGAATTCAAATGCAGCAGACGAAATTTCATTAATTGAGTTCTACTTCAGCCAACAACTTCATCAGGAGATTCTTTTAGCTGTCAACAAAATAAAGAATTTGTGTGTTAGAACCATGCCTCTCCCTGTCTTTACATCAACAGTAGCTAAAAATCAAGCTACATAAAGAAAATATGTTACATTTACATTATGGGTTAAAGACTTTAGAGAAGGGGACTTCAATTCTGGAATGACTTACAAATGTCACAACCCACCTCTATTTATAGGTTTTGGAGGACTTGAAAAAGGGTACACAATGCTGATGATTAATCTAAATGGACGACTAGGATTGTACCTCCTATATTATCTCGTCAAAATATCTACAACTTGTACAAATATATCAAATTCAGAGAATTCTATACAAATATAGTCATGTAATATATATATATATATATATATATATATATATATATATATATATATACACACACATATCAATCTAGCTAAAAATGCTCTTACACTTAAATATAGGCAATTAACAACACTACTTGTACATAATACATATTTATATTTACTAGAAGTATGTTGTCTATAAGTGAATTTGGTGGATTTAACAGTTTGTTTGGATTCAAGGGGGTGAGTTTAATAAAGGAGAGAATCATAAAGAAAAGGAGATGAGAAAATTAAATTATGTTTGAATTGGATAATTTTATAAAAAAAGAGGATCATAAAGTATTATGAGTTTCTTTTGTTTAGATTAGAAAGAAAATGGAAGAGATGGATAAATTTTATATGTAAAATAACTTTTATGGAGATATTAGAGTATCTCTCCCCTCTATTTTATCTCAAATTGGGGGAAAGGAAAAAGTAGGCTTGGGAGAGGTAGTTTTGACCTCTCCAATGCCTTCCCTCTTAGAAAACTTCTAAAACAAATACGGGAGAGAATTTTTCAATCTCTCCCATTACCTCCCTTTCCCCCATTCCCTTCAATCAAATAGACTGTAAGTGATTCATGAATGATTTATGAGTGAGTTTTGTAGATGTAAGACAATTTGAAATTAATCATCTTGATTAGTGACCTTGAAGCTCAAGACAATTATTTTGAGCTTATGATACCTAGCATCATTTGTCAGTATGGGTTTGATCTTACCTTGAGGGTTGGCAGAATGATATCTATGTCATCTGTCAAAAATAGGAGGTAAGTATTGTTTGCGAAACAAAGTGCCATAGTACCAAAATAGTAAGTAAGATCTACCTGTTGAATCTGTACGAACCACCTCTAAAGTCCTATATAACAAATTGGTCTTGAGCATTTGTGCCCTTTACAAAGACTTCAGGTCTTTAACGAGGGTCATTGCAATGCTGGATAATAGTGTGAAATATAATAAGTGATTGTAGTAAATTTTAGTATAATTCAAGTTAAACATTATACTCCAGTAACTTTAAATCTAAAATTATTATTTTGAAATTTATTTGTTTGTCATGAAATATTGTTAATATTTTTTTAATTTTTCGGTGTTTAGTCATACCAAAAAATTAGTCGATTAAAAACCTTTTTATGTCAATAGAAACTATTTAGTTAAAAAGAGATGGAAACATTTTCCATTCACTCTACCCCACCCTACCCCAACCTAACCCACCTCACCTCACCTCCCTTAAGAGGCGAAGGGAAGGGGGTCCTAGAGCGAGGCCGACCCCCCAACCTCCAATCATTTTTTTAATCTATGTATTTTTTTAACAAAAAAAAAAAAACTGCTGGCCCCCTAATTATAAAAATTAACTTTTTCATTCCCTTTTTTTTCACCTCTAATTATGAAACCACAGCCCCACCTGTGTGGTCTTAGTTGTCTGCCAACGTTTTTTTACTTGTTTCAATCTTACCATGGTTCAATTAAATAAAATAAAATAAAAACCATAGCTAATCAAAAGTTGAATTTGACAAAAGTTGCCCTTTAGTACTTATGTATGCTTGGAAAGCCTATTTAGTCTAGTAGTATGATTCTCATTTTAAGTATGAAAGGTCAAGCAATGTAATATTAACTTATAAGCCTCAATTAAATCAAAAAAAGATTAAGACATTTTGCAATCAAAAAATTTTCTTAGCAGTGGTTCGTTTTGTAATTTTCAAATCGTTGCTTCTTAAATCGCATAATCAATTTCCTCTCATACTCAACATTGACCCAACAAACTGAGTTATCTTCGTCTTCCGTTCTTTGAGTTTGGTAAGTTAAAAAAAAAATTGTTTCAGCATTGAGTTTAAAATTTCCTTGCTTGTGTTGGTAAAATAGGGACCGATAAAATATTTACAATATATATATTGTCACGCCCCAACTCGACCCCACTTACGATCAGTCAGGACGCAATAGAATTTCGATAGTATAACAACAGTAACACGGACATCAGGGCTCTAAACCAACCCTCATAATTCCATATAACCGACTCCAAAGATCAACAACAACTCCACAATCAAACCAACAACATACAACACAACCATTCTCATATATTAAACATTCATTCATCAATTCATTCATAAGTTATACACATCCATTCCAACATCAACCATAGGACATATCATACATTTGCAAAATAGATTATAACCAGTCTAGCAATCTAATCATGTTCAAATGAAAGACTACTAAACTAGAGTTATATAATTATTTATCTTTAAGTAAGTTATACAATATATCATACTACAAAAACTAAGACAACCTCATGGATATGACTCCAGCACATAAGACTCCTCCACATAAGGCACATACTCAGCTTCCTGAGGAACGTACACAAAGTCTGGCTTAGTAACACTTAAATGTAGATAACGAATAAGAATGGGCTTATATAAAACAAGCCCAATGAGGATTCGATAGATCTTTTACAAGTATTTACTATACTCCTTGTAAATTATCCTTTGAGCAGTAAACACATAATAAACATCAATAACAATATAAGCACAACAATAATAATAACCAATCAATAAGGATACTCTAGTTGGTGTAGCTCCAAACGCCATCACAATCTCAACCATCTTCTTATAACTCCCCATTACTCACGCACCCGAGGTACACAACTAAACCCTCCCTCCATGGCACCTCCGCCACACGAGCTGGGGGTAATCTCTGATAGTCATACCGTTATCAACCCGACGGTCCAATGCCGCCCGAGAGGTGGCACACACATATCAAGACTAATGACAATAATAACAATCATTTATATCTCATGAGGTCAACAAAGTAGGTTACCTATCTCCCGGCTCATCAATAATCAATTATCACAGGAGGACAACAAAGTAGGTTGCCTATCTCCCGACTCATCAATAATCAATCAGTTAACATCATTTCAATAACATAACATCAATTAATCAAATAAACAACAAACAACTAAGTTAGATGACAAAGTAGGCCACCCAACTTAACATGCATTAAACCACACAACGAAACCCAAACCTAGCCATCAACAACCCAAGATTTATCACTCAAACGCTACCCAAACAACCAAAGGCAACATTTCAACATTTTAAAGAAAAACAACTCAAACTTCTAAAAGTCATAACTTACATTCTACTAATCCAATAATCTCCAAACCAGTTTCTATCACTCACCCACTCAAGCATCTACATTAGCCCTCTCGGAAACCAACCATAATTCATCTAAAACAAGCCCGGCAACCCTAATTCCGCAATACACCAAGGCTGAATTTTCCAGACTTTTGCCACGACATCGCAATCAAAATTTCGGCATTACAACATTACTACCCTGCAATTTGCAAAACTTTTAGGAGCTATAAACAACCAATTTCATCCACTACAACAACAATTATTAAAGAACAACCCAAAAACTCAACTTTAATACCCGAAAAATAGAAATACATGCTATTACCATTCAAAACAGCTATAAACTCGTATAAATGATCATTAGCATCTACTGAGCAATATTCTAACATCAATTCAACATTTCAACGGCTAAAAATTCAATTATATGAAATGACATAAAAATAGCATTTTAAGATCTAGAATTTTTCTCTCACCTTTGATGAAAACTAAGGTTAGAAATAGGTAGAATGGATGCCCAACAAGCAATTTCAAGCTTTGAATGAAGTGATTTTGACTTGAATTGCAAAATCTATGAGAAAATCACTTGAAAACCTTAGAAAAATGTCTTCTCTTTGCTTCCCTTGGCATTTTCGGTTATGTAGGAGTTTTTGGAGGTATTTTTGTGATATTTTAGTGTGTGTTGATGATATAAGTTCAAGGTCAACAAAAATAATAAAAGTCAAAGTTGATTTTGTAGTCTTTTAATTAGTATTTTTAGTCTTTTAATTATTTTTCTTAACTATTTTGCTCACCAACATGCATTTAACACTTAGAATATTTTTATGTAGTTTATTTTAGGTGACAACAATTTTCATTTGCATACATTAACACCCGACTCGGTTAAAAACTCGATTTTTACAAAAGAAGATGAAAAGTCATATTATTTGTTTTCAAATGTCTTTTGAATGCACAATTAATCTAAAATCATCTAATACCATATATAAATACATTTATATTAATATATACTAGGTCAACTAAAGTCAATGCAAGAATCGGGTTTAGCAGAAATCACTATTTAGCTAAAAAATGCTACTTTTCGCCTAAAAAGTCTATTTAAATTCTTATTCCATTTTAGAATCAATTTTTATCAAACATGGGTCTATTAATAACAAATGACTAGGTTTTCAAACCCTAAAAATACCCGTGTCAAAATGTTAGCGGACGTGCGTTCAAAATACTATTCACAAAAACCGACGATAAAATTTACGATGCTGATTTTGATGAAAATTTCATGAATGCACACATAGCATGTCATAGGAATATAAATCACAGAATTAGCACATTCTAATTCATATAACACATAAATAGGTCAAAACATGCAATTCTATGCAAAGGTAAAATCTAGAGTTTTACATATATGTATAATGTTCTATATAAGACTATAAGTCATCTTATTTATATAATTCAAAGACACTTTCTTTAAAAACTAGTTCCTTGAATGTTATGAAAATACATAGATTTATGAAGGTAGGGAATAACTTTTATTTGTTGGGCTTTGTAGGAAAATCTCAACTTTTGGATATGAGCAAGAAAATTTCAAAAGTGGAACTTGTCTTGATGGAAATAGCGATGAAATTGTGTCTAATTTGGAGAAGATATATATCAATGAAAATGAGTTGTTTATTGCATTTGTTGAGGTGTTGGAGCAAAAATTAATTAATTTATTCATTTTTCTTGCTGGGTAATATTATGCATAATTTTTTTTCTTCATGGTATTTTTCTTTTTTTTTCTTTTTTTTTTTTTGCTAGTGGATGGATTTTCTAAGTCATGACACTAATAAAGTGGCTAAGGTAAACAATTTGTCCTAAACACTTCTTGTTGTAATTTTTTAGTGTACATTTTTTTTTTTTGTTAGAGGACATTTTAATGGTCAATTTTCTGTAATAGATAAGTAATTTTAGTGGATAAATTTCAGTAATGCTTAATTTATTTATTTACTTTTGACTAGATAATTTTAGAACTTTTTTTACATAGGATAAACTTAAGAGAGTCTCTTCATATCAATTCGGGAATGATTTACAAATGTCACAACCCACCTCTATTTATAGGTTTGGGATGACTTGAAAAGGGTACTCAATGGTGATGATTAATCTAAATGGACGACTAGAGTCACAACCCACCTCTATTTATATTTACTAGAAGTAAATATAAATAAGTGAATTTGGTGGATTTAACAGTTTGTTTGGATTCAGGGGGAGAGTTTGATAAAGAAGAGAATCATAAAGAAATGGAGATGAGAGAATTAAACCATGTTTGGATTAGATAATTTTATATTTAAAAAAAAAGAGGATCATAAAGTATTATGAGTTTCTTTTGTTTGAATTAGAAAGAAAATAGAAGAGTTTGATAAATTTTGTATAAAATAATTTTTATGGAGAGGTTGGAATCTCTCTTCCCTTCTCAAATTGGGGGAAAGGAAAAAGTAGGCTAGGGAAGGGTAGTTTTGACCCCTCCAATGCCTTCCCTCTTAGAAACTTCTAAAACAAATAAGGGAGAGAATTTTTCAATCTCTCCCATTACCTCCCTTTTTCCCATTCTCTTCAATCAAACAGACTGTAAGTGATTCATGAATGATTTATAAGTGAGTTTTGTAGATGTAAGAAAATTTGAAATTAATCATCTTGATTAGTGACCTTGAAGCTCAAGATAGTTATTTTGAGCTTATGATACCTAACCTTATTTGTCCGTATGGGTTTGATATTACCTTGAGGGTTGGCAGAATGATATCTATGTCACCCGTCAAAAATAGGAGGTAAGTGTTGTTTGCGAAACAAAGTGCTACAATACCAAAATAGTAAGTAAGTGCTACCTATTGAATCTGTACGAACCACCTCTAAAGTCCTATATAAGTGATTGCAGAGTGAAGGTCTTTAACAAGAGTCATTGCAATGTTGGATAATAGTGTGAGATATAATAAGTGATTGTAGTAAATTTTAGTATAATTCAAGTTAAACATTATACTCCAATAACTTTAAATCTAAAATTATTATTTTAAAATTTATTTGTTTGTCATGAAATATTTTTAATATATTTTTTTTCATTTTTCGGTGTTTAGTCATACCAAAAAATTAATCAATTAGAAATCTTTTTATGTCAAGAAAATATTTAGTTTAAAAGAGGAGATAGAAACATTTTCCATTCACTCTACCAACCCCCTACCCCTACCCCTACCCCTACCCCACCTCTCCTCACCTCACCTCCCTTAAGAGATGAAATGTGAAACCCCACTTTTCTATCTTATCTCGTTTTGCGTGCTTTATCTCGTTTTGCGTGAATTAACCAGTCTATGTGCTATGTGACTTAGAAAGTGGTAATTTTAGTATCAATACTCCTAGAACATGCTAAATGTGCATTCATGAAATTTTCATCAAAAACGGAGTCAGAAATTTTATCGTCAATTTTTAGTGAATAGTATTTTCGAAACACGTCCGCTAAAATTTTGAAACTGGTCTTTTTAACCCTTCTAGACCTAGACCATAGACTTTAATAGACATGTGTTTGATTAAAACGGTTTTAAAATCGGCTTAGAAAATTTATTAGGGTTTTTACACCGACTTTTGCAAAAATCGAGTTTTTAAGCCGACTCGGGTGAAATTGTTTGATTGTAAAACTTCTTGTCACCTAAAAATAACCTATTTGAGCTATCTTAGGAGTTACACTTTTGTTTTGAGCAAGGAGATAGCTAAAATGCATTTAAAAGACAAGAAAATGAATTAAAGGACTAAAAATACTACTTTGACTTTGTATTTTTTTTATTTGACCAAGCTTTTAATTGCATATTATCATCAACACACACTAAACACAACACAAAACACACTCCTCACACACACAAAGGGCCGAGAGCCATAGGAGAAAAAAAGCCAAAGAGTTTCAAGTTTTTCAACACAAAAATTCAAAGAAAAACCTAGTTTTTGTCTGTAGAACTTCGTGTCGAGTTGGATTCCGCTTGTTGGGCACGCATTGCACGCATTCCTAGGCTTATATCGCATCAAAGGTGAGAGAAAAATTCTAGATCTCAAAACTCAACTTTTGTATTTTTGCGTAGAATTGAAAATCGAACCGTTAGAATGTTAATCTGATGTTAGATTATTGCTCCATGCATGCTAGGGATCATTTATATATAATCCTACGAGATTTGAACGGTTGTAGCATAATTATTATTTTTCGGGTATTTAAAGTTGAATAATTTGTTTAATGTTGATTATTTTGAGTTGTGTTGATCGGAATCGATTGCCGTTGATTTCTAAATGTTTGATAATTACGTGGTAGCGCCGTTGTAATGCCGAATTTTTGATTGCGATGTTCGTGCTAAAATCCGGAAATTTCAGCCATGATACACTAGGGTTTTAGGGTTATTGAGCGTGATTTGGATGTGTTTTGGTTGGTTTTCGAGGGGGCTAATGTAGATGATTGAATGGGTGAGTGATAGAAACTGATTTGGAGTTGTTTGGATTAGTAGAATGTAAGATATGATTATTTGAAGTTTAGGTTATCTTTCTTTAAATTATTGAATTGAGCCTTAGTTGATCGGGTGGTATTTGAGTGATTGAAATGTGAGTTGTTGATGGGTAAACTAGGGTTTGATTGTGTGTTTAATGCATGTTCAATTAGATGGCCTACTTTGTCATCTAACTTAGTTATTTTGTTGTTTAATTGATTATTGATGATTATTATGATGATAATATGATTATTGATTGATGATTGATGTCGGGAGATAGCAGTTCTGCTAGACTGTCCTCCTGTGAATGATTGATGTTTATTATTATTACTGAGTCTCTGGTATGTGTGTGCCACCTCTCGGGCAGCATCGGGCTATCGGGTTGATAACGGCATGACTATCAGAGACTGCCTCCAGCTCGCATGACGGAGGTGTCATGGAGGGAGAGGTTATTGGGGTACCTCGGATGCGTGTGTTTAGGGGAGTCACAAGAAGGCTATTATGATCGTGATGGCGTTTGGAGCTACACCAACTAGTGTATCCTTTATTGAATGGTCATATAGATTATTTGATGATAGTATTATTGATGTTATTGTGTGTTTACTTGCTCAAAGGATTAAATCCAAGGAGCATAGTGAATACTATAGAGATCTATCGGATCCTCACTGGGCTTATTTTATATAAGCTCACTCTCTATTATTGCATGCATACAGGTGTACTATCGCAGGATTACGGGTACGTGCCTCCTGAAGAGGAAAACGTGCCTTACGTGGAAGAGTCCTATGTTCCAGAGTCTTATCCTTAATGTTGTATTGTTTCACTATCTTGTAAATTAACTAGTAGACGTTTATATGCTTTGTAGTTATAATGTATAAGATGTTGAAAAGATAATAAATTAGTTGATGTTGTCTTAGTAGTCTTTCTTTTGTCTATGTTTAGGTTGCTAGGTTGGTATCAACATATTTTGCAATGTATATTAAGGTTTATGTATTATGTTGGAACGGAGGCGTATAACGAGGAATGATTATTGTATAATATGGTTATGATGTATGTTGTATTTTTTTGTGGAGTTGATGTATGTTGTTCCATTGAGGTTGGTTTAGAGCCTCGGTGTCCTATTTACTATCGTTATACTGCCGAAATTCCGTTGCGTCCTGACTGATTATAGGAGGGGTCGAGTTGGGGCGTGACATTTAAGTGGTATCAGAGCTCATGTTAGTTGTCAGCCGGGGTATTCTCGGAATGTGGGTAATGGTCTTAGCATGAAAGTATGTATGAATTGAAAGAAAAATGAACTATGTATTAAATGATTAAGTGATTATGTGATTAAAGTGCTTATGTGATTATGTGATCAATTTGTTTATGTGTTTTATATGACTTTGTTGTTTATGTGCTAATCGTTGTTTATAACCTGTTTACGTGCTATAACCTGTGCTAACTCTTTGATTATTAGAATGACAGGCAGACCGAGAACCAGAGGTAGGCCTGAGATGACTGATAAGACTCCTGGTAACACGGCACCGGGCCGTGATAGGGATGATGACCGATTGGGGGCAGCTATGGAGAGGATTGCAGAGTTAGTTGCTAGTCAGGCACAGTTACTGGCGGGGCAAGCTACCCAGAATCAGGCTTTGCAGGCTCAGCTATTGAATGTGCAGGGTGGAAACCACGGGCGTGGTACCCTGAAAGAGTTCTTAGGGTATCATCCACCTAGATTTCAGGGGGAGCCGGATGATAGGAAGGCTGAGGCGTGGATAAGCAAGTTGGAGAAGATTTATGATCCTCTCGATTATACCGATGAACAGAAAGTCTCTTTTGTCGTGTACTTGCTAGATGATGAGGCAGAAGAGTAGTGGCACACAGTGAGAACGAGCTGGGCAACTCAGGGTATTCCGTATGTTTGGGGTACCTTCCTGAGAGCTTTTCAGGAGAAGTATGTCCCAAGGATTACGAGGGAACGGAGAGAGGCAGAATTTCTAGCCTTGGTGCAGGGAGATGCTTCAGTGGCTCAGTATGAGGCCACTTTCACTAGGTTGTCCCGGTATGCACCGGAGTATGTGGCAGATGAGGAGCGGAGCACTCGTAGATTTATGCTGGGGTTGAGGCCCGAGATTCAGGATGTGATGGCTCTGAATCGGTATGATATATTCACTGAGGCTTTTGAGGCAGCTTCTAGACTAGAGAAGAGAAAGGGGGATTAGCTTGTGTCTAGTCAGCCCAGTAAGAGGCCGTATCAGCCGCAGTATCAGCAGGGTATGTATAGGCCTCCTATACAACAGGTTGTGTACAGGCCACCAACACAGCACGGTTCTTTTAGGCCACAGGGACAGCAAAGTTATTATCGGCCTTAGTTTCAGCAGGGGTCATATCAGGTTCAGTCCCAGTTTAGGCCAGCCCAGTCTCAGGGTCAGTACAGGCCTAGTTTGGTAAGGCCTCAGCAGCAGGCTGGTTCAACTGTTCCTTCAGCTTCTGGTTCTTCTAGGGGTAGTGTTAGTACATCATCACCGCAGTGTACACACTGCAACCGCACGGGGCATGTGGAGGCCGATTGCAGAGTGAAGGCAGGGACGTGTTTAGGTTGCAGCAGCAATTAGCACAGAGCGAGGGATTGCCCCAGATATGCGAGGACTGAGGGTCGGACAGCGACTTAGGGTTATCAGGGCCGACCTGCGACCAGTGCACCTCAGCAGCAGCGGGTCCAGGCTCGGGCCTACGCAGTTGACTTAGAGGAGATGCCTGAGGAGACTGCAGTTGTGGAAGGTAACTTCCTTATAGTTGATCAACTTGTTAAAGTGCTGATTGATTCTGGTGCTACGCATTCTTTCATTACTCCTGCTTGTGTGCAACGTGTTAATTTGCAACCTGAAAGATTGCCTTATGTGGTTGAAATTAGTACCTCTTTGACTGATAAGTATGTGACTGGCCTAGTTTGTAAAGATTGTATAATACATGTTAAGGGGCATAATTTTCCTTCGGACCTTATCTTATTTCCTATCCGGGGGTATGATGTTATCTTGGGTATGGATTGGCTTTCTAAGTATGATGCCCAGTTGAACTGTCGAACCAAGGTAGTATAGTTTCGTTTGCCAGATCAGCCAGTAGTTGAGGTAGTAGGGAATCGGGGTGCAAAGACGAGTTTTGTTATCTCAGCAACTAAAGCCGTTAAGTTGGTGAGTAAGGGGAGTTCGGGTTATCTAGCTTATTTGATCAATAAGCCATCTGATAAGCTACAGCTGGAGGAAGTCCCTATTATTCGGGAATACCCCAATGTATTTCCCGAGAAGTTGCCAGGGTTACCGCCAGAGAGAGATGTAGAGTTTGTGATCAATCTTATTCTCGGTACTCAACCTATTTCTAAATCAGCGTACCGGATGGCACCAGCTGAGTTGAAAGAGTTGAAGACTCAGTTGCAGGAGTTATTGGAGAAGGGATTTATTCAGCAGAGTTCTTCACCTTGGGGAGCTCCTGTTTTATTTGTGAAGAAGAAGGATGGTACCTTGAGATTGTGTATTGATTACCGTGGTTTGAATCAGGTGACCATCAAGAACAAATATTCTTTGCCACTGATTGACGAGTTGTTTGATCAACTTCAGGGAGCCAAAGTCTATTCTAAATTTGATTTGAGGCAAGGGTATTATTAGCTTCGGATTCGTACGGAGGATGTTCTGAAGTCTGCCTTCAGGACTCGGTACGGGCACTATGAGTTTGTTGTTATGCCCTTTGGATTAACTAATGCACTGGCAGCATTCATGGATCTTATGCATCGGGTTTTTCAGCCGTATTTAGACCAGTTCGTGGTAATCTTTATTGATGATATCTTGGTCTATTCTAAATCTGAATCGGAGCACGAGCAACATCTACGGCTTGTCTTACAGAAGCTGCAGGAGCATCAGTTGTTTGCCAAGTTCAGCAAATGTGAATTTTGGCTACAACGCATATCTTTTCTTGGCCATGTGATTTCACAGAGTGGTATATCTGTCGATCCCACTAAGATTGAGGTGGTGATGTCTTGGACACGGCCAGAGAATGTTTCTGAGGTCCGTAGCTTTTTTGGCTTGGCATGTTATTATCGTAGGTTTGTAAAGGACTTCTCGAAGATTGCTGGGCCACTTTCTAAGTTGACTCAGAAACGGACTATCTTTGCTTGGGATGAAAAATGTGAGAGTAGGTTTCAGGAGTTGAAAAAGAGGTTGACTACTGCTCCAGTACTTGCTCTACCAGAGGGGACCGATAATATGGTTATTTACAGCGATGCATCCAAGGAGGGCTTGGGATGTGTTCTTATGCAGGATGGCCGAGTTATTGCCTATGCTTCCAGGAAGTTGAAGCCTTATGAGGTGAATTATCCGACTCATGACCTTGAGTTGGCAGCAGTTGTCTTCGCACTGAAGAAGTGGCGTCATTATCTGTGGGGCAGTAAGTTCGAGATTTTCACTGATCATAAGAGTCTGAAGTATTTATTCTCACAGAAGGAGTTGAATATGCGCCAGCGGAGGTGGATGGAGCTTTTTGGAGATTATAATTGTTCTATCAATTATCTGCCTGGCAAGGCAAATGTTGTAGCAGATGCTCTCAGTCGGAAGGCGAGTATCTCTTGTTTAGCTGTCAAGAAATGGGAGATTCTTGAGGAATTCACTTATTGGGGACCGGAGTTGACTCAGGTTGGGGTGATGTGTTCACATCTCCGTATTCAACCTTTATTATTGTCTCAGATCAGGGAAGCACAGCAACTTGATGTTAAACTTCAGAAGATCAAGGATCAAATCACGGATGATCAGTCTGACTTTAAACTGCATAAGGATGGTATTCTTCGGTTTCGGAACAGGGTTTGTGTTCCCGATGAACCGGGCTTGAGGCGAGGTATTCTGGAGGAAGCTCATAATTCCAAGTACACTATTCATCCCGGTGGAAACAAGATGTATCGGGATTTGAAGCAACATTACTGGTGGAATAACATGAAGAGGGAGGTTGCTCAGTTTGTATCTAGATGTTTGACTTGTCAGAGGGTGAAAGCCGAGCATCAACGACCTGTAGGTTTGCTTCAGCCGTTGGCTATACCATAGTGGAAATGGGAGCATATTACAATGGATTTCATCACTGGTTTGCCTAGAACACCGAGGGGTAATGATGTAGTTTGGGTTGTCGTGGATCACTTGACGAAGACAGCTCATTTTATTTCGATGAGGATGGGAGATGAGGTTACGAAGTTGACGGATCTTTATTTGGATTAGATTGTTAGACTTCACGGGATTCCATCTAGTATTGTCTCGGATCGAGATCCTCGATTTACTTCTCGTTTATGGGAGAAACTTCAGGAGACCTTGGGTACTCAGTTGAACTTCAGTACAGCGTATCATCCACACACCGACGGTCAGTCTGAGCGGACTATTCAGATTCTGGAAGATATGCTTAGGACTTGTGTTCTGGACTTCGGGAAGAACTGGGAGGAACATTTACCACTTGCCGAGTTTGCCTATAATAATAGTTATCAAGCTACTATTGGGATGGCACCTTTCGCAGCTCTTTACGGTCGTAAGTGCCGTTCACCTTTATATTGGGATGAGGTAGGGGAGATGAAGACTATTGATCCGACTATCATGCCAGAGCTTCTTGAGAAGATTGAGAATGTTCAGTTGATCAGGTAGAGAATGCTTACGGCGCAGAGTAGATTCAAGAGTTATGCTGATAAGCGTCGTCGGGACTTGGAGTTTGCAGTCGAAGATCAGGTTTTCTTGAGATGGTCTCCTCATAAGGGGTTTGCTCGTTATGGTAAAGGTGAAAAGTTGAGTCCGAGATTTGTTGGGCCGTTTGAGATTACCGGCAGGGTTGGTAAGTTGGCATATCGGTTGGCTTTACCGGAGAACTTCTCTAATGTCCACGATGTATTTCACGTGTCTAATTTGCGAAAATATAATCCAGATCCTTCTCATATTATTGAGCCAGAGCCGTTACAGCTTCGTGAGAATCTGACTTATGACGAGCGTCCGATTCGTATTCTTGATCAGATGAAACGAGAGTTGAGGTCGAAGAAGATTCCGATGATTAAGGTGTTGTGGAAGCATCATGGTATCGAGGAAGCTACTTGGGAAAGATGGGATCAGATGCAGCAGCAGTACCCAGATCTGTTCAGTATATCAATTAAGAATTTCGAGGGCGAAATTTCTTTAAGGGGGGGAGAATGTGAAACCCCACTTTTCTATCTTATCTCGTTTTGCGTGCTTTATCTCGTTTTGCGTGAATTAACCTATCTATGTGCTATGTGACTTAGAATGTGGTAATTTTAGTATCAATACTCCTAGAACATGCTAAATGTGCATTCATAAAATTTTCATAAAAAACGGAGTCAGAAATTTTATCGTTGATTTTCAGTGAATAGTATTTTCGAAACACGTCTGCTAAAATTTTGAAACTGGTCTTTTTAACCCTTCTAGACCTAGATCATGGACTTTAATAGACCTGTGTTTGATGAAAACGGTTTTAAAATCGGCTTAGGAATTTATTAGGGTTTTTACACCGACTTTTACAAAAATCAAGTTTTAAGCCGACTCGGGTGAAATTGTTTGATTGTAAAACTTCTTGTCACCTAAAAATAACTTATTTGAGCTATCTTAGGAGTTACACTTTTTTTTTGAGCAAGGAGATAGATAAAATGCATTTAAAAGACAAGAAAATGAATTAAAGGACTAAAAATACTACTTTGACTTTGCATTTTTTTTATTTGACCAAGCTTTTAATTGCATATTATCATCAACACACACTAAACACAACACAAAACATACTCCTCACACACACAAAGGGCCGAGAGCCATAGGAGAAAAAAAGCCAAAGAGTTTCAAGGTTTTCAACACAAAAATTCAAAGAAAAACCTAGTTTTTGTACGTAGAACTTCGTGCCGAGTTGGATTCCGCTTGTTGGGCACGCATTGCACGCATTCCTAGGCTTATATCGCATCAAAGATGAGAGAAAAATTCTAGATCTCAAAACTCAACTTTTGTGTTTTTGCGTAGAATTGAAAATCAAACCGTTAGAATGTTAATCTAATGTTAGATTATTGCTCCATGAATGCTAGGGATCATTTATATATAATCCTACGAGATTTGAACGGTTGTAGCATAATTATTATTTTTCGGGTATTTAAAGTTGAATAATTTGTTTAATGTTGATTATTTTGAGTTGTGTTGATCGGAATCAATTGTCGTCGATTTCTAAATATTTGATAATTACGTGGTAGCGCCGTTGTAATGCCGAATTTTCAATTGCGATGTCCGTGCTAAAATTCAGAAATTTCAGCCATTATACACTAGGGTTTTAGGGTTATTGGGCGTGATTTGGATGTGTTTTGGTTGGTTTCCTAGGGGGCTAATGTAGATGATTGAATGGGTGAGTGATAGAAACTGATTTGGAGTTGTTTGGATTAGTAGAATGTAAGATATGATTATTTGAAGTTTAGGTTATCTTTCTTTAAATTATTGAATTGAGCCTTAGTTGATCGGGTGGTATTTGAGTGATTGAAATGTGAGTTGTTGATGGGTAAACTAGGGTTTGATTGTGTGTTTAATGCATGTTCAATTAGATGGCCTACTTTGTCATCTAACTTAGTTATTTTGTTGTTTAATTGATTATTGATGATTATTATGATGATAATATGATTATTGATTGATGATTGATGCCGGGAGATAGCAGTTCTGCTAGACTGTCCTCCTGTGAATGATTGATGTTTATTATTATTGCTGAGTCTCTGGTATGTGTGTGCCACCTCTCGGGCAGTATCGGGCTGTCGAGTTGATAACGGCATGACTATCAGAGACTGCCTCCAGCTCGCATGACGGAGGTGTCATGGAGGGAGAGGTTATTGGGGTACCTCGGGTGCGTGTGTTTATGGGAGTCACAAGAAGGCTGTTATGATCGTGATGGCGTTTGGAGCTACACCAACTAGTGTATCCTTTATTGAATGGTCATATAGATTATTTGATGCTAGTATTATTGATGTTATTGTGTGTTTACTTGCTCAAAGGATTAAATCCAAGGAGCATAGTGAATACTGTAGAGATCTATCGGATCCTCACTGGGCTTATTTTATATAAGCTCACTCTCTAGTATTACATGCATACAGGTGTACTATCGCAGGATTACGGGTACGTGCCTCCTGAAGAGGAAAACGTGCCTTACGTGGATGAGTCCTATATTCCAGAGTATTATCCTTGATGTTGTATTGTTTCACTATCTTGTAAATTAACTAGTAGACGTTTATATGATTTGTAGTTATAATGTGTAAGATGTTGAAAAGATAATAAATTAGTTGATGCTGTCTTAGTAGTCTTTCTTTTATCTATGTTTAGGTTGCTAGGTTGGTATCAACATATTTTGCAATGTATATTAAAGTTTATATATTATGTTGGAACGGAGGCGTATAACGATGAATGATTATTGTATAATATGGTTATGATGTATGTTGTATTTTGTTGTAGAGTTGATGTATGTTGTTCTATTGAGGTTAGTTTAGAGCCTCGGTATCCTATTTACTGTCGTTATACTGCCGAAATTCCGTTACGTCCTAATTGATTATAGGAGGGGTCGAGTTGGAGCGTGACACGAAGAGAAGGGGGGCCCAGAGCGAGGCCCAGCCCCAACCTCCAATCATTTTTTTTAATCTATGTATTTTTTTTAACAAAAAAAAAAAACTACTGGCCCCCTAATTATAAAAATTAACTTTTTCATTCTTTTTTTTCACCTCTAATTATGAAACGACAGCCCCACCTGTGTTATCTTAGTTGTCTGCCAACGTTTCTTTACTTGTTTCAATCTTACCACGGTTCAATTAAAAAATAAAAAATAAAAATCATAGCTAATCAAAAGTTGAATTTGACAAAAGTTGCCTTTTAGTACTTATGTATGCTTGAAAAAACTTATTTAGTCTAGTAGTATGATTCTCATTTTAAGTATGAAAGATCAAGTAATGTAATATTAACTTATAAGCATCTCTTAAATCAAAAAAAGAGTAAAACATTTTACAATCAAAAAAATTTCTTAGCAATGGTTCATCTTGCAATTGTCAAATCGTTGCTTCTCAAATCTCATAATCAATTTCCTCTCATACTCAACATTGACCCAACAAACTGAGTTATCTTTGTCTTCCCCTCTTTGAGTTTGGTAAGTTAAAAAAAAAAAAAAAATTTGTTTCAGCATTGAGTTTAAAATTTCCTTTCTTGTGTTGGTAAAATAGGGACCGATAAAATATTTACATTATTTATATGAATAATGTTCTATATAAGACTATAAGTCATCTTATTTACATAATTCAAGGACACTTGCTTTAAAAACTAGTTCTTTGAATGTTATGAAAATACATAGATTTATGAAGGTAGGCAATAATTTTTATTTGTTGGCTTTGTAGGAAAATCTCAACTTTTGGATATGAGCAAGAAAATTACAAAAATGGAACTTGTCTTGATGGGATTAGCGTTGAAATTGTGCCTAATTTTGGAGAAGATATATATTAATGAAAATGAGTTGTCTTCTGCATTTGTTGAGGTGTTGGAGCAAAAATTAATTAATTTATTCATTTTTCTTGTTGGGTAATATTATGCATAATTTGTTTTCTTCATGCTGTTTTTCTTTTTTTCTGTTTTTTGCAAGTGGATGGATTTCCTGAGCCATGACACTAAATACTTCTTGTTGTAATTTTTTAGTGTACATTTTTTTTTTTGTTAGAGGACATTTTACTTGTCAATTTTCTGTAATAGATAGGTAATTTTAGTAGGTAAATTTCGGTAATGATTAATTTATTTATTTACTTTTGACTAGATAATTTTAGAACTTTTTTTTACATAGGATAAACTTAAGAGAGTCTCTTCATATCAATTCGGGAAAATTAAACATATGAATGAAGTTTATCTAAATTTAATTATTTTAATTGATAATGAAGTTATTTTTAGGCTAAAGTTTGGTTAAGTGTAAAATAATTTATTCCTTTTGAAAAAGAAAATAAAATGATGTTATTTTTTTAAAATAGTATTCTTCTACACTTATGTTTAATATCATTAATCTTTTTAACTAAATTTTGACTCCACAATCTTAAATTCCTGGCCTCACTCCTACCCCCTCACCCCCACCTTGACCCCACTCTTGTCACCACCGTACCCACCCCCATTACCCCACCCATGTAACCCCCCAAGGCATCCCCACTCTCACTCTTCTCACCCCCTACCCTCCCTTTATTGTAATTTCTAAATATAAAAAAAATTCTATTTTTGGAAAAAAAAAAAAAAAAGTATTTACAAGTGGAGCCTGTGACAAAAAGATCAACCATTGTCTTTTTGCTCATTAATCAAGACTTAGACCATCATGACAATTATAGAGGTAAATATTATTAGACCAAAAAGAAGAAAAAAAAAATATCATGGGCCTTTTGGTCTAGTGGTATGACACTACTGCAATCTCTGTTCACCTTCTATTGCTTTATAAAAAGTGTTCTATGTTTATTAGAACTGTTATTTTTAAAATTAATTAATCAGTGCTAAGTGGAGTAGTTCAAGATCTAATAAAGTTATTTTAAAATTTTTAATTTTTTGATATGTAATAAGTGTATATTTTAACAGTATGAATAAATGATACTCCATATACAATGATGAGATGCAATGAGGCTTGTTAACGGTGGAATAAAAGAAGAAAATGAGCCAACTAACACTAAATCTATTTTAGCAAAAAGAGAATAGTTCGACGACTGAGACACGAAAAACAAAAATATCATGATCAATTAATACGAGTGAAAAGCCAGAGATTGGCACGAAAAGCAAGAATATACAAGAAGGGAGAAACAAAACAGTAGAAGTTCCTTTACCTTAAATTTTAACAACTTGTCAAATCTCTCGAAATCCTTCCTTCGCAGTTCTATATTCAATATTACGAGAAAACCTTTCAATTAACATCCCAATTCTTAAGAATCATCCACTCAGTATCACAAGCTTACCACCAATTCTCGCATCAAAACATTATAATCTACTAAACAATTAATTCTTAGCACTTACGGCAAGGAAGAAAAAATGGTTGGCTATTGACGTGCTAAATCTAAGTCATCTCCTATTTTCTCAAGGTTGATTGTAGATCAAAAAGATGGAGAGAGAAATTAAAATAAAATAAAATAAACGTATACTCTCTTTTCCTTTTTGTTTTGCCGTTTGAATTTAGGTAAGCGTCCTATCAAAACTAAAATTTTACAATTATCCCACTAATTAATTCTTTAAAGAAAAAATTAAATGCCTATCTTAATGGGTTAAGTGTTACAATCTAGTTTATTTGTTTTAGTTAATTATTTTTCTGTAGCTTTGAGCGGTAAATTTTGCATACTTTGTGAAAGACTTGGTCAAGATTCTGATGTAAAATAAAATGATTGATAGTATTTACAATTTCTGATTTTTTCTTGTCGGATCACACTCAAAATTATGTATGTATTTGTTGTATATTTTTCTATTTGGAATCATGTTATATCTAATTCCTATTATTGGTTAGATTATTCGTAATTACATAGTGGTTTTAATGCAATTTCTTTCTCTTCTGTGCTATATATTGATATATTTCTTGTATAAAATTAGATGATTAATTACTATGTTACAACCCCACCCACCCCCCCCCCCCCCCCCCCGCCCCCAAAAAAAAAAAAAAAAAACACACACACACACACAAAATAAGGTCAAATTGACCACAAGTTACTTATATGCATTTATGTTTAGATTCGTCAAAATTCTACATCATCATGGTGTGACTTATATTAATCTTGACATTTGATGGTCGACTAGTCGCAAACGTCATGGCAACTTCAATTCCCATTCTAGAAATGGCATGAGAAAACAGATAGCTAGGCAAGAAGTCAACCTAGTTACGTATTTGATGATGTCGATTGGTGTGACGAACATCATGAATGTGTAAGCATGGATCTGGCTGATGATGAAAGTGTTCTCACATCAGACTCAGGGGCGTTTAAGATTGGAGAAAATCTTCGGTCCATCTACTTCAATTATGCCGCCTGAGATAAGACTATCAGACGACCAGATGCGCGACACATGACAGCGAATTGTGTGTATTAATAATGTTAAATAACTGAATGACCATTATATCCTTGTATTAGTAAGACAAAAGTGGCATTGCAAATGACCAATGCACCCCTGAACGAAAAAATAATATCATTACAAAAGTCCAAAATACCCTTCAACGATAAACAATCAGCGTGTGCTATTTATTTATTAAAAATTTAGAATTTGTGAGAAAAGACGAAAGTAGTCTTTAGGTATAAAAAATTACTTAAATGGGTTTCAAATTATACGTGTTTGTGCTATCTTCTTAATGTAACAGTATATGTGCCTCCATTACAAAAAAAAAGTATAAATTTGAAATTTGACATATTATAAAATAACATATTTAATATTTGTTACATTTAATTAGATGATTAAAAGATAATAGAGAGGAAATAATTTCATAATGTGTACGTCACATAGACATCCATCGCATTTTGTGCGGTCTGGCTCATAGTCCTCAATCCGAATCCATGTCGTCATTTTCATCTTAGGTGCGTCATGGAGTGGACAACATAGAGTTCTACGGATGATAGGATGATGTCACAATGTGAAATGCAAAAGTTTGCACAAACTTTGAAGACAGTCTTGTGCCTTAGTGTTCGGATTCTTTATAAACGCTCCTAGGTTGGTTATCGCTTGATCCATGAATGGATTAGCATAAAATACCTTCATGACTAGCAATGCTTAATGCACACCAAGATGACCAGAATTTGCCTCTCTGGTCAAACATTGATATCCAAACGTACAATCGTCGTATTCATAAAAAAAAATTACACTGCAAAACAAGCATTTATGGAAATATAATATTATCTTTTTGCAAAGTGGGTTAATTTTTTTAATATAAAATATATTTATAGTAGCTATTTTGTAAAACTTACCACTCCCATTTGGAATAAATACTTTGCATTTCCACTTTCCCGACACCTTTGTCCGAGAATATCCATTTCGTTATAGATATTCCAACACCATGGCTAGAGCGTAATTTCCTGAATGTTGATATGTTTGTATACGTAGTCTGACTCACCGATATTTTGAAGTAACTTGCAACTGGACGAAGATGTGTTAACATTAGGAAACATGTAAACCACATTAACAAATTTCTAGATGTGAAAAGATAAAAGATTGCCAAAAAACCAATGAAAAAAAATTTTGTACCTAATTTTTGCATTAGCAAGATAAGAAGCTGAAGATGAAGCGACACGTGCAAGAATAGTTTGTATTATTTCTTTAGGTAAGCCCTCAAAGTATGAACCCATCTTTTTTTTCCAAATAGGTAGGATAAAAAGTGTACTGAACACTGTATAATGAAGAGAATTTGCAGTATGAGACACAATTGATGTACGTAAACACTTAAGAGACAGAGATGATTTAAAGTGAGCACGTGGTGTTGGATTGTTGGAGAAATGAAGAGGCAAGGCTAAAAGTAATTGGTAATTGGTAATCATAAAGGGGATATAATTAAAGTCATGAATGTAGTAGTTAGGTTGTGTCTTTTAGTAACCCTTGAGACATATTTTATAATGTGTATTCTAAGTAGGTAATGGTTGGCAGATATAATTCAAGATTAGAATCTTGATGTCGAGTCTCTATATTCGGTAAATAGGCAACGAAGATAGGTTGACACGAAAAAATTTCTCATATCATATTTTGATAAACGTAGCACGAATAAAGTATGTTAGTTAAAAAATGAAGTAGAAAAAAAAATTGTAATTAGAATTCTTTTTTCAGTAGTCTAGTCTCTATGTACCGTAACTCCGAACATGGTTAAATAGACAATGAAATGCAAAAGCGTAACTTTGCAATTGTGATACCCCGAACCCGGCATGCATTTAATAGCATTTGACTGCATTTAATTAAATGTTTAATTAGTTAAATCAACCATTTTGCACTATTTTGATATTTCTTTTGGAAGCATTTAATAATTTTTATATTGATTAATTAAAAGATTATTACATATTTCTATTAATTATAGTAATTGAATTTATTCTCTTGTATTTAATTAAGTGTCATCTTAAATGTTAGTATTTAATTGCACTTGATTACATGTTTATATTTACTTGTTCATTCGTATCTTAGTATTAATTTCATAATTCTTTAAAATATTCTAGAAATAGTTAAATTAATTATTTTTAAATGAATATTGATTATTTTTATTATTTTGATTATTTTAATAATCGATTTTAATTGTCTTGCATTAAAATTACTCGGTTTTCAATTAAATGAGAAAAGTAACTCCGAGCCGGAGTGAATTTTAAACTATTCTACTATTCTACTTTTCAAAAATTATAGTTTTATATTATTGTTCATCATTTGATTAATGATCGTTTATTGACCGTTCGATTGTAGCATTTCGAAAATGAGAGTTAGAGAAATATTTCTCAGACTTAGTGGAAAATGTTTTTAGCTTAATTTAGCTAGATTTAGTTGGTTTTAATTAAAATTGCATTGTTTTAACTTGAATTGGATTAAATGGCATCAAAATAAACTAATTTGACCATTTTTAACTTGAATTTGACCTTGTCTTTTTACCATTTTGCCCTTGTCACTATATAAATTAAAAACAAGGCAAATTAACTCAAAAACAAAACCACAAATGACCATTTTGTCCCCCCCCCCAATGGCCGAATGCTTCCAAGGAGGAAAAAAAATAGTTTTGCTTCAATTTTCTTCTACAATCATGCGTGGAATTGCTCGGGGGTCGTGGCTCAGGTCCTTGCGGGTCTTAGTCTTCAATCTCTGTGAGTGTTTTCACGCTTTTGTGCATTTATATTCGAATTTGATTTTTGTTTCAAATTTTCAGATTTGATATTTAATGCGTTATAATGCTTGAAATTGCTTGGAATTGCCTCCTTAGGGTTCGTAGAGCATTGCTTGTTAGTTATTTAGCGATTTTTACGGTTAAAAATACAAATTGAAATTAGGGAAGCACGTGAATAGTAAAAATAAATAGTAAAACCCTAGAATTTTGGATTTTTTATCCGAATTGCGATTTCTTGATTTGGATAGGTGCCATTGATGATAGAAAGATAAAATGTGTAATAAAAATGGACCGGTCTTTGTTAAAATTGGAAATTAGACGAAGAAACGTAAAGGGGCCGTTTGACCAAGAGTTGACCGTGCTCTAATTGAGTTGAGGGTTTTGCTATTGAGGGCATGAAAGCACTTTTGGCGCTGTTGTGGCGTTGATTGAATGACCGGTTAGCATAGCTATAGTTCAAACGCAGTAAGTGGACTTTCGGGCTTCGGTTGGGAAAGTGAGGTTTCGTGACATAGAAACGTGCCTTGTAGTGCCTAGGTGAATGTAGTGAAATCGGTTTCCTAATCCTGTAGCTCGTTTGCTCATAATTGCCTTTGGAAGTTAGAGATTAAATAGTGATATTTGTTGTTTTCGTGTTTGACCTGCTATTACTTGTTTGTTCGATGTTATTGTGGATATTAATGATAATCATGCTTGAAAAGTTAATTGATTGCTATTATTGATTGTAAATGCTTGTTATCTCGTTTATCGCCACTAATCTATACTTTCGTGCTATTGCTCGTTTATTGCTTGTATCTCGTATTGCGTTGCATAGTGTCAGGCGCATGAGTGATGGGCCTCTCTGGGTAGTCTCGGGCTGTCAGGGTTGGTTTGCTGTAGCTCCGTGTCCTATTCCCATTCTCGCTAGGGGTGCCGCCCTGGGAGGTTTGGGTCGTAGATGTGTCGGGGTACTTCCGGAGTACACCCAGTGGATGTTATAAGGTGGTTGCGCGCTTATTGTCATCGTTGTCAACATCAAGCTCGAGATTGATGTAATGCTCGTGGAATCGAATCGCATGGTACATTACTCGTATGAGTGAACCATAGCTTTCAGAGTGTGGTATAGCTTTGAATGGTTGTGTTAATGCTTTCTTTAATTGTTTATTGTATTGTCGTTTATATTGAATGCTTTCTTATTGATTATATTGCTTAATTGTACCTATTTGCATTGCACGATCTTCTTTCTCTCCACCTCGATATTTGTTCGCCATTACTGAGTATACGTGTTGTGTATACTCACTCCTCACCACCACATTTCAGGAAATGCCATGTTTGCTGGAAAGTTCGTGATTACGTGAAAGTTCGTGCTTGAAGAGTTGTCTCGCGTGCTATGTGGCTTGAGTTGTCAAAGATGCAAAGATGTATGTTTCATGTGTTGTTTGTATTTAATGTTAAAAAGGAATGTAATTTAAGTTTTACTAGGTTATTGAAGTGATTTGAAAAGCTAGTTTATGTATTCAGTTAGTATAGTTTAACTTCATTGCATGTATGTAATTGTCTAAAGAAAAAGAGTTAGAATAGTTTGGGTACTTGGAAATATGTATATTTGCTGTGTTTAATTGATGAGAACCGAGGCTCGGATGGCCTTGAGGTGGTTGAATGGTTGGACACGGTGCTGGTCCACTTATATGCTATTGCAGGTTTTGCATTTTGCCTAGAAACATGGGAGACTCTATTCGTCTTTCCCTAAATTTTATGTCCGGGTTTGGAATTGGGTTGTGATTAGATTGATTGATAGAACTCCCAGTCTCGAGAGGGATCGGGGTGTTACAAGTGGTATCAGAGCTTGTTTAGCTCATAAGTCGGGACAGGGTCCTCGGTCTGGTAGGTAGTGATCCTTGAATGTGTGCTTGTTAGGTGTGTTTTGAAAGTGTGTGCCTGTATGTGAGATTGTGTGTCTTGAATTGAATGTGTGTACCTATGTGATATAGTTATGCATTATGTGTTAAATGTGTGCTAAGTGAAGTGGAGTGTCTAGTTGTGCATTGAATTGACCTCGTGAATCGAATCGACCTCGTGAATTGTTAGTTGCTTGAATTGTTACTTGTAATATGTGTAATTGAATGTCTTGGATTGAGTTGTGTTGTGATTGACTTGATTGATGTGCTTGAATGACTTTGATGATTAAACTGTTTTACAAACTGTTTCATAAACATGTTTGCATAATAGTTTAAAGCATATATGTATAAATGTAATGTCTTGGCATTCATACATGTCCCATGGAAATGATAAGTAAGTCCTCTTTCTCCCCTGAAGAAAGTGGTTCACAGCTGGCCTTTCAAGGTGTATAGATTGGCAGGAAATGAATGGCATTTAATTAGCCTTTATTTGGGAGTTGGTGTTTGTCTTTGGAGCTCGGTTATTGGCATACTTCTAAGACTCTTCTTTGTGGTTGGCAATCATAAAAAGATAACTTTCTTTGGGGTTTCTGTATGATGGCTCTTGGTAGCATTCTTTTGGTATTCTCTTATTGGGTTTCCTTATTGGCAAGGTTGTATGAAGTTCTCACTTGGTAAACAGTGCAGGGGCCTCGGAGTTTGGTTTTGTATATTGTGCACCAGCTCGGTATTTTCCCTCAGCATTTGATAGCGATACTCAGGATGTAATTGGTTATCCTATGGGGTTATTATTTGGAAGATTTCTCTAGAACTTTTGAAGTATATTTGATTGGGTTTTCTTAGTACTTTCCTCAGCACTCCTAACAGGGAAATTCTTCTATGAAATTCATGACTAGCGGGGTATTTCTTTGGACCTCTGGATGGAATCTTCAGTTGAGTCTTTATTTGGTTTCTTGTTAGGGAGTTCTCGAGCGGTTGTAGTTGAACTTCTAATGGAGATTCGTGTGTGGGGTATTCTTCTTGTCGTTATTGTGCGGTATTAGTGACATCTACAGTATCCCTGCTTTAGTCTTTAGTTGGTATTTTCTCGGCATTCTTGGTTGGAATTTCTATTTGGGTTTTCCTACGAGCATCCATATTGACTATCTTGCTCAACAACCGATAAAGATTAGTCAGAGTTGGATTTCAGATGATGCTGAGTCCTATTGGAAGAAGAATTGCGAGGACAAAATTGTTTTAAGGAGGGAGGATGTGATACCCCGAACCCGGCATGCATTTAATTAAATGTTTAATTAGTTAAATCAACCATTTTGTACTATTTTGATATTTCTTTTGGAAGCATTTAATAATTTTTCTATTGATTAATTAAAAGATTATTACTATTTCTATTAATTATAGTAATTGAATTTATTCTCTTGTATTTAATTAAGTGTCATTTTAAATGTTAGTATTTAATTGCACTTGATTACATGTTTATATTTACTTGTTCATTCGTATCTTAGCATTAATTTTATAACTCTTTAAAATATTCTAGAAATAGTTAAATTAATTATTTTTAAATGAATATTGATTATTTTTATTATTTTGTTTATTTTAATAATCGGCTTTAATTGTCTTGCATTAAAATTACTCGGTTTTCAATTAAATGAGAAAAGTAACTCCGAGCCGGAGTGAATTTTAAACTATTCTACTATTATACTTTTCAAAAATTATAGTTTTATATTATTGCTCATCATTTGATTAGCGATCGTTTATTGACCGTTCGATCGTAACATTTCGAAAATGAGAGTTAGAGAAATATTCCTCGGACTTAGTGGAAAATGTTTTTAGCTTAATTTAGCTAGTTTTAGTTGGTTTTCATTAAAATTGCATTGTTTTAACTTGAATTGGATTAAATGGCATCAAAATAAACTAATTTGACCATTTTTAACTTGAATTTGACCTTGTCTTTTTACCATTTTGCCCTTGTCACCATATAAATTAAAAACAAGGCAAATTAACTCAAAAACAAAACCACAAATGACCATTTTGTCCCCCCTCCCCCATGGCCGAATGCTTCCAAGGAGGAAAAAAATGGTTTTGCTTCAATTTTCTTCTACAATCATGCGTGGAATTGCTCGGGGGTCATGGCTCGGGTCTTTGTGGGTCTTGGTCTTCAATCTCTGTGAGGGTTTTCACGCTTTTGTGCATTTATATTCGAATTTGATTTTTGTTTCAAATTTTCAGATTTGATATTTAATACGTTATAATGCTTGAAATTGCTTGGAATTACCTCCTTAGGGTTCGTAGAGCATTGCTTGTTAGTTATTTAGCGATTTTTACGGTTAGAAATGCAAATTAAAATTAGGGAAGCACGTGAATAGTAAAAATGAATAGTAAAACCCTAGAATTTCATATTTTTTATCCGAATTACGATTTCTTGATTTGGATAGGTGTCATTGATGATAGAAAGATAAAATGTGTAATAAAAACGGACCGGCCTTTGTTAAAATTAGACGAATAAACGTAAAGGGGCAGTTTGACCAAGAGTTGACCGTGCTCGAATTGAGTTGGGGGTTTTGCTATTGAGGGCATGAAAGCACTTTTGGCACTGTTGTAGCGTTGATTGAATGACCGGTTAGCATAGCTGTAGTTCAATCGCAGTAAGTGGACTTTCGGGCTTCGGTTGGGAAAGTAAGGTTTCGTGACACAGAAACGTGCCTTGTAGTGCCTAGGTGAATGTAGTGAAATCGATTTCCTAATCCTGTAGCTCGTTTGCTCGTAATTGCCTTTGAAAGTTAGAGATTGAATAGTGATATTTGCTGTTTTTGTGTTTGAATTGCTATTACTTGTTTGTTCGATGTTATTGTGGATATTAATGATAATCATGCTTAAAAAGTTAATTGATTGCTATTATTGATTGTAAATGCTTGTTATCTCGTTTATCGCCACTAATCTATACTTTCGTGCTATTGCTCGTTTATTGCTTGTATCTCGTATTGCGTTGCATAGTGTCAGGCGCATGAGTGATGGGCCTCTCTGGGTAGTCTCGGGCTGTCAGGGTTGGTTTGCTCTAGCTCCGTGTCCTATTCCCATTCTCACTAGGGGTGCCGCCCTGGGAGGTTTGGGTCGTAGATGTGTCGGGGTACTTCCGGAGTACACCCAGTGGATGTTATAAGGTGGTTGCGCGCTTATTGTCATCGTTGTCAACATCAAGCTCGAGATTGATGTAATGCTCGTGGAATCGAATCGCATGGTACATTACTCGTATGAGTGAACCATAGCTTTCAGAGTGTGGTATAGCTTTGAATGGTTGTGTTAATGCTTTCTTTAATTATTTATTGTATTGTCGTTTATATTGAATGCTTTCTTATTGATTATATTGCTTAATTGTACCTATTTGCATTGCACGATCTTCTTTCTCTCCACCTCGATATATGTTTCGCCCTCACTGAGTATACATGTTGTGTATACTCACACCTCACCACCACATTTCAGGAAATGCCTTGTTAGCTGGAAAGTTTGTGATTATGTGAAAGTTCGTGCTTGAAGAGTTATCTTGCATGCTATGTGGCTTGAGTTGTCAAAGATGCAAAGATGTATGTTTCATGTGTTGTTTGTATTTAATGTTAAAAAGGAATGTAATTTAAGTTTTACTAGGTTATTGAAGTGATTTGAAAAGCTAGTTTATGTATTCAGCTAGTATAGTTTAACTTCATTGCATGTATGTAATTGTCTAAAGGAAAAGAGTTAGAATAGTTTGGGTACTTGGAAATATGTATATTTTCTGTGTTTAATTGATGAGAACCAAGGCTCGGATGGCCTTGAGGTGGTTGAATGGTTGGACACGGTGCTGGTCCACTGATATGCTATTGCAGGTTTTGCATTTTGCCTAGAAACATGGGAGACTCCGTCCGTCTTTCCCTAAATTTTATGCCCGGGTTTGGAATTGGGTTGCGATTAGATTGATTGATAGAACTCCCAGTCTCGAGAGGGATCGGGGTGTTACAGCAATTCCACTCTTGTTCTTGTGTTCAATTCGTCTTTCTCCAAATGATAGGCTAGTAGAGTTCGAAGGGGCAATGGATCCTTGGTGTATTTGTAGGCGAAGAAATTTGCGAACAACTATGTCTTTTCACTTGAATGGACACAACTCTTGAGTATAACTGTCATTTGAAAAGAGACGCAACATTTGAAAAAGAGGCATGTATACGTACATGTTCATGAAGTCAACGTTGGATTTGGGCCTGTTGCATATAGCATGTACCGTCATTTATATTTTGTATTTGGGATTTGGGTCATATTATGACCCAAATAGCATGTATCGTCATTTGCTGACGTTGGGCTTGGGCTTGGGATGAATTTTTTCTTTTTTGATACGTTGTGGAATTTGGGGTAGGCCTTATGTATTTTCATTTGTTACTGTTTTTTGGTTGGGCTTAGCGTTGTTTGGTGACAATGTTAGGCCAGTTTTAATAGTTGTGTGGTTTTGGGTATTTATTTTTCTTTGTGGACATATAGTGCTTGAAATATTATATTTTGATAAAAGTAACACGGAAAATTAAAAGGAACCTCCTTAAAGCCATCTACAATAAGTGCTCTGAAGTAGCAAATTATGTACATGTAGAGAAACTATTAGAGATTTTGTTCTCCAATAGCTTTTTTACACGTATCCCTACATGTAGAGAATCTCTACATTCAAATATTATTATCTCCACATGTGGAGATGCAAGAAAAGCAAATTTGGAATACATATTAGCCTAATTGTTAAATTAAAAATTGTTGAACATAAGAAGTTTAGCATATATTTGCTTAACAATGTTACTAGCATGAACTGCAGTCTTGGTGCTTTCTTGTTAATGTTACAATTCACAAAATATAGGAAAAAAAAGTATAAATTTGAATTTGACATATTATAAAACAAAATGTATAAAATTTGTTACATTTAATTAGATGTTTTAAAGATAATACAAAGGAAACATTTTGATAAGGTGTACGTCACATAGACATGCATTGCAGTCTTTGTATATTGGCTCATAGGCTGCAATCAGAAACCAACTTGTCATTAACTTCTTCGGTATTTGATGAAATGGACAATATAGAATTTTACGAATGATAGGGTGACGATAACCCCAAATTTTATGCAAAATATTGCACAAACTATTAAGACACTCTTTTGCCTTAGTGTTCAGATCCCTTATAAAAGCTCATAGATTCGTTATCGCTTGATCCATTGATGGATTACCAGTAAATAGATTCATGACTAACAACGCATATTGCGCACCAAGATGACCAGAATTTGCCGCTCTGGTCAATCATTGATATCCAAAAGTTCAATCCCCGTATTTAAAGAAACACTCATACTACAAAACAAGCATTTATGAAATTATCTTTATTACAAAGGTGGGTTAATTTTTGTAATAGGAAAAAAAAATATGTAATAGCGGTTTTGTAAAACTTACAACTTCGATTTGGACTAAATAATGTGCATTTCCACTTTCCTGACACCTTTGTCCGAGAATATCCTTTTCGTTATAGATATTCCACGACCACGGGTCGGGCGTAATCTCATGAATGTTGGTATGTTTGTATACGTAGTCTAATTCACCAATATTTCAAAGTAACTTGCAACTGTAAATTTAGGTATCAACATTATAAAAACTTCTAGACCACAATAACAAATTTCGAGTTGTGTAAAGATAAAAGATTAAAAAAAAAAACTAATTTATTTAAAAAATTTACCTTAATTTCGCATTAGCAAGATCAGTTGTTGAAGATGAAGCGACACGGGCAAGAATAATTTCTATTATGTGTTCAGGTAAGCCCTCAAAGTATGAACCCATATTTTTATTCCAAACAGGTAGTTATTGAGCACTGTATATTGAAAAAAAATTGCAGTGTGAGAGAATAATGATGGACGTATTTTTTTCAATAAACACTTACGAGGCAAAGATAGTTATTTAAAGTGAGCACGAGGTGTTGGATTGTTGGAGAACTGAAGAGGCAAGGCTGAAAGTAATTGGTAATTGGTAACTATAAAGGGGAAATAATTAAAGCCTTGAATGTAGTAGTTAGGCTGTGTCTTTTGGTAATCCTACAAACATATTTAATAATATATATGCTAACAGTTCCGGTCATGAATGTAGTAGTTAGAGTGTGGTTTTTGGTAATTGAAAATGGTTTTTCAGTAGTGGAGTTCTTATATACTGTAAGTTCGAACATGTTAAATATGCAATGAAACACGGAAGCGTACCTTTGTAATTTCACTCCTAGTCTTGTGTTGAATTCGTCCTTCTCCAAATGGTAGGCTACTAGAGACCGAAGGGCCAATGGATCCTTGGCATATTTCTGGGCAAATAAATTTGCGAAGAGTTATGTCTTTTAACCCGAATGGACACAACTCTTGACTAGTTGAGTGTAACCGCCACTTGAAAAGAGATTGAACATTTGCATGTACGCATACCTCTTCACCAAGTTAACAAATAAATTGAACGAGCCTTTTATAATCAGGAGAGTATATTTAGTAATTGAGTGTCAAAAACCCGTAGTTATAGATATGGTTACGTTGAGTAAAGATAAACAAAGGAAAATGAAAAACTGTAATTAAAATATTTCGTATTGTAATCGAGGGTTGGTATTTCATAAATGCAGTCATAAGGTGAAATAGGTAATGAAAGTAGATTGACATATAACATTATTCATATCGTATTATGAGGAATAAAATTTATCATCATATCCGAAATTGCATTGTAAAATTCAAAATTTGAAGTTGTGAAATCTACAAAATTTGAAGTTGTCAAATCAACTTAAAAACATTGTTAATGATTACAAAAATCCAATCAATCCCAATCTCATCTCACCAAACCCAACCACCCCAGTACTGAAGGTAATCGTCTTGAATGAACGAAATTAATGGGGATGAACGGACGTGTTTATTTAATCGTGTTGCATGGGATTTGTAAAGAGGCAAAAAAAAAAAGAGAAGATCAACTTCAGGTTAGTGCATGTGTTTTTATAATTTTATAACTAGAATTGTCCTATTGTAGTAGTTCACATTTTTTTTTGTTGCATGTTATTAGCAGTAGCTTGAAGAAAGAATTGTATAAACAACATATTGCATTGTATACTTCCGGACTGGTTAAAAAGTTTAATTTATTATTTGAGTATAATATTAACAATTGTAATTTTGTATTGTTTTTCAAAAAACTCAAGTTCTATCTTTATTTTTGTAGTTGTAAGTCAGTGACATTTACACAAAATACCTATAATTTATATACTACGTGGTACATAAACGTTATGAGATGTCATTTGTGCACTTATAGTATTTTAACATGTGTTAACCATCAATAAGGGTAACTATCTATAACTTTGTAAAGTAAGATCTGTATTCCCATTAGAAATAGTCGAATCATATACCAGTGCAAATCTGTGCAATAAGGGTAACTATCTAAACTTTGTCTGCATAACAGGTACATATAGTGGTTAAATCCGTAGTATCTGAAATATGGAGGATGACACGACAGATTCCACTAATTTTTTGGGAAGTTCAACAAATTTTCCTGGAATTGGGATAACAAGAGAAGAGATATGCAACATGACATTTCAAAACGAAGAAGATGCATATACGTTTTACAACGCTTATGCTAGTGCAATGGGGTTCGATGTAAGGAAAGACACGATGCATAAATGTTACTGGTGAACCATTGAATCGGTTATATGTATGTTAGCGGGAGGGTTCTTGAAAGGAGCAATTTTTTGATATGCCCAATCGACAACGAGAACATCGCGCCTTAATCAAATGTGGATGTAAGGCAAGACTTCGTATTAAGCTTAATAAAGTAACCATGCGTTACTTTGTGACCAAATTTGTGGAGGAACACAATCACGAACTGGTACCAACATACGGTGTATCACAACTTCATTCATACTGGAAAGTTGATGACGGTCATAGGGAGGGTGCCCACTCTATGTTGTGATATGGAATACGCGCCGGTAAGATTTACGAAGTATACAAACGCGCTGCGGGCGGATGTGACAATCTTGGATTCACAAAGAAGGACTTGTACAACAAACTTAGTCATGATCGCAGTGACGAAATTGTTGACGGGGATGCGAAAGCTGCCCTTGGTTATTTGTACGAGAAATCAAACGGCGATCCGAGGTTCTTTTTTTAATACACTGTTGACGATGATAAACGATTGGACAAACTATTCATTATAGATGGTAGGGCTAAGGATGAATTTGCGGTGTTCGGTGACGTGTTGATATTTGATGCGACGTACAAGACAAATGTTTACAAATTTCCTCTTGTGGTCCTGGCAGGGGCAAACAACCATAGAAGCACTATAATTTTTGGGGTCGCATTGGTCCAAAATGAAAGCACAAAGTCGTACATCTGGTTGCTGAGCACGTTTCTGAGAGCGATGGACGATAAAAGGCCGATATCCATTGTAACTGATGGAGACAAAGCGATGCTCGCAGCGATTGCAACCGTGTTCCCAGAAGCCTCCCACCGGCTTTGCAAATGGCATCTACTTCGAAATGGGGCTAAAAATTTGAACATGCCAGACTTTAAAACCACATTTGCAAGCTTAATGCCCCGCAACTTTTCCATCAATGCGTTTGAGAATGCATGGCAAGCCATGCTGGTTGATGAGGGCCTTCAGTGGCACAATTAGGTGGCATGGGCATATCAGATGAGGCACATGTGGCCAGAATCTTACATGAGTGGTCACTTCTTTGAGGGCGTAAGAAGCACCCAACGTTGCGAGGGGATGAATGCATTCTTGAACAGCTTTCTCAGTAGTGATCGAAGGCTCTTGGATTTTGTTAGGGACTATCACTTGGCGTTAGAGCGATTAAGAGTTAACGTTATCACACGAGAAGTTCAAACAAATTACACGAAACCTGTGTTGACAACCACATTGGTTGATATCGAGCGCCATGCATCTGAAGTTTATATATGAGAAGTTTTCAAAAAGATTAAAAAGCATATTGAGTTGCAGGCAAATTTGTGGCATGAACAGGTTATTCCACACACTCTTGAATACCGCACGTACATTGTTGCGGATTGTAAATACACAAGATTATTACATTACGTTAACTTCAACAGTTCTACAATGGAAATATCCTGCGAATGCAAGAGGGTTGAATCTACTGGGATGCTGTGCAGGCACATCATTTACGTTCTCAAGTGCGAAGGAATCAAAACCATTCCACCTTCTTGCATAAACCCAAGGTGGACGACATATATCAGTAAAGATTTTCGGGGTAAGAATTTGTCATCTGGTACAACTGATGAGATTGAGAAAGGCCTGCATGGGTACATATTGTCGAAGTGTTCAGAATTGGCATTTTATGCAAAACAAACCAGCCGGGGATACAAAGAAGTAATTGAAGGACTTGCAAACCTTTGTGCTCGTGCGAGGGAAATTTGGGTTGCAGATATGAATTCATCGGGACAAGTTGCCAGTAGTTCTGAACAAATTGAAATTGATGTGTTGGATCCTAGGAAGGCTAATCCAAAAGGGTCAAAGGGTAAAGAGCCGGAGAGGAAAAAATAACCAAGACGATGTGGGAAATGCAGGTAAGCGTACAATTAATTATTTTGTTTATGGCATCTAAAATGTTATGTAGGTAAGTAAATGGAATTGATTAAACTAATATATATGTTACATAAAAAGTATTGCAGGCTCATCGGGCATCAGGCGAACAGTTGTCGAAAACAATGAAACGATATATCAGATGACGATAGTATACCTCAACACAGACTGATCGATCTTTCAAGCCAATGAAGTGTTCCACTTCATTACGAAACAACCACAATCCAAATTCATCCTCCTTGGACTGGACCTGGTGAATCAAGTGCCATGAGACGTAATTTAAGAAATACGGCACTTGAGTTTGGAGATCCCAGAAATCCTGACTTTGGTCAGATATTTGGTTCCCAACCACAAAATTCCCCATCCAATTTGCCATTTCATATGGCAAAATTCAGCTCCTATTGAAGGTATGTTTACACGAGCTCATAGGATGATAAATATCTTATCACATAAAGTTACCATTATGCCCTTCACGTAAACCAACAAACCAACCGGGGGTGGTATTAAAGCCTAGGATATACCTTTTTTGTTCGCAATGCTCATTCTTCAGCCAAAGGTTCTAAGCTTTTTACTTTACTGTTATATGATTTAACTGTGAAAACATCATATCTTCTTCCATCTGTATTCTTTTATTCCTTTCATTTTTCTTTCACATTCACTTGCACCTACTGATCTTTTCATCCACCATTGCAGTTTGACACTTGTTGGTGCACAAGAGGCCATCACCTACACATTTTATTTTCCGAAGGGTGTACCCAATAGCGAGTAGCAGTAGCCAAACCTCATTATATGCAACTCTTGATCTGCGTTTCTCCAACATGCAATGTCCATGTGGACAGTGGTGTGATGTTAAAATTGTGTCAAGTCCCTCTCTATCGCAATAAGCAGTCATTAGTCTGCCTAACTGGGTACCACCCATAATCTTAAAGAACACCTCTTTACCATCATGTTGGCCTCTAACAATTACTTTAACGTGAGAGGGACAAATCAGTTTGTTCCCATCTCCATTGTTTGTGTGTGTGATGTTTGCAGTTGACATAATGGAAGTAAGGGCAACGATGAGGGTTTTTGCTTTTTGTTTATTGTTGTTCAGCAACTGGAAAGATGAAAAGGGTACATCAAACCTATAAATAAATGTGAAAAAGCCAATTTTGTCTCTGAGATTTAACATAAAGACTAGACAAGTCCTTGTGTTTTGAGAAAATACACATTTTATCCCAAAAATATGTTAAAATTTGACAGTTAAAAGGTTGACCGTGCAAAAATACAATTAATGCCCCTTATAGCCGTTTAATGGACTATATAAAAAAATTGTTACATAACCGTTGGGAAAACACGACAATGTAATGTAACTAGTAGGTAGTATTTAATTTGATATGTAGTATTTTACATTTACAAAATTTGCATGTACTTCAACTAACAAGCTTTCCATCATTATTGGCTATAAGCAAAATGCAAAAAAATGAATTAAACTACAATTGGATAACATTCTATACACATTGTCAGTAGTTTAATCCCCCAGAAATATGTTCAAAAATTATGATGCTATAATGCCATTTAGGCCTAAATTACTTTGCAACAAATACAAAGATTAGTCTATTATAAGTCTTGTGAGAAACAAAGAAACTAGAAAAAAGATACAATGAAGCACAAAATAAGTCCCGTGAAAAGTAAGCTACTGTCAAAATAGATGCAATGTATCAAATGACATAAGAAGCTATCGATAAATTCACAAAAAATTTAGTCATGTATACCAATGTGTATGAGGGTCTTCAACGACCCTTGAAAGAATACTACTAATAATCTCGTCCATCCTATAAACTATGAAAAATGAGAAATAAAACATTTATATTAACTTTAACAGATGACAACTTAACGAGAGACGAAATGTGTATTTTTCCCAAAATACAAGGACTTATTTTTTCTTTACGCTAAACCACAAAGACTAAATTAACTTATTCCTTTTTTATATTAAATACGTGAAGGACATCCTTATCGATGCCTTTACTACCAATACCCCCCGTTAAATTTTTGTTTTTAATGTCAAACAAAACACGTTTTACCGTTTTAAATGGCAAAGTACAACTTCCCAGCCCAGCCATCCCATCCGTCAGTAAAAAAAACTTTTTCAAAACTCCCTTCCCTAAAACTCCAATTAGAGCTGCCTGTTGTCCTTACTAATTAAGTCTCATTTTCCAAGAAATATTTACACAATCCCACAGTGTCACATCGGATCTATTCCATCAAGATTTATGTCTTTGCCAATATGCACCATCTTCCACCTAACCCAACTCCACCACCCCCACAGTTTGTAAAGGCCAAAACAACTCATTTCCTTCCTAGATTATGTATTTGATTTCTCTCACAGCCCCTTCTAACCTAGAAATCACAACGGAACCAGCTGAAGCGAGAATGAGGCAATCCGACAAATTGTGAGTTATATTTTGGTAAAACATTGTGATGTATGCCTATCTTTGTCCACGTATGAGTAATATACTTAATATTTTAACATTATTCGCAAATCTGTGTGTACTTTGTTCGACTGAATTGTTTTCATAAATTTGTTGATTTTTCCGTTTGTTCATCGTATGGTTTCTTTTTTAACCATCATACTCTTTTGAGTTGCTTAAGGTGTTTACGATATGGTTGTATGCGGATGTATCTTTTTTATATGCAAACATTCTATGTAAGGGTATACACAATTATTTGTCACGAAGTGAGCAATCCATGTTTGATTATCCTAAGCGTGAGATGTGTTTACGGCCTAACTTTTTCGCACAACATTATAATGTACATATTTTCATTACTTTGGGTTGCTTAAGACGTGGTTGTGTGCACGTTGTTTGCTGATGACTGATTGTTTTCTTGTCATATTTTATTTATTTGCATGCACTTTGATTAGTTCATCTATATTATTTAGTTCTGCATTACAGACTAAAAATGTTTATTTTATGCTATAATTATTGAATTTTAGACAGTCCATTGTATTTGCGTTGCATTACTCGTTACCCATACCTTGCTTAGGTTATCATTGTTTTATTCAACTTTAAACATTTGATATTTTGCTTGCGTATAAAGTCGGTTGTTTCCACATTTAAGGGCGACGAAACAACCCAGGAGAATAACACCTACATTGATCTGTTCCCCGACACCCACAACTCAAATTAAGGTTGGATATGAATTATTCGATTATGGTTTTTACCATTTTTTCGCAAGAAAACTAGGTTGACAATATTTTACTAAATGTGAAGGGACTCAGGAAGGAATTAAAGCAAATGAAGCAAGCTCAACTAGTCATGGAACAAGAACTATGTCTACCATGTTGATGTAATTCATTGGAAAATTTGATATGAAATTGAATGTTCATAACGTTCGCAATGGTGGAGCTGTGCCCAAAAATTTGGATGATGACGACTTCGGTGTGGGCAAGAACGATGGGGACAAAGTCGGTGATCAAACTTTGGGAAATGGCAAACATCCCACTTCCTCAAATGAATTTGCTGGAAACCCACTAACAACCGTATTTTCGGAGGATAGTTACTCTATCAATTCTCCAGAATTCCATTACCATGCTAGTGTTAAAGTTATTAAAGCAGGTTGTTCAAAGTGTCTATTTGGAAACGAAGAATGCTGCAACACTTCCAAACAAATAAAACCAATTTACGTGAATCTGAGCAGTGACTCAAGTACTGGTTTTCCAACAAACCGTTACTTAAATTTTTCACAACTTCATGTCTCAATAGAACCAGGTAATTCAAAGCGTATACTTGGAAAGAAAACAAAGAAGTCTGCAACAAATCCAAACAAAAAGACGTGGTTGATGTGAATGTGAGCAGTGACACAAGCTTAAGTTTGCCAACACTCCATCAAAGTCGCTACAACGTCATTTGTTGATGGAAGATGATGACCTGCTGGATGATTATTTGTTTTCAACCGAGAAGGATCCCATGTGAACATTTGTTATTTGTATTGCGATTCGATTAAATATGTTGTAGTCTGCATTAAATTAATCCAACTAACGTGTCTGTTGTAGGGAGGTACTTGTTGACACGGATATTCACTACATAACACGTCACCAAATGCGCGAACTGAAGACTAACGCATGCTTATCGTCCGCTATAAGTGTTTAACCAAAAATGTAACATTAATATGAATACTTGCTTACTAACTGTTTTCCTTGTCATATATAGATAATTGATTGTTACGTGTTTAAGTTAACCGATGAAGCTCGACGGATTGATTGCAACATGCTTAGTTGTTATCTATCCTCATTTTTTACGGTATGTTTAGAATTATGAAACTTAATAAATTTAAGTTAATTCCACTACATATTACGCTGCATAGAATAATATTAAAACATATTTTATGTAATGCAGCAACACATTTTGGTTGGCTTCCAAGGGAAGCCCATTGATGTGCAAAGTTGCATAAAATTTTATTGGGGTCCAACAAAGTTCACAGGTTCACTGGCGGATTGAAAAAAGGTATTTAACTATCTTTGTGTGGATGTTAGTTTGCCATAGTGTTTGGTTAGGAATAAACTTAAACGCACATTTTTTTTTGCAGATATTTGTACCAATAAATATCAACAATGTTCATTGGTATCTTTGCATATTCAACCTTGTATCGAATGAGATACTGCTGTGTGATACTGCCTTAACCTTTGATCAAGGGCCTATGATAGAACAAATCGACAAGCTGGTAGTATTATTTCTCAACTATAAGTTGTTAGTTTGATACGAATCTTACATATAACGGGTTAGTAATGGCAACTAGATTTATTGGGACTTGTACTAAAAGAACACCCAAAGTTATGACGAAATGCTTCCAAACTACTTCGCAGCATGACTCTAGTAAAGCACAAATTAATATTTCAAGAAACATAACTCGAAATGTAAAATATAGTAGTAAAAGATCCCCCGAAGTTAGCAAAAAATGGTTAAGCACTACTTACTTAACCCTGGACAGCACAAATACATATAATAGTACCACTAAATTGAGTACACAAGTTACCACAAAATGATGGTAAACTACTAGAACAATGCATAACCCTACCCTGCACAATTACAAGAATAACATATTTCGAATGTCCATCAAATTAAATATGTACTACGTCTACTTAGAGACATACCAGTGTTGGCAAAAAAAAAAAACAATGCTTCCTAGCTGCTTTAAACGATAACCATATGCCCAGCACAAAAAAACAAAAGTTAAGGTTATAAGTTAGCACAAAGGTAATGTCACAACAACAGATACTACCATTTTCAAAAACTAATTAGTAATAATAGACAATCAACATATGAGATAACAACAACTGCGCAGTTAACTACAATTGGAATTGAGAGGATTTCGCTCGTTGCCTGCATGACGCCATAACTTTAACGCGAGCTGCGTATGTTCATGCTCGGATCTTGCATCATTCAAGAAACCAACGTTTTCCTGATTTTCCATCATCAAGCACATGTACAAACCACAATTAGTTATGTTATGTTGTGTCAGAACCCATCTAGGACTATAATATTTGAAATCTTGCACAATCCTCATGGTTCTATATGTTGCGGTTTCTGCTTCATTTAAAAACTCATCCAGGAACCGAATCTAAAATTATAGACAAATGTCAGTTTACCGAGTCATAAGCCAAGTAAAATAAAATGCATGGATCTGTTGAAACCAAGGAATGCATGGACAAACTAAACCAAACGATTGGACTGTACCAGCTCTTTTACTTGACTTGTTATGCGTCTCCTTGACTTGGCTTTGTTCGCCGTGTCACAAATTTGAACTGAACAACTGCTAAAGTCAACTATGCATAACAACCAATGTATATTTTCAAAATTAGGAGGCACGAATATCTGCAATATGACATGCAAAGCTTCAATACACAAATAAGCAACGTAAATACTGAATAAATGGGTACATAACTACAACAGATCTACCTCTTTACAATCGGCTAGATTTCCAGTGAATCTATTTGGACCCCAAAAATTCCTTTTGCATGCTTCGAAACTAAATGAGTCCCTCGTAAGTAATTGTTGCTGCAAGTAATTAAAATGCCAAGAAATTTAATATTGTGCGGTACGTGAATTATCTGTATACATACTAACGTAATTAGTATTATACTTACCGAAAAAAGAGTCGGCATACACCATTTGGGCATTTTGGGATCCACTGCCCTCACACCCAAAGTTAGTTGCCAAGCAAAAGTGTCAATTATCTTAAATCATATACCCAAATGTCAAAGATTAGATATTTCATTAGTATACATCACAAAACATACTCAACACGATTACTTATATGACACTCACATAAGCTAAAACTTGCCGATCTGGTAGTAGTTCGTGCATGTCACGCCTCGTTAGATCGTAGAGCTCAGTGGACACTACTAATTCACTACAACACAAGTAATCAAACAAAATTAACATAACATACATCACATTTTTTTTATTAACACCAAAAGGGTAAAAAGCAAACTTACTCAACATCTGCATATATAGAAAACAAATAATTTGCCAATTGATCATCGGAAGTCACCAGTGTTCTCGCGAGTTGTCCAGAAATAATTACACAAACGTTTCGGCCTACACCAGCCTCGCCCCCACTAGAGATATCATCTGCCAATGCATGTGCACATTTATTCTGCTTTTTATTGCCCTTCTTCTTGTTTTTCTTCTTGCCCCGCCTCTTATTATAGCGCTCTTCATCAGAACACACAACATATTGTTCATTCTCATGTACACAATCTCGACTCTCATGATTTCTCTGTCCTCCGTCTCTCCAAATAATAATCTTTTTACCCTCGCCGAATATACATCTATTTTCACTCTTGTTTTCTTCTTTTACAACTTCATCTCCACCCTCTAAATTTTTGCCCGCACTGTATCCACCATTATCATTCCTCCCTGCATCGTATGCACCCTCTTCATTCCTGTCCGTATTACTTTTTCCTAATATCAGTAGTAGCTGCTTAAACAACGTCTTTAACTCATTGATACCACGCGTATTTTCCCTTGTGGCATCCTTAAGATCCATAACTTCAGACTTCATCTCCTCATATTTCCTCTCTAGGTTACTCATACAACTTTTGATTTCCTTCACATCTCTCCAAAGTTTCATAGCCCCATCCGATGTCTACTCATTTGGTTGCATTGTACTCTCAAACACAACGCAAGCATTGGGGTCTGTGTATCCTCCATTTACTTGGTACATGTTCATCCTTTCGCTCATATAATCGCCCGTCCAATACTTGATGCAAGGCCTATCATTGTGAGGAGAGTACAACTGCTCACGTGGGTACACGTGCTCAAAAAAGAAAATCTACACAGACAAACATTATGTTGGTAAACTATTGATTAATCGGACTTGTCGCGACAATCCAAATGATATGCACTTAAAAAACTTGGCTTACCATAAAAAAGAACAAACATCCGCTCGCGTATTTCCTCCCCTTGTGCTTCCAATGATGGACTCCATTTCGCAATGAATACAAAACAAATTCAGCCCAGTTATAACCTCCAATTGTATCAGTATCCTTCACTACGTGTAACATTTCCAGTTTAACCACATGATTTACTATAGGACACAATAAATATCCAATGACATATATGCAGTAGAGGGCTTTAAACTCCAGCCCATGACTTTTGCATTTCTCCATTTCAGCAGATAGTTCTTTCAAAGGAGTTGCATTATCCTCCACTGTGAATAACTTCTCAATATTTTCTATCTCACTATGGATACCATCTGTTGGTACGTTAAGTCCTCTATTAGGAAGGCCAAGTACACGTTGGACATCAGTTGTTGTCACCTCAATCTTCTTGCCATGCATATTTAATGTCATCGACACCGGATCAAAATTATCAATAATCCATTGGCAAAGTTGGTGCTTCAACGTAGTGCAACGAAGGTGAAGAATACCACCAAATCCAATGATCTCTACAGCTGATCTTTGTTATGGTGTTAGCTTTTCATTCAACTTGACTATCTTAGTCAAAGAGAGTTGGGTTTGAACGGTCTTTTGCAATAATGTGTTATATTTAATGAAGTCCTTAACTTCAAGGAATAACAACAACATATGATCATAAAAAGAAAAATAATTGGTAAAGCGCGAACTATAAGACTTCAATTTTGTTGTTAACTTTTCTTCATTCATCTTTTCCAACTTTTTCGTTTTAATGTTGTAAGAATTAGAGCTTTTTTGTGCCTTCTTAGTAAACATTTCTCTTTGATCCCGTGGGAGGCTTTTCCATTCTCTTTGAAACCCTTCTCTTACTTCTTTAATCACTTTTTCCTCTCGATTAGCTAGTTTAAACTGCTCAATTCTCTAATTCCTTCAATTGTGAAAAATAAATGTAAAACAACTGTCCAATATACATAAATTATCAGTATTAACAACTATGGAATACATAAAACACAACATGCTCAGCTCACACAAAATATGCATAGGCTGAGGTGGGCCTCGTCAAATGCGTTGATGCTGATCTTTTCCTTTTGTTGCTATTGTTTTCTCTTCGCGTATCTTCACCTAAATCTTTGCCTCGCATTTTGCGGGTCATGATTCTTATAGCACCATAACATTGCATTTTTGGATAATGAGCTAAACAACTTGTGTCGAAAAATATTTAAATACCAACATATACATATGGAATCACAAAACACAGCCATATGCTCGCACATATACACAACCAAGACGGAAATAAACTCACATAGGTCGATAAAAGGAAAGTCATTCATGATTGATCGATAGTTGAACAAAAAGATAATAATGCCAAACCCACTTATTACATAACAACAAACATATACAGTAACGGCATACCGAAACTGGCAAAAAATTTCCACATTGGATGCACAAAATAGTTGGTTTAAGGATACAGTTACCAACAACCCAACAAAGAACGGCCAGATAAACACAAAAAAATTAAAAATACAAAAAATAAAAGCTTTGAATATAAACAATAATTTCAAGGCTCATGTAAATACCAACTAAAACAACAAATACTTAAAATACCCAAATACATAGAAAAATAAAATGCATTAAACAATAAATTCATATAAAAAATGTGTCACCGTCGTTGGAAACTGAAATATTGAATAGTTATGAAGATTTGATCGGCCCTCGGATTCGATGATGGCTCAGGTTCAAAAACCTACCACAAGTCTTTGGCGGGGGAATTCTTCCACTACGTTTTGAATAATACTAACTCTTCGCCGGAGAAGAAGCGTCGCCGGAGCAATTGTGAACCATTGTTATCTCAAGCTACAATTGTCGTCTTCGCGGAGCTAAAGCGGGAAAGGAACAAATAAGGGTTAAGTACTGTATAAAGAGTAAGGTTTTTTATTTTTGTTAATATTTGTCAGGGTTATAATCGTAATTCAATACATAATAATGATAAGGGCATTATAATAATTGCAAACCCAATAAGTAAAAGAAGACTAAAAAATATATGTTGAGTGGGACCGCATGTATTTAATTAATAAAAGAGGTCCCACATATATTTAAGTAAAAGAAAGGGTAAAATGGTCATTACGTATAATAACTTGTTTTTTTTTCTATTCGCGCACATCAACGCTTGAGATTCATCACAACAAATGAACGGACCAGATCATCTACGACTAAAAAGCCGCAGATGTACCGAAGACCATCCCTTAAGATTGATACAAAAACAATGTTTGAGTAGACACTTGTTATGCTAAAATATTTTAAATTTGAACAACAATTTCGACTTTCTTTACCACAGAAAAAGTACTAGAGTTGGAGCTTTTTAAAAAAAAAAAAATTGGTTTGATATTGTTTTGGAGTTTGAATAACCTTGACCACAAGTTACTTATACGCCTTTATGTTTAGATTTGTCGAAATTGTACATCATCATGGTGTGACTTATATTAATCTAGTGCTCTAAGAGATTTAGTATTAGGAGAACCGTATCCTTAAAAATAAAATAAATAAATCTTTTGGTCATGTCTCAATACATTACTTAATTTTGTTGTTAGAGATGTCAAGTTTTTATATAGTACAGACTATATCATAAAAAATTTAACATTTAGATTAAATGATCATATACATGCACAACTCAAATTTCACTTGCGTGAAACTCAAACAAAAGAATACATCCTAATCAAAATAGACAATACGATTTTAAACTTTCATGAACCTAATCAAACGATGTGGCATATCTCTTCAAGCCTTTAACTTAGGGGCTCTATCAGATTCCTTGACTAAACCTGAGGCTGACCATACTTCTCTTTTTATCCAATATTTTGCTTCGTAAGGTACTTCTTCAACATGTTTGATAATGTCAGGAAAAAGGAAGAGAGGAGTCAGTCTACAAAACAACATTTGTTTATCACACGTGGAGCCAAGACATAAATAGTTCATTTTTTTTTCTATCAATTTGGATTAACATCAATTTGTAAGAAAATAAATAATTTCTGCATATGTGTGATGTTCATCTCACACATGTGAAAGTGCTAATGTCTATGGGTGGATGCACATTAGGACCAGTAAGGACTGTAATCCCCACTAATCTCAATTTTTTCTTTTTAATATAATCATATTTTAAAAATACTTTTTATCTAAAATATTAATTATCTCCTATTAAAAAATAAAAAATTATATAAGCTTTAATTAGATATTATAACTTCCATATGTCTTGAATAAGCTCTGCTAATGTCAATCTCGAGTGGTTGAATAGCAACCAACGCCATTGAAAAAAGAGATGTCAAAAGAAACGAGCTAGCAATTACTCTAATATGCTGTCTCAATCTAATAGTCTCATATTTACATTTTTTTTTTTTTTTACATTGTTTCCTTTTCCAATGTACGTAGGCTAATGGGGTTGATTCTGGTACCTGGATAGCCGATGTGACAATAACGTTAATTCCTTCGCATACGGTTTTTTTTAAAAGTATAATAAAGGTTAAAATTATAAATATTTAAAATATTTTATTATAATATATTATTATTCGATTATTTTTAAAAAAATTATTTGTTTGGTCACGGGACTTTTTTATAAACATTCAAAAGAACATTGTGAAATTTATATAAATCGTATAAATTTTATAAAAAGCGACAAATAACACCACTTAAGACTATTAAATTAATTCTACGTTTGTAAGAACATTCCGTAGTTATTAAAATTTCAAAAAGAGGTCCCTACCCTGAGCATGAAAAAATGTATTCTGCTGTCAAACACATGGTCTATAGTGAAGATATCCGACCGAAAAAAACACACGTTGTTTGACATGAACAAATATGATCACCAAACTTAGTCTACAGAGACGAAACGAACAGGTTACGTAAGCACAATGATGCATGATGATGGAAGCTTTCTAATATCAGACTTGATGCACTTGTACTTGCCAGGCCAGAAGTGGGATATTTTACCGGGTCGTGTTTCTCTTTAGCAAACGACCATCTCACTTATTAATACATAAAATATGAGATTCACTTGTATTTCACGACCATCTTGCATGCGAAAATTTTTCTGTTTATAATTACTTACCAATTTTTTTTATACATACCTTTTGTAGATTGATTACTAATTTTCAAAAGAAACGACTTTGGCATCATGGGCGAATTTACTTGGGTCACGGCAGATGCAATCGTCACTAATCTTAAGAGTAAAGATTTAAGAAGTGAGTTAAAGTTATATTTTTTGAAAATGAGTGAATTTTTAAGGTACTTTTAGACTAAAAATTAATTTGTCTCCATTAAAGATTAGGGGCTTTATCATACCACATATTTATTGGGAAGCAAACCTTTGGGCGGATTAGATTGCTAATTTTAATCTGACTCAACCTCTTAGTTGCCATGAAATAACTATTTTACCAAGAGAACTTCTCCTATTAATTGATAACGATAAAAGGGGTATTGCATCCCTTAGAGTAGTAGTTTAGTTTCATCATTCACTTTTGACTCCTTTTTATATATAAAAAAATTATTCATCTTGAGAGCATAATTCCTGAATACGAACCCGTTTGGCATAGTTGTAGAGTACATTAGTGTTAAGGTAGAAAAATGTCGAGTCGCAAGTGACCTTCACGCACTGCCTTGATGCCTGCAAAACAAAGAGAGCTTAGCGGGTCTTGCCCGCATTAGCACTCCGATGCTTAAGTTAGCTTGGTGCTTTGGTAGAGAAAGTTGTATGTATACAAGTATTGATCTGAGTATCAGATGTCCTCCTCCTTCTTAACTGAATCCTCTGCCTTTTATAGGCACCATCACTATTGAAGTCATCATGGCTGCTCAGTTAAAGAAATAAGTCACATGGTTGCTGAGTCACAAAGGAGAAATTATCATTGCAGCTGAGTCAAAAGATTAAAGGTGCAGTAGTGGATCATTACTGCAAGCATGGTGGAGAATTATTTGAATGCTAGTGGACAATTGTTTAAATGGATCAGTGGGAGATCAACTAGAGATTCCCTGAACTTATAGAGCAATGTTTATTATTGTCTTTTGGGCTTGAGGTCTTAACCGTGGGGCCGATTCTAAATTCCCCACTGAGTTTTCACAAGATTACACCATGGTAACTACCCGGAGTCAGAATGTTGCAAGTGGATATGGAGGAGAAGCTGTAGAACAGCCAAATGTGCAGTTCTGTCTGGGAGAGACTTCCAACCTTAGACAGACCGAGTTACCGCCGCCAGGAGGAAAGATACTTACGGAAAATCGTCCACTATACAGCAATCCATACACAAATCAGTACCAAAGCTACCAACCAACATACCATCCACAAAGACCTGTTTGGAACACAGGGTGGCAGTATCCCACTGCTGCAACACAAGTTCGGCAAGCTAACCAGCTAACGGATCTTGGTTATGTCCTAAAAACCCTGGAGGAGTTAAAACAGGCTGTTCATAACCCAACACCTCAACCAGCACCTCACCACCCAGATATTCAACCTCATCAAACGCCCCGACAAAATCATTCATGCCAAAACACCCAATCAACCAGAAATACAACCAAACCCAAAGAGTCCAAACAGCGAGTTCACGCTAGGAGGCGACACAAAAAAATGATGAACTCCACAAGGTCATCACAAAGTTCGAGTGCGGCAGCACGGGACCTAACTCAAAGTGCTCGAATAAGGGGTACTGCTAGTGTAATATCGGTCGCAAGGGCTTTTCGAGGCCCAAATCCCTTCAACCGCGCCATCAACAAGGTTCCGAAGCCCGCACAGTACAAATTGCCTCATTTGCCCACCTACGATGGACATGGTGACCCTAAGGATCATCTGGCGGTGTTCAGGCACAAAATGGAGTTCACGGAGTTGCCAGAGGCTTGGGTGTGTAAAGCTTTTGCAGGAACTTTAGTGGAAGCGGCCAGGGTGTGGTATGACGAACTGAACGAGGGGTCAGTCGGTTCTTATGTGCAGTTAGCAGATTTGTTTGTTGGGAGATTTTCCTCGGCTATTAGGCCGACCAGCCACACTACCTCCTTGCTCTGTTTGAAGCAGAGGGAAGGAGAAACTCTCCGTCGATATGCTACTCGCTTGAATGAGGCAACCCTTCAGTGTACGCAATTTGATCAGGGTTTTGCAATACATGCGTTCACAAAGGGGTTAACAAACGAGTTGCTCCAGGCTTCCTTAGCCAAAAAGACCCCACTGAACATGATAGAGTTGATGACCAGAGCTGAGAAGTATATTAAAGTAGAAGAGGTGGCGATGGCGGAGAAGGAAGAAGACCCTAAGAAGAGAGGACCGGAAGAGAGGTCAAACTAGGAGCCTACAGATTCGAAGACCTCAGCGGTAAGGAACTGAGAACGGTTTGACACGTAGAGCAGCTAAGAAAACACACTTTGAATGTTTAAGTTGTTGTTTATGTCGAGACAAATTATGTCTCTACAATGAATTTAACATTCGTGTCTTAAGTTTTTGTCATTGATTGTAATTCTTTGAGACAAATATCATGTGATCTACTAAGGCGAACCTTTATCGGAAGAGAGTCAAATCCAGAAATAGGAGGGACACATTTCTTGCAGAAACAAGATCTTCCTAGGGCAGCGTAAAGAAAATCGGGGGCACAACCCCCGAGTTTCAAGACAAAGACCGGGAGCACGACGCTCGAGTTTCGAAGCTGGGGCCACGACCCCTGAGATTCAAGGCTGGGGGCACGACCCCTGAGTTTTCAAGTCGAAGGCCGGAGGCACGACCCCCGAGTTTCAAGTTTGAAGACGAAGACCGAGGGCACGACCACCGAGTTTCAAGACAAAGACCGGGAACACGACGCCCGAGTTTCGAAGCTGGGGCCACGACCCCTGAGATTCAAGGCTGGGGGCACGACCCCTGAGTTTTCAAGTCGAAGGCCGGGGGCACGACCCCCGAGTTTCAAGTTTGAAGACGAAGACCGAGGGCACGACCCCCGAGTTTCAAAGACGAAGACCGGGGGGCATGATTCCCGAGGTTCAAGACATGAAGACCGGGGGCATGACCCCCAAGACATTAAGATCAGTTCTCGAAACTATTACATAGCTCCGAAAACTGAGGGGGCATCATGATATGGGTAAAACCCCAGATTTTTTATAATTTCGTGAGTTGACCCCACAAGATGATCGGGGAAGCCTCGTCCAAGGTTCTAGAGATCTCGGACGAGATCCAAGAGACCGGGGGCATGACCCCCGAAGTTCGAGACCGGGGGCACGACCCCCGAACCCAAAGCCGAGGTCCAAAAGACCTCGGACGAGACCCTGACTTCCAAGGTCCGGGGCACGACCCCCGAACCCAGGTCCGAGGTCTGAGGTCGGGGCCATGACCCCTGACCCACGTCCGAGGTCAGGGGCATGACCCCTGACCCACGTCCGAGGTCAGGGCACGACCCCTGACCCACGTCCGAGGTCGGGGCTATGACCCCAGACCCACGTGCGAGGTCAGGGCACGAACCCTGACCCACGTCCGAGGTCAGGGGCATGACCCCTGACCCAAGTCCGAGGTTCAGGGCGCGACCCTCGAACCCAAAGCCGAGGTCCAAGAGACCTCGGACGAGACCCTGAGGTCCGAGGTCCGGGGCACGACCCCCGAACCCAGGTCCGAGGTCTGAGGTCGGGGCCATGACCCCTGACCCACGTCCGAGGTCAGGGGCATGACCCCTGACCCACGTCCGAGGTCAGGGGCATGACCCCTGACCCAAGTCCGAGGTTCGGGGCGCGACCCTCGAACCCAAAGCCGAGGTCCAAGAGACCTCGGACGAGACCTTGAGGTCCGAGGTCCGGGGCACGAACCCCGAACTCAGGTCCGAGGTCGGGGCTATGACCCCTGACCCACGTCAGAGGTCAGGGCACGACCCCTGACCCAAGTCCGAGGTTCGGGGCGCGACCCTCGAACCCAAAGCCGAGGTTCAAGAGACCTCGGACGAGACCCTAAGGTCCGAGGTCCGGGGCACGACCCCCGAACCCAAGTCCGAGGTCCGAGGTCGGGGCCATGACCCATGACCCACGTCCGAGGTCAAGGGCATGACCCCTGACCCACGTCCGAGGTCGGGGCCATGACCCCTGACCTAAGTCCGAGGTCGGGGCCATGACCCCTGACCCACGTCCGAGGTCAGGGGCACGACCCCTGACCCAAGTCCGAGGTCGGGGCCATGACCCCTGACCCACGTCCGAGGTCAGGGGCACGACCCCTGACCCAAGTCCGAGGTCGGGGCCATGACCCCTGACCCACGTCCGAGGTCAGGGGCACGACCCCTGACCCACGTCCGAGGTCGGGGCCATGACCCCTGACCCACGTCCGAGGTCAGGGGCACGACCCCTGACCCAAGTCCGAGGTCGGGGCCGTGACCCCAGACCCACGTCCGAGATCAGGGCACGTCCCCTGACCCACGTCCGAGGTCAGGGGCATGACCCCTGACCCAAGTCCGAGGTTCGGGGCGCGACCCTCGAACCCAAAGCCGAGGTCCAAGAGACCTCGGACGAGACCTTGAGGTCCGAGGTCCGGGGCACGAACCCCGAACTCAGGTCCGAGGTCGGGGCTATGACCCCTGACCTAAGTCCAAGGTCGGGGCCATGACCCCTAACCCACGTCCGAGGTCAGGGGCACGACCCCTGACCCAAGTCCGAGGTCGGGGCCATGCCCCTGACCCACGTCCGAGGTCAGGGGCACGACCCTTGACCCAAGTCCGAGGTCGGGGCCATGACCCCTGACCCACGTCCGAGGTCAGGGGCACGACCCCTGACCCAAGTCTGAGGTCGGGGCCGTGACCCCAGACCCACGTCCGAGGTCAGGGCACGACCCCTGACCCACGTCCGGGGTCAGGGGCATGACCCCTGACCCAAGTCCGAGGTTCGGGGCGCGACCCTCGAACCCAAAGCCGAGGTCCAAGAGACCTCGGACGAGACCTTGAGGTCCGAGGTCCGGGGCACGAACCCCGAACTCAGGTCCGAGGTCGGGGCTATGACCCCTGACCTAAGTCCGAGGTCGGGGCCATGACCCCTGACCCACGTCCGAGGTCAGGGGCACGACCCCAGACCCACGTCCGAGGTCAGGGCACGACCCCTGACCCACGTCCGAGGTCAGGGGCACGACCCCTGACCCAAGTCCGAGGTCGGGGCCGTGACCCCAGACCCACGTCCGAGGTCAGGGCACGACCCCTGACCCACGTCCGAGGTCAGGGGCACGACCCCTGACCCAAGTCCGAGGTTCGGGGCGCGACCCTCGAACCCAAAGCCGAGGTCCAAGAGACCTCGGACGAGACCCTAAGGTCTGAGGTCCGGGGCACGACCCCCGAACCCAGGTCCGAGGTCCGAGGTCGGGGCCATGACCCATGACCCACGTCCGAGGTCGGGGCCACGACCCCTGACCCACGTCCGAGGTCAGGGGCACGACCCCTGACCCAAGTCCGAGGTCGGGGCCGTGACCCCTGACCCACGTCCGAGGTCAGGGGCATGACCCCTGACCCACGTCCGAGGTCAGGGCCGCGACCCCTGACCCAAGTTCGAGGTCCAAGGTCCAAGAGACCTCGGACCAGGTAGATCCGAGGTCCTATGGACCTCGAATGTGCCATTTCCGAGGTCTACGGACCTCGGACATGGAGTCCGAGGTCTTGTAGATCTCGGACAAGGAAGTCCGAGGTCCTGTAGATCTCGGGCAAGGAGGTCCGAGGTCTACGGATCTCGGACGTGGTGTGTCCGAGGTCCTGTAGACCTCGGACAAGGAGGTCCGAGGTCTACGGATCTCGGACATAGTGTGTCCGAGGTCCTGTAGACCTCGGACAAGGGGATCCGAGGTCTACGGACCTCAGACGTGTATTCTCTAAGGTCCTGTAGACCTCGGACGAGTTTGTCAGACAGATCCGACCTAGTGTTAGTTAGACTTCGACCATCGTGCGTGGAGAGACCTATTAGGGTCAGGCGAGGCATTGGGCTATCCTAAAGTCACCTTTTAAGACCTCAAGCCCAAAAGGCAATAATAAACATTGCTCTATAAGTTCAGGGAATCTCCAGTTGATCTCCCACTGATCCATTTAAACAATTGTCCACTAGCACTCAAATAATTCTCCACCATGCTTGCAGTAATGATCCACTACTGCACCTTTAATCTTTTGACTCAGCTGCAATGATAATTTCTCCTTTGTGACTCAGCAACCATGTGATTATTTCTTTAACTGAGCAGCCATGATGACTTCAATAGTGATGGTGCCTATAAAAGGCAGAGGATTTAGTCAGGAGAGGGGGAGGACATCTGATACTCAGATCAATACTTGTATACATACAACTTTCTCTACCAAAGCACCAAGCTAACTTAAGCATCGGAGTGCTAATGCGGGCAAGACCCGCTAAGCTCTCTTTGTTTTGCAGGCATCAAGGCAGTGCGTGAAGGTCACTTGCGACTCGACATTTTTCTACCTTAACAATGAGACTTAGACAAAAACTTGCTGACATTTCTTGTTCAAATTAATTAGAAGATAATTTTTTTTATAATCTCGATAAGTTTTTTATTTAATTAATTTGGATAATGCATATTCTAAGATTAGTCATGTATGGAATTAACACCTTTATCATAGGCTACTCTTAAAAATATACAGTGAGTCGTATAGTTATTTATAACGCATGCATCACATATATTAATAAAATTCATATTGTATGAGAGAAACGTTAAAAATATCCGCACGTTGTTTTAGCAAAAACCCTTTATCATTAGATCGAAAAGCTTCTGACAACAGTTCCACGTGGTTTGAATAATTGGTGGCGCATCACATGCAACTTGTCTAAGTCATGAAGATGACTATATTTCACACATGATCTGATATTCTTATGTCGGTACACTTTTTCGGAAGATGCTTGCCAAACGTGGAAAAGAGAACACCTACCAAGGATTTTTTTTTTTTTTTGGTCGAATACCAAGGATTCACTAATGACTTTAAGCAAGTCAACTAAATCTGTGTTTTTTTTTTTTTTTTTTTTTTTTAAACTTATCATTCGGTTAACACTTTTTTTTTTATTTACGGAAAAAATATTTAGAAAGAGTAAAATGTATCATATATTTTTGTACTTTTAAAAAGTTGCGTCATAAATATTATATTTTAAAAAATCGCACCATAAACCTTATGTTATTAAAAACGTTGCACACGCGTCCCAAACTCAAATTTCATTTAACTCTATTAGTTAGCCTTATAAAATGACGAAATTGTCCTCATTTAAATCTTATTCACTGCACGATTTACCATTTCACATAAAAGCTTTGCTAATAATAGAGAGAAAAACTCCTCCCCTTTTGAAATTCTATAGAAAGAAACTCGATTTTCTATCAATTTAAAGCTGATTTTGCAACGATTTAAAGATATAATCTGCTTGTAGAAGAAGAGGTTCAAAGTGAAGGTAAAATTTTTGCTTAATCACGATATGACTTTGAATGGGTTCTCCAAAGTCAACTTCTTTACAGTCTTAGAAGACCTAGATGACGACGACACATACAATCTTTTCACCAACAACATAGTTGTCGTTGTTGGTGAGCATAAGCAGAGCTCTCTACGAAGAAGAAGAAGATCGAAAAGGAAAACATGAGCGTCGACAATGATAAAAAAGAGTTCAAGACAAAGCAACATGATCATTATAAGAAGAAAAAGAACAATAATGTGTCTCTGATGCAAACAAAGTTGCAGATAAAGCATACAACATTGTCATGAGGAAGAAGATGCTTGTCTTCTTGCTTATTTTTCTTGGTTGGCTCAACGAGTCTACTTTGAAGAACAAAGCAGCCATAGTTTTAGGTTTTTGTGTTTCTGTCTTTGTAAAGGGTATTTTTGTCTTTCTCCACGTATTTTATAGCTTAAACGTTTCATAGTTGGATCATAGGTGAGTTTATCACACTCACGTTAAATTTAACGAAAAAATTGACAGTAGAGGGTTATTTGTAACATTTTTAAGAATACAGAGTTTATGATACTATTTTTCAAAACACAAAATTTATAACATAATTTTTTAAAAATATAAAGAAATATGGTACATTTTACTCAATTTAAAAATGGCATGAGAAAACAGATAGGCAAGAAGTCAACCTAGCTGCGTATTTCATGACGTCGATTGGTGTGACGAACATCATGAATGTGTAAGCATGGATCTGGCTGATGATGAAAGTGCTCTCACATCAGACTCAGGGGCGTTTAAGATTGGTATAAAAATAATGATTGAGTAGACACTTGTTATGTTAAAAAATTTCAAATTCAAACGACGATTTGGACATTATTTAATTTGGTTGTTAGAGATGTCAAGTTTTTACTCAGTACACATTCTATTATAAAAGATTTAACGTTTAGATCAAATAATCACATACATGCACAACTCAAATTTCGCTTGCGTGAAACTCGAACAAAAGAATACATCCTAATCAAAATAGACAAGATGATTAAACTTTCATGAACTTAATCAAGCGATATGGTATATCAAAGGAGTCAATCTACAAAACAACAGTTGTTTATCACACGTGGAGCCAAGACATATAAATAGCTTTTTTTTTTATTAGTATGGATTAATATCAATTTGTGAGAAAAAAAATAATTTATACATATGTACATATGAGGCCCATTCTACACATGTGAAAGTGCTAATGTCCATAGGCAGATACATGCACATTAGGGCCCCGATATGTCTTGAATAAGTTCTGCTAATATCAATCTCGAGTGGTTGAATAGCAACCAACGCTATTGAGTGGTTGAATAGCAACCAACGCCTTTGAAAAAAGAGAAGTCAAAAGAAACGAGCTAGCAATTACTCTGATATGCTGTCTCAATCTAATGGTCTCATATTTACACGATCAAAATGCAAAGTTATCATTATGTCCTTTTCCAAAGTACGTGCTAATTGGTTGATTATGGTTACCTGGATAGGCGACGTGACAACAACATTGATTTCTTTGTATACGGTTTTTTTTAAAGTAAAATAAAAATTAAAATCATAGATATTTAAAAAAATTTATCACAATATATCATTATTCGATTATTCTATTAATTCTTGAGTGTTATACTTATTTGTTTGTCCATCTTTAGTTTTGACCTAAGTCAAAGAGTTGAATACTAATACTTATCTTTGCTTAAAAAAAATTTCAAAGAAAAATAGGGTGAGTTGTTTCAAACTTCCCTATAATCACACTTAAGTGCATACGATCCTCCTGTGGTCTAAAAACTCTCATCCAGACTCTCCTCTAGTCATTAAAAAGTGTATTTGACCCATCTGTCGTCAAAAAATTTATCAAATTTAACTGAAGTGAGATTTTTTATTAATTTTATAATAAAATAATTATAATAATTAAACAAATTACCCATTTTATTAAAAAATAAATAAATAAAATTAAAATTAAAAAACCCATCTTCTTCCCCGCCCTCCAACAACACAAAGATAGTCATTTCACCCCCCAATCCCCACCCCCACTTCTAAACCTCCAAGGATATAAAAGTTTTTTCATATTTGTCGTTACTTACATAGACATAAATTTGACGGTAGGGCCCATATGCACTTTTATATAACTACAGAAGAGTTTGATAGGAGTTTTTTATACAATAAAAAATTATATGTACTTACAACTGATCACAGAGAAATTAAATGTAATTCACCCTGAAAAATACCTTCCTTGCACATGTGTAGTCACGGCACCTTTCTACAAACACTCAAAAGAACATTGTAAGACCTACAAAAATCATGTTAATTTTATTAAAAGTCACAAACATCACCACTTATGACTATTAAATCCGACGTTTGTAAAAAAATCCCGTTGTTAATACATTTTCAAAAAGAGGTCCCACCCAACGCACGAAAGAATGTATTATGCTGTCAAGACACATGGTCTATAATGAATATATTTGACCAACCACACACGTTGTTTGACATGAACAAAAAGATGATCATCAAACTTTTTTTTTTTTTTTTTCTAAAAGCAAGTGTGATTTTATTCTCCAAAAAATTTATAAAGTAAAATCCCCCGAAGGATCAACAATAGTATACTATCTAACTTCACAATAGTATACTATCTAACTTCCAAGCAATAAAAATTGCTTGGTTCATCAAATTATGTTTGTACTTCTTAAATATATACAATTTTGCTGTAATATTAAAAGTAATATTCTCAAAATTTTGTTCTTCATTAAGATAAGAATAATTGAAAATCCTATTATTCCTTTCTTTCCAAATATGAAAGATGAACACGCTAAAAAATAATCGGATGCAAAAAGACTGAAAAGTTAATTTGATGGCTAAATAAACAATCTATCTCTCACTTTGTTCCCAATTAAGACCTCTAAGTGCTTTAGCCTACTCAAACCAAACAAAATTTGAACAAAAATTTGATCATCAAACTTAGCCTACTAAAAGAAAACCAAACAAAATCAAACTAGGTTACATAACTTTCGGCGTTTGGCCGGTGAGACGTACGTTATAAACGTAAGCACAATGATGCATGTTTTTTTTTTTTTTTGGGGGAAAAAAGCACAATGATGCATGATGATGGAAGCTTTCTAATCTCATACTTGACACAATTGTACTGGGTCGTTGGGATATTTTACAAGCTCGTACTTTTCTTCGATAAACGATCATTTGACTTACTAATACATAAGATATAAGTGCATTTCATGAATTCACGGCCATCCTACATGCAAGAATTTCTCTAATTTGTAATTTTTCTTTTACCTTCTACCTCCATTTGTTCTCATTTCAATGAAATTCGAATTCTAATCTTCCAATTATTTGAAGGACTAGTACACCACTAGATTACTCATTCTCTCTCTATTTTTGATTACTCTCCAATTTTCTTTAATATATATCTTATATAGATGGATTACTAATTCAAACAATTTTGGCATAGTTGTTGAGTACATGAGGCATAGGCAAAAAACTTGCTACATTTCTTGTACGAATTAATCAAATGATGAATCTTTTTTTTTATCAATCTTGATAAGCCTTCTACTTAATTAATTTAGATCATGCATATTTTAAGATTAGTCATGTGTCTCTAAATTGATATTTTTCGTATTAGTTCGAAGAACTTTCAAAAATAATATCTTGTTATAAAAAAGCAAAAAAGACTATAGTTTGTATAATTGTTGGTGCAGCACATGCATATAACTTTTCTACACATGACCTAATTTTCTTATGTTGCTACGGGGACTTTTTTATTAACTTGGAGAAATATCTTCATACAATACTTATGAGAAATAGATTAGAATAACTTTACCTGAGGATGGGACACGTTGGCACGGTACGGGGACTTTTTCTAATGATGAATTCGACATTTCGGAGCCTTTATCCCATTTTTATACATGAGACCGGATATCAAATTCCGAAGAGGAGAATTTTCCAATGCTTGCCAAAAGTTTAAAGGAAAAAAAAGAACAGCTACCAAGGATTCATTAATGATCCATAATCAAGTCAACTCAATCTGTTTTCTTGTTTTTTTCTTTCTTTTCATTTTGTTAACAAATTTTTTTTTTATTCATAAAAAATCTTTTTAGAAAATCTTTTAAAATCACATCACGAGTGACTGCAACGTAACAACTTTGCTCAGCCTATAAATGAGCAATCTCTCTGCAACTAAAACTCATCAATGAGCCAACACAAAATGGAGGAAAAACATGAACCTTATGTAGTAGTCCTCCCTTACCCAAGCCAAGGCCACATAAACCCTCTTCTTCAATTTGCAAAACGTCTAGCTTCCAAAGGTGTCAAGGCCACCGTAGCCACCACCCAATACACTGTCAAGTCCATCAATGCAGAAAACATCTCTGTCGAGCCAATCTCAGACGGCTTTGATGAGGGTGGTTTTGTTGTCGCACAAAGGGAGGACATATACCTCACAGCATTCAAAGAGAATGGCTCAAGAACTCTATCAAAACTCATTGAAAAATGCCATAACACTAGCTTTCCAATTACTTGTGTAATTTATGATTCATTTCTGCCATGGGCTCTTGATGTAGCTAATCAACATGGCATATATGGAGCTGCATTTTTCACTAACTCAGCCACCGTTTGTTCCATATTTTGTTATATACACCATGGCAAGCTTAGTTTGCCAGTGAATGTGGAAGACAAACCTCTTCAATTGCATGGTTTGCCTTCATTGAATTCTCATGATTTGCCAAGCTTTATTAAGAATCCTAAAAGCCATCCTGCTTATTTGGCTATGAAATTGAGCCAGTTTACCTACTTGGAAGGCTCAGATTGGGTACTCAGTAACACCTTTGAAGAATTAGAAGGCGAGGTAAGCGTATGATTGTTTTGTTAGAGAATATAATTGTCATACGTGAATAAATTATGATTTTTAAAACAATCGTATAAGAATTATTTCTTGAAATGTTAATCGATTTTAAAATGAAATCTATGGTTTTATCATATTTAATGTCAATGTCAGCTACATGTTTGGCCAAGATGCTACTTTTAATTTGTTCAAGGTGTCATGTCTTGTGCATTAATGTTTTTCTTTTTGACAGGTAAAAGAATGATTGTTATTAAAAACATATGTGAATTCCACATTTCACTCTGGTACATGAAACCATCCATCAGGGGTAGGGTCCACATATCAGTATGGGACGTTTAATCATTCCAGACGTTTTAAAAGAACTTTCATAGAAGAAATAGTAATTCAAAACTGCAGTAAGAAAACCCCCTAAAAGTGCATTTTATGTTTTCTTAGTAATTACATTGGTCAAAGTTACTTTACTCATTTTGGAAAGGGCAAAAAGTTTATTTGTTCTATGCCATAATTATTTTAGTACAAACATAAAATTGTTGTCATGTGATTTGGTGGTCATAGTGTTGACTCGTGAATATAACTTCTTTCACATATTAAGTAAAGTTATATATCATCAATTTCAAAGTAGATACAATCTTTACTTGAAATTCATATATAGCAAATAACTACTTTTAATTCCACCTTGTTGCATCTCATATTATATTATCTTTTTTCCATACTTGAGAGTGACAAATAATTATGTAGCATTTGATTCATGTTTCTTTAAAGGTGGCAAAAGCCGTATCAGAGATCTGGCCAGCAAAACTAATTGGCCCCATGGTACCATCAGCATACTTAGATGGCAGAATTAAGGCAGACAATGGCTATGGAGCAAGCTTATGGAAGCCACTAAGTGAAGAATGCATCAAATGGCTCAAAACAAAGCCAAAAAAATCAGTTGTCTACATTTCATTTGGAAGCATGGTATCATTGTCTTCAAAACAAATGGAAGAGATGGCAATGGCGCTGAAAGCCAGTGGCTTTTATTTCTTGTGGGTTGTGAGAGAAACTGAGAGAAGCAAATTGCCTAACGGATTCATAGACTCAACAACAAAAGGGCAAGGCCTTCTGATATCATGGTGTAATCAACTAGAGATGTTAGCCCATCAAGCCATTGGTTGTTTTGTGACACATTGTGGTTGGAATTCAACACTTGAAGGGTTGAGTCTTGGTGTGCCAATGATAGGAATGCCACAATGGGCTGATCAAATGACAGATGCTAAGTTCATTGAGGAGATATGGAGGGTTGGGTTAAGGGGTAAGGAAGATGAGTATGGAGTTGTGAGGAAAGAAGAGATTTTGTTTTGTTTGAAGGAAGTGATGGAAGGAGAGACAAGTGAAGAGATTAGGAAAAATGCTGTGAAATGGAGAGATTTGGCTAAGGAAGCTGTTAGTGAAGGAGGAAGCTCAGATGAAACTATTAATGAATTTGTGGAGCATCTCAAGAGTGCAAGGAGAAAAGAGAGGAAAAAGGCTTTGAATGGCCATTTTTAAATTTGGATCCTCGTAATATTATAACGTTACGAAAATATTTACTATGGTGAGGGGATCCAAATTTAAAAGTTTTACCTAATAACTTATTCTTCCTATGTTTCTTCATTGGTTTCAAGTCCATTGGCCCCACTCAAACCCTTTTTTTTTTCTTTTTACTCATTTATCCCTTTCTTCTTTTATTTTTGTACTCAAGTTGGGAAGGGGTACTTTAGGTTTGCCTTGTATTCTTCTATCGTCTAATGCATAACTCTTGTGCTAATGTTGGTTTTTTTTTTTCTCCTCATTTTTCTTTGCTTTTTCGGTATAATTTTTCATTCCCAATAATCACATTTTTTGGAATCACATTATCAGGAATGTGATAAAAACTGTTTGGTTCTTTAAAAATATTTATGGGAATATCTTGTCAAATTTCTAAGAATGTTACATTATTATGTTTGGTTTAAACTTAACATTCCTGGAAATTTTGAACAATTTTTTAAAAATACCCTTTAACTAAAAAACACATAAATACTCCTAATTAAAATAACATTTTCCCCTCACTCAAATAAGACAACGAACATATCCAATTTATCCAGTGCAAATTAGAATCAACACAACCATCTTTTAATCAACACAACGAACATATCAGTTTCGCCAAATGCTTATTACGATAAGGAAACCTAATAAAAGTACTGTATTTTGATAAACATATGTAGCAGCCAAAAGAACTTGTTCAAACTAAAATCAAAATCCAATCCGCACATATATTTAAACGCAAAACCAGTGAAAAAAAGGCCATGTAGTATAAGATGCAACATTAATTTCAGTTAATGGAACTCACAAAACGATATATATTTGAGCTCATATGAATGGCTGAAGTGAATTACATGCTAGTTTCTCAATCATTCATCATGCTATACAACAAGAAGAAATTTGAATGTGTAAATTTTTGTTTATCATATTACATGAATAGGTGCATAGTATCTCCAGATCTTTATAAACATTTTTTTATATTTTTCTGAAATCTACTAATAATTTAAGATAAAATCCGAAAAATAGTGCAACATCAAATGAGTTATGTAGAAGTATAGAAGTGAAACAGTAGTATAAGCTCTCTAACAGAGCTTCAAAATAATACGTTTACAAAAAGAAAAGAAAAAAAAGAGCTAGAAAATAATAAGCACATAGAGACAAAAATCTCAATCCCATAAAGAGATAATCTGGAAAAAAAATAGGCAAAAGGTTATTTTATTTGGGGGTATTTTTGTCTTTTTATGTTATTAAAAAATATTCTCACAAATAAAAATTGAGCAAACCTTGAGAATATTGTATTTTCAGTAATGTGATATTCTCAGAAATATTTTTTTATTCCGCGAAATGTTATAGTTTAGTATTGCACATAATATAAGTTCAAGAAAAGATCTTTAAACAATAGAAACTTAGAATTTAACATTTTTAAGTCTGAGAATTAGTATATTACCACAGGTAGACTTGTTTTTCAGCTTGGCGAACTGCAGCAACAAGATCTTGATTTGCTTTTGTATACAGGCTGGTAACAAGGCCAGGTTGGCCAGCTCTAGCTGTACGACCAACTCGATGCAAGAAACCTACGGCTGATGTTGCAAATTGACATATGTCTGGCTTCGCCACTGGTTGAAAGATGTCGTCAATGGCAATATAGTTCACATCTGCAACCCGTGGAAAATCTATCTTTTTTTTTTTCTGTGATTGTTTTTATAAAGAGGAATAGCCGTGTTACCAAAGTATTGACTTAAAGGATGTTTACAACCAACCATGAGTTGGGTGAAATAGTCAAGTAGCCACCAGTTGTAATTAGAAGTTTTAAGTTCAAACTATAATTTCGACTTCTATTATATTAAAAAATAAAAATAAATATATTAGAAAAAAAATACCTTAAAGGATATTTCATCCATCTATTAGTTATCTACAAGAGAACATAGAGGGTCCAGTAAGTAATCTATGATATTACTTCCTATTAGTTGATTCAGGTCAAAATTGATAATTTAGTCCACACATTTATTATTATTATTTTTTTTGCTAGAACATTTATTAATTTTTGTATACAAATTAGTCCAATTTGAACCACCCCTAGCGGAAAGGATCTTTTCGCAATTTTGCACATGATGTGATATAATGTGTATCCCTCACCATGAGTATCTAAAGAGTTTGTGACCAATATTTTCACAATGTCCTGTTTCGGTTTTTTTTTTTTTTTTATATTCAAAGGGGTCCTAAGGTCATACATATATATAAATGTAGCCAACAAAACTCGATATCGTAACCTCTCGCAAATACTGCGAGTGTCTTGTCGTTGCTTTCACAAATGTGGTTTCTAGCTTTTACAAGTCATTTTCCAAAAAGATACACATAACGAAGCAATTACAAAAAAAAATTTGCACATACAAATATTCACGCATCTTCCTCCATTCATTAATGAAAAAATCTCCCAAACAAATTCAACTCTAAAGCTCTTACGAAAGAACAAATCTTGGAACAAATTTACTTGGACATTAGGTACAGATTATTTGATAGATATGGTTTTCTGTGATAGCGCTTTGGACAGATTCATTTGTGACTCGTGGAAAATTGATAGGAACAATATCCTAAATTGATTACCTTATCTTCAAATTAATGAAGAAATTGCTTTTTTGCTTAGCAGAGGAAAAAATAAAATAAAATTCATTAGGTATTTTGCTTAACATATGATATACCAATCTCAAGAAAAAGATCTAATACTCTATGAAATCCTAATAACTCGAAACTCTTTCTCCCTTGTTCCTCATATCTGTGTTAGCTGAGATGAAGGGTTAGTTAATTTTGTAATGATTTCAGAAGTAAATTTTGGAAGGCATTGTTTTTCTCTTTTTTTCTTTTTTCTTTTTTGTGATGGAAGTATTATATATATGGAATTAATACGAGCCAAACTTGAACTAATCAGCGTATAAAGAGACTCTTTATGTAGTAAATTACCATACCATCCTATTAGAGAGGATAAGCATATATATTTATTGTCTTCAATACTCTCGTCTCACCAGCATGTGGGCAGTTTTCTTTTTCTGCAAACGGGTGTAGCGAAAAATGAAACCAAGACCGTGTACTACTGACATCATTTTAAATTATCAACTTCATCTAAATGAATCCAAGACCGTTTAGAGAGGAATTTGCTGAATTCATTTATTATCTTCAATTCTTCAACATTATGCATAATTTTCAGTAGTAAGACCATTTAAGATTCATGAATCTATATTGAAAGATGGTTGACTAATCGCAAACGTCATGGCAACTTCAATTCCCATTCTAGAAATGGCATGAGAAAACAGATAGCTAGGCAAGAAGTCAACCTAGTTACGTATTTGATGATGTCGATTGGGTGACGAACATCATGAAAGAGTAGGCATGGATCTGGCTGATGATGAAAGTGTTCTCACATCAGACTCGGGCGTTAAAGATTGATACAAAACAATGTTTGAGTAGACATTTGTTATGCTAAAAATTTTCAAATTCGAACAACAATTTCGACCTTCTTTATAACAAAAAAAAGTACTAGAGTTGGAGCTTTTTTTTAATTTTTTTGGTTTGATATTGTTTTGGAGTTCAAATATTAATCTTGACCACAAGTTACTTATGTTAGGAATAATGCCCAAAAGTCAATTAATTGTATTTTGAAATTATGGATAATGTGTTATTTAATTTATTAATTCATTTAATATGGCAAGTTTATTTATCTATTATAAATGTTTCAATTGAATAAATAAAGTCCTTAGAATATTATTTGTAGATTTCATCCTTAGGAGTAAGGATATGAGTGACAAAACCTATATTACTAATATATTCTAAAAGTTGTTCTCAATCATAGGATAAACTAATTGAGCGTTAGTTTATCCGAATAGATTGGATTACAGTCTACTAACCAAATTATATGAGATATTAGTTTGGGCGATTTGTCTCATATCGTTGTAGTAGATGTATAAATACTTATTGCGAATAGGTAACTGGACTTGACCATCAATACGACGAATTACATAGAATGTCAATAATTCATTGTCTTATGTAATCATGCGATTAATCCTCAAACTTGAGACACCACAATTATCTCATGATTAGGAATATCATAATTTGCTGGTGCAAATAAGCTCGTCCTAATCATGGATTAGACAATGTATTCAGTGATTGTGATTTATTCCGTCATGGAGAAATCTGTGTGTAGATACGGAAACTATCATTTGGGAGTCCTATGCGATCTAATTAATTAAGTGACTTGAAATCCTTGGCCAAGGTGGAATAGTGGAAGTCGTTCCATGAATTATTCATTAGCCACTAATTAATTGGGTTTTGACATATGGTCGAGTAAGAGAGTTTGATGACCCAATCCATGACTCTGGCTTGATCGGGATAATTAAGACAATAGGATTTGATTGCATAGAAATTACTAAATGGGTTTGTATACTTGCACTTCATCTTTAATACTGCTAGGTGTCACTTGCGATTTGCGAATTAATTAGAAAGAGTTCTAATTTAATTAATTAGTGGAATTAATTATTCGCTACCAATTAATTATGAACCCGAGAAGTCACACATAAATGGAATCTACAGATTAATTGGATTAGAGAAAAGATTAAATTAAATTTAGGATCGTCCTAAATATTAATTTAATTAGGCTCGTAGTAATTAGATGGTGATTTGATTATTATAGAGCCCAAGACTGGTAAGTTTAAGACCAGCCCACTTATGGTTTAGGTCATATGTGTCTCCTATATACTATAGTATTCTGACATATAAATTGCTAGCACACTTTTCATAGTCAGAATAAAATATAGGATTTCTCTAGAAAACCTAGTGGGGATGAAATCCAGTTAACAAGTGCAGATTCTGTGTGGATCAATCTTGGAGGCTTCATATGTAGGGAGCTCATTACTGACTCAACCTCGATCTACGCTTCAAAAGGTAATTCTAAACTATTGATATGATATTTAATGAGATTAATTATTGTATGCATTAAATCTGCGTAATCAAACATGAACGGATACATGATTATTTTCCGCTACGTAATTATTAATTTTAATTGTCATGTATATTTTCCAACAGTGGTATCAGAGCCACCGTTCATGTTTATTACGCGATTTTTACATTTATGGCACAATTATAACTGTCTCATATATTATTGATTAAAGTTGTTTAATTTATTATGCCTGAGATGATTAGCCTGTAATCTATCCCTCAGCTTATGTAAAAAGAAGTTTTACATGATTTATGATTTTTTAGTAAAAGAATTTTCTGGAAAGTTTATATTTCTGTTTTTATTTTTAATTTTTAGAATATTAAATTGTTTGAAAAACAGTTTGAAAAAAAAAAATCATTTTTTCCTTCTCCTTCCTTCAACCGTCGACAACACAAGGCTACTGTCAGCGGTGCAGCTTGTGTTGTACCGCAGCAGCGTGACAGGCGATGTGGCTAGGCTGCAGCGTGCTACTGCGTGCTGTAGTCCAACAGTGCACAGTTGCTGCGCTGTTGGGCAGCGCAACAACGCCGCGCGATTACACTGCTGGGCAGCGCAACCCCGCTGCATAGCGTCGCTGCTGCAAGGGCGCAGCAGCGCTACAGGCAAGAAGGTAGCGGCGCCGCTACATGCTAGGCAGTGGCGGTGTCGCTACTGTAACAAAAAAGGAAGGGGGGGCGGCTGAGGGAAGGAAAAAAAAATTTTGATTATTTTTAGGGTTAGGGTTTCTAACCCAGACCCATATCCATTTTGGATTTGGGTCCAGGTCCGAAACCCATGACCTAAAAGAGTTTGGGTTTGTGGGTTTGGACTTGGGCATATTTCTTTTTCTTTTCATAATGGGCTAATTAGGCTTATTGGGCTGTTTGGGTTGTTTTTAAAAGGGAGTTTTAAAAGGTTATTAGGCTAAGTATCTTTGAATATAATTTTTTTATTTAATTTCAGCCCAACTTTATTTTAACCCAAACTTATTTATTTTAGCCCAAATAATATTTTGAGCTTTTATTTAATAAATAGTTTATTAATTTAAATAAATAAAAAGGGGTTTTATTTATTGGATATTTTACTTGTTTGATAAATGGTTTATTAAATAGGCAAAATTAATATAATGAGATTATATAATTAATTGTGTCATACTCATGGATTACCTTGATTGAATGGTTGTGTGAATGGATGATCATGCACTAGAATGAATGAATGGATGTATGTTTATTTATTTATTTATTCATTTGGGTTTTATGTCATTATTTAAATGGGGCTTGCATGCCTCTTACCCATTTTGATAATGTAAAACCCTTATTTCCATTTATGTATCTCACTAGATTAGAAATCTATGTACATAAATATAATAAGAAGATCAAGCAGGACGCATCAAGGGATTGGTGCACCCAGTTCGCAGAAGGAGTTTTGTGAAGCCCAACAAGGAGTAGCCCAACTATTGGGCCCTAATTTTATTTTAGGAATTCAACCCAGTGGCTCGGGTTGATAGTGTTCCTAGTCCATGATCATCCTATTTATTTACATGCATTTATTTATTATGCGATATATATTAATTGCGTGAATGTTTCTAGTTTATTTTATGTGATAAATTGAAACTAGAAGCATGTGAAAAGTGAGACCTTAATTAAAAACCAGCAAATCTTCCCACTCCAAATATTAAGTTAATAATGAGGTAGTCTAAGAGTAAATTATATCATTGCTTTCCATTATCGTAGATTAGTTTATGTGTTAGGCAAGTGAGTAGTTGGTTGTGAACACATAAGAGCTATTTATTTGTATTAATATGTAAACTAAGTCTATAAAACATGAGATGTAGGAGAATTTGGATTCTTATTGGCTACTAAAAATCTATCATGTGAGGTGTCGGTATTATATTGATCCAAATTCCCTAGGATAATGGGTTCGACTTAAACAATTCTAAGACACCAAAAATCTATAATGTGAGGTCAAGGGGCAAGAAAATTAGAATTTGTATGAGATACATTGAATAAAGTGTTATTTACCTATTAGTTTTTGATTCACCAAAAATCTATAATATGAGGTGAAACAAAAATTAATGGGCCCCCAATCCACTAAGAAACTCATTCATTTGATTTTCTGTTTTCTACTATGGAATTGTGGAATTCAAAAAATTTAATAGGGGTACTATTTGATTGAAAAACCCAAATTGAACAGTTAATAATGCATTATCTGATTTCAATTAATTAATTTCTGCAAGTTATATGTCAAAAATGAATCCCTTTGCAACTATCTTAGATAAGAACTGTTTGACCGACCAAACTTTGCTGACTAGTATCGCAACTTGAAAATTATATCGAGTTCCGAAAAGATGGAGTATGTGTTTGATGGTCCATTTCCTGAAGAGCTGTTTGACGAGGCAACTGAAGAGGAACTGGAAACCATTAGGAAATGGCATGATGATGTGTCGAAGGTCAGCAGCTATATTTTGGCTTCAATGTCAAATGAACTTCAACGTCAGCATGAGGACATGAAGGATGTCACTGCAATCATCACACACTTGCAAGAGTTATATGGTGTGAAGAACAAGGTTGCTAGATATGAAATATCTAGGGAATTGTTCCAATTGAGAATGAGTGAAGGATCATATGTCAGTGCGCATGTTCTTAAGATGATCGGTTTGATCGAGCATCTCGAATCCTTGAATTTCTCTATGGATTCGAACTTGCAAACTGACTTGATACTTCAGTCTCTTCCTGAAGCTTTCCGTCCATTTATTATCAATTTCCAAATGAATGACATCGAGCGTACCTTGCCTCAGCTTTTGAATATGCTGGTTATATACCAAGGGCAAGGGAAATGAGCAAAGCAAGGAAATTGTTTCCACTACGAGAAGGAAGAGCATTGGAAGAGGAATTGTTCAAAGTACCTCAAGAGTCTGAAGGGAAATGGCCAAGCCTCTGCAAGCATGTCTCGATTGCTCATGTTTGAGATTAGTCTTTCGATTAATCCTGACTCTACTTCATGGGTGCTAGACTCTGGCTCCACTCTCATATATGTACTTCTATACAGGAGTTAAGGAGAAGTAGAGTTTTAGGGAAAAGGCGACGTGGTCCTGAAGGTGGAAAATGGAGCAATGGTTGCTGCATTAGCTATAGGGACATGTTGTCTTACTTTGTCATCGGGATTTACTTTGATTTTAGACAATTGTTTATTTTTGCCTAGTACCTTAAAGAACATCATTTCTATTTCAGTTTTGGTTCAAAATGGTTTTGAATTTAAATTTATGGATAATGGATATTTTATTTATTTGAGAAATAAATGTGTTGGCACTGGCAAACTAGTAAATGGGCTTTATATACTTGATATAAAGAAAGATGACAATAGAAATGAGCAAAGCCTGAATGTACAGACCTTTAAAAGGTCTAGAGATACTTTTAATTCTAAATATCTGTGGCACTTGAGATTAGGTCACATAGGGGAAGCTAGAATCACGAAGTTAAAGAAAGAAGGACTTATAAGCCCTTCTGGCCCGAGTCCATTCCCAGCATGTGAGTCTTGCATCCTTGGTAAGATGACTAAATCACCTTTTGTAAGACAAAGGGAAAGAGCTACAAACATTTTAGAATTGGTATACACTGATGTGTGTGGGCTTTTTGGTGAATTGGCCCGAGGTGGGTTTGCCTACTTCATTACCTTTACTGACGATGTGTCTCGGTATGGGTATGTGTATCATATGAAACACAATTTTGAATCCTTTGAAAGGTTCAAATAATACAGAACTGAAGTGGAAGACTGGAAGAGGATTAAGGCTCTTCAATCTGATCGAGGAAGGGAATAACTTAGTGCTGAATTCCAGGAGTATCTCAAAGAAAATGATATAGTTGTTTCATTGACTCCACCTAGAGGTGGCATTTAGGCCGGCCGACACAGGCCCAATTTAGCCCAGCACACTAAAATTCGGGCCCAGCCCAGCTCGTTTAAAAATGGGTTCGACTCGGCTCAACCCACCATATATAGGTGGGCCGAGCTGGGTCATATATTTTTTGACTCAGCACATTTGTGCCTAAGCCCATTTGTGCCCAAGCCCAACCTAACTCGAACCCAACACAAGCCTAGCTCAGCCCATAAGCTCAGTCCAGCCTAGCTCAAACCCAACACAAACCCAGATTAAGCCCAGCTCAGGCACAATTCGAGCCCAAATAAAGCCCATCATGAGTCCAACTCAGGCCCAGCACAATATAAGCACAATTGGAGCTTATTTATTACACAAATTGAATATTATGCATTATGACTAATAACTTTTTTTTAGATAAATTAAAAAAAATATAATAATAACAAATAAAAAATTTATTTTTTAAGATGATACAAAATACTTGTTATCAAATCATTTTTATGATATTGTAAATTACAACTTGCAACTTTAATTCAAAAAATATATGTATATAAAGTCAGTATTAAAAAAAATGACAAAGTTTACACTTTTTTCACTTTTTAGGAACTTAGCTAGACTAAAAATATATATATACATATACACATATATATAGTATGCATACATATACATATGTGTGTACGCATACATATACATACTAATATTATGCATAATAGTAAGCCCACTATGCTGATTGCTGAGTGTTGACTAACAAAAAAACAAAAACAAAAACAAAAAACAAAAAGCAACAAACATGTTACCAATGCCAGCAGCCAACAGAATCTTTAGTCATTTAATAAACAAAGTAGCTGTTGGCAACGAATATGTTGCCAACGTTGCCAACGGCTACTTGGCTTTTTCGAAAAAAAAAATTGAATCTTTCAAAAAAATTATTTATATTTTAGTCCTTTAATAATATCTATAAATACCTTAATTATTTTTCATTCTTCTCACACCAAATCAATCTTTTTTCTCTCAATTATTCAAAGCTTCAAGCCTAATTCAACATTCAAGTGGTCAATTTATTTTCAAGAAGATGAGTTTTACTTTTCTTCAATTGAATTTTATTGAGGTATTCTTTTAATTATAATAGTAATTTTATTGTTATATTTATTTTGATTATGGATCCTTATTCTCAAAGTAGCACTCCATGTCTTGAATTGGAAAATATAAATATTGCACAATCACAATCAGTATCACAATCATTTATTGACTCTAATTCGCCTACTATCCCCAACACTAATCCTAAAGGTGGTAGAAGTGTAAGTTCAGATGTTTGGAAATATTGTATTCAAGATAAGGAAAAACAAATTGCTACTTATAATATTTGCAAAAAAGTATTTTCTTTTAAAAACAATTTTGGAACAGGTACTATAAAAAGGCATTTGGAGTGTATCCATCCCGATTTATTTAATGATGGAATTCAAACTCAATTAGATATTTCGTCATCCAGTTGTGGGACTACTTTTCATTTTTCACATGAAGTAAATAGGAGAGAATTAGCAAAATTTGTTCTTATATCTGAAAAACCATTTAATTTTGGAGAAGATCCTGCTTTTGAAGCTTATGTAAAAAAAGTTTTACAACCTTCTTTTGTAAAAATTCCAAGAAATACTTTGAAAAAAGAAAAATGTTCAATTGTTAATGAAGGAAAAGAATTTTTGCAAGCAACATTTTCCTTTCTTTCAACTAAAATTTGTTTGACATGTGATTGTTGGAGTAGTATAACTGATCTTCCTTTTATGTGTATAACTGCTCATTGGATTGACCCTAATTGGAATTTACAAAAAAGAATACTTTCTTTTTGTGTCTTCCCATATCCACATAATTATACCAACATTTATACTTCTATGTTAATAGTTTTAGATGAATACAATATTTCTGATAAAATACTTTCTATCTCTTTTGACAATGCTACTAACTATACTTCTTCTATACGTTTACTTCAAAATTTATGTAAACCGATTTTAAGTGGAAATTTTTTTCATATTTGTTGTTGTTGTCATATTTTGAATTTATGTGTTCAAGCTGGTCTAGATAATCTTCACCCTCAAATTTAAAAAATTAGAAGTGGGGTACGATTTTTTAGATCTAATCCATCAAAAAATCAAGAATTTCATGATTTATGTCAACAATACAAACTAAAATCAAAGAATATCCAAGGTGACCTGGAAGTTAGATGGAATTCTACATATAAAATGTTAAATGACCTTATTCCTTATAAAGATATTTTTTCACAAATTTATAAAAATTCACTTGGACATTATCAGTCTGATAAATGGATAGAAGATATAGATTGGGAAAAAGCTAAATTATTTTGTGATTTTTTAAGTGTTTTCATGACATGACCAAATTACTTTTTAGATCACATTATCCTACTTCAAATATGGTACTTTATGCATTGTGAAAAATATCTGATGTTTTATCAGAACATGAAGATAATTTTCTACTTCAACATATAATTTATGACATGAAAGAAAAACTTTAAAAATATTTTGAAAATGTATCTATAGTTTATTGTCTTGCTGCAATTATGGATCCTAGATTAAAAAAACATGTTGTTCAAAGTATTTTACAACAATATCATTCAAATATGCGAAATAATGAAATTGATGACACTCAAACTTGGAATGAAATTTGTTCAACTTTGACATTATTATTCGATATGTATGTAGCGCAATATTCTAATGAGACTTCCTCTTCATCTCAGTCTTTAAGTAGTACTAGTAGTAAAAAGTTTGATACAAAATTTCTTCAACTTTTCAAAAAAACAAAAACTGGTTCTCCATCGTCACAAATTAATGAATTAGATTTTTATTTGGCAATGATGTCTCCATCTAATGACTTTGATCATGATTTCGATGTATTGGCCAGGTGGAAAGCATAGTCTAGTCAGTTTCCTATACTTTCTATCATGGCCCGTGATCTACTAACAATTCCAGTGTCTACTGTAGTATCCGAAAATGCTTTTAGTCTTGATCGCAGGATATTGAGTGAGTTGAGAAGTAGCTTGGCACCGGACTCACTACAAACACTGGTATGCGGCAAAGATTGGGTTTCTACAGAAAACAGGACGCAACATCTTATTGAACTTGATATTGACATTCAACAAAAAAGACAAGTTTTAACAGAAAATTCAACTAATGCTCCAGTCGAATGATCGATGTTGAAAGATAAAGATGGAAGATCGAAGTTATTGAAGATTTAATTTTTTTTTAGAAGAATAATATTTTTTTATGTGTATTTTATGTCTTTAACTTAATTGTAAGTTGTGATTATCAAGTTAGTGAATAAAAATTTGAGGTATTATTTAAAAAAATTTCAACTCTATGTAATTTATGTTGTAATTATTTAATTAAGTGAATAAAATTTGAAATATTATTTAGAAATTTGTTTTATTTTTCTCTTTTTATTTAATAATATACATTTATTTTAAATAAGATAATTTATATATTGATTAATTTATACTCAAATAAATTTGCATTAATCCAATTTTTATTAATTCAATTTTTTTTCTCTTTTTAAATTTTAAAAAATTAATAAAAATATATATATACAAAAAATAAAACTTATCAAAAATATTAAATAACTTTAAAAAATAATAATAACATAAAAAAAAAAAATCACGTCGTACGTCCCTCTGTTGTAATAACAGAGGGACGTGTATTTTTTTTAAAAAAAGTGGATGTCAAGTCCTTTACAGTATGACACAGGTGCTTTGACAAAAAGTGTCAAAGTACATCTGTTTTACAAAATTAAACCCTTACGTTATATATCGTAAAATTTATTTTTATATTATTTTATTTTTTATAATTATAATTTGTACATATAGTTTTTCTTATAAATAGGTATTGTATTTAACTTCATTTTATTGTCTCTTTATTTTACCACAAGAGAATACACAGTATTTATGGCTATCAATATTTGGAATCATTTTGCTTACTTTGAAGAACATGGGTATGTAATTTACAACTGTTGTGAATGTAAATATATATCTGGTCGTCAATTTGGAACTAGAACGCTTGTAAGACATCTTGTATCTCAATACTCAAATGTTCCAAACTATTTCAATCCTCAACCACCATCGCTACCACTACCACCAGCAGGCCCAGCACCCGCACAAGGAGCATAATAAAATGGAGAACTTCTCCACCAACTTTCTTCAAGCATTTATTTAATATTTTTTATATTTATTAGTAATGTATCCGTGTCTCATAAACTTGTGGTTTGTTAAGTAATATTTTAATATTTTATCATTTATATTAATATTTTCAATCAACTTATGTCTTGTTAATCGTTAAATTAAATTTTTTGTAAACAATGTTGAGTTTAAGTTTTTTTGGTTATTAATCCAACTATCAAAATTCATAAAACAATAATTACAAAATAATAAATAAATAATGGGCTGTCCCAGCCCAGCTCATGACTCGTAATAGCGGGCTCGTGGGCCAAATTGGGTCCTATATTACAAGAATTGAGCCCAACCCAACTCAGCCCACTAAACATATGTGCTGAGTTGGGCTCATTTTTCTTAACCCACGACTCAGCTAAGCCGTGCCGGGCCGTGTCGGGCTGGCCCATTTGCCAGATCTAACTCCACCTGGAACAACTGAGTTTAATGGTGTATCAGAAAGGAGAAATAGGACCTTGTTGGACATGGTCAGGTCAATGATGAGTTATACCAATTTACCTGTTGGTCTTTGGGGTCATGCTCTTCCCATTGTGGCATACATCTTGAATAGGGTCACTTCCAAATCAGTTATAAGCACTCCTTATGAGATCTAGAGTAATAAGAAATCCAACTTTAATCATGTTAGAGTATGAGGTTGTCCTGCTTACATTAAAAGGCTTAAAATTGAGAAATTGGAAGCGAGATCTGACAAAGTCAGATTCATTGGTTATCCCAAAGATTCGTTGGAATACAACTTTTATTCCCCTACTGACCAGAGAGTCTTCATCAGCAGATATGTCATATTCTTGGAGGAAGAGTTCATCCAAGAAGGTGGTTTGGGAAGAAAAGTAGAGCTTAATGAGGGAAACATTGATCAACCAATTGACCAGGTAGAAACCCAGGATTTGATCAAGGATGAAACTATTCAAGAAGAACCAATTGCTTCACCACATATACATAAATCTTTAAGGACAGTTCGTCCCCCACAAGATATAGCTACCTTCATATCCAAGGACAAGAGTTGTTCACATTGGATGATGGTGATCATGTCGATGATCCCCTAACCTATGAAGAAGCTATTTCTGATAGGGACTCATAAAAATGGCTTGAAGCCATGAAATCAAAAATGGATTCAATGCATACCAATCAAGTCTGGAATCTTGTAGACCCACCTGAGGGTATGTACCTATTGGGTGCAAATGGATATATAAGAGAAAGAGGGGTGCAGATGGAAAGGTGAAGACCTTTAAGGTAAGGTTAATGGCAAAAAGTTACCGTCAGAGACAAAGAGTTGACTATGAGGAAACCTTATCGCCAGTAGCAATGCTCAAATCCGTTAGGATTTTATTGGCTATAGTTGCACACTATGATTATGAGATATGGCAGATGGATGTCAAAACGTCTTTTCTTAATGGCTTCATTGAAGAAGACATTTATATGGAACAACCAATGGGTTTTGAATCTATAGGTGAAAGTCACAATGTGTGCAAGCTAAAGAGGTCCATCTATGGATTCAAACAAGCCTCAAGGAGTTGGAACAAACGTTTTGATGTGATCGTCAAAACATTCGGCTTCATTAAGAATGAAGACAAATCTTGTGTTTACAAGAAAGTCAGTAATAAAGCAATTATATTCCTTATCTTGTATGTAGATGACATACTACTGATTGGGAATGACATCGGCATGATGTCATCTGTTAAAGTTTGGTTATCAGGAACATTCTCCATGAAGGACTTGGGAGAAACAACCTATATCCTAGGAATTCGGATCTATAGAGATAGATCAAAAGGATTGATAGGTCTCTCCCAGAGTACGTACATAGATAAGGTGTTAAAGAGGTTTAACATGCAGGATTCTAAAAGAAGGCTATTACCTTTTAGACATGACATTCATCTCTCTAAGGCTATAAATCCTAAGACAGCTGAAGAAAGAGAGATGATGAATAGGATTCCATATGCTTCGGCAATTGGAAGCCTTATGTATGCTATGTTATGTACTAGGCCTGATATCACTCATGTTGTAAGTGTTACTAGAATATATCAGTCAGATCCATGTGAGGAACACTGGATAGACGTCAAGAATATCCTAAAATACATGAACATGACTAAGGATATGGTCTTGATATATGGGGGAGGAGAATTGAAAATTGAGGGTTTCACTGACTAGGATTTTCAATCTGATGTGGATGATCGTAAATCTACATTTGGATTCATTTTCGTTTGTAATGGAGGGGCGGTCAGTTAGAAGAGTTCCAAACAGAGTACGACTGTAGATTCCACTACAAAAGCATAATACATCGCAGCATCAGATGCAGCAAAAGAGGCAATTTGTATCAAGAATTTCGTCTCGGAACTCAGAGTAGTTCCCTCCATTGAGGTCGCAGTGCCTTTACATTGTGATAATAATGGAGCGATAGTGCAAGCTAAGGAACCAAGGTCTCAAAAAATCCAAACATGTAGAGAGGCGTTACCATATTATCTGAGAAATTATGGGAAAAAGTGACATAGTGATGCAAAAAGTAGCTTAAGCAGATAACACTCCTGATCCGTTGACCAAGACTCTAACTAATCAGTCTTTGGATTGACACTTAGAGGGGATGGATATGAGAGACCATTCAAATTGGCTTTAGTGCAAGTGGGGGATTGTTAAGAATAATGTCCAAAAGCCAATTAATAGTATTTTGGAATTATGGATAATGGGTTATTTAATTTATTAATTCATTTAATATGGACAGTTTATTTATTTATTAAAAATATTTTAATTAAATAAATAAAGTCCTTAGAATATAATTTGTAGATTTCATCTTTAGGAGTAAGGATATGAGTGACGGAATCTATATTACTAATATATTCTAAAAATTGTCCCCCGATCATAGGATAAACTAATTGGGCGTAAGTTTATCCAAATAGATCATATTACAGTCTACTATCTAAATTATATGAGATATTAGTTTGGGCGATTTATCTTATATCGTTGTAGTAGATGTATAAGTACTTATTGCGAATATGTAACTGGACTTGACCACCAATACAACGAATTACATGGAATGTCAATAATTCGTTATATTATGTAATCATGCGATTAATTCTCAAACCTGAGACAATACAATTATCTCATGATTAGGAATATCATCATTTGCTGGTACAAATAAGCTAGTCCTAATCATGGATTAGACAATATATTCAGTGATTGTGATTTATTCCATCATGAAAAAATCTGTGTGTAGATACAAAAACTGTCATTTGGGAGTCCTATGTGATCTGATTAATTAAGTGACTTGAAATCCTTGGCCAAAGTGAAATAGTAGAAGTCGTTCCATGAATTATTCATTAGTCACTAATTAATTGGATTTTGGCATATGGCTGAGTAAGAGAGTTTGACGACCCAATCCATGACTCTGGCTCAATTGGGATAATTGAGACAATAGGATTTGATTGCATAGAAATTACTAAATGGGTTTGTATACTTACACTTCATCTTTAATTGGGTAATCGCGATATACTGCTAGGTGTCACTTGTGATTTGTGAATTAATTAGAAAGAGTTCTAATTTAATTAATTAGTGGAATTAATTATTCACCACCGATTAATTATGAACCTGAGAGATCACACACAAATGGAATTTGCAGATTAATTGGATTAGAGAAAAGATTAAATTAAATTTAGGATTATCCTAAATATTAATTTAATTGGGCTCGTAGTAATTAGACGGTGATTTGATTATTATGGAGCCCAAGACTGGTAAGTTTAAGACCATCCCACTTATGGCTTGGGTCATATGTGTCTCTTATATATTGTAGTATTCTCACAGATAAATTGCTAGCACACTTTTCATTGTCAGAATAAAATATAGGATTTCTCTAGAAAACTTAGTCGGGGTGAAATCCAGTTAACAAGTGCAGATTCTGTGTGGATCAATCTTGGAGGCTTCACACATTATTGATTCAACCTCGATTTACGCTTCAAGAGGTAATCCTAAACTATTGCTATGATATTTAATGAGATTAATTATTGTATGCATTAAATCTGCATCATCAAACATGAACGAATACATGATTATTTTTCGCTGCGTAATTATTAATTTTAATTGTCATGTATATATTTCCCAACAACTTATACGGCTTTATGTTTAGATTTGTCGAAATTGTACATCATCATGGCGTGACTTATATTAATCTAGTGCTCTACGAGATTTAGTATTAGGAGAACCGTATCTTTAAAAACAAAATAGATAAATCTCTGGGTCATGTCCTAAATACATTACTTAATTTGGTTGTTAGAAATGTCAAATTTTTATTCAGTACACACTCTATTATAAAAAAATTTAATGTTTAGATCAAATGATCACATACATGCACAACTCAAATCTTGCTTGCGTGAATTTCAAACAAAAGAATTCATCCAAATCAAAATAGACAAGACGATTTTAAACTTTCATGAACCTAATCAAACGATATGGTATATCTCTTCAAGCCTTTAACTTGGGGGCTATATCTGATTCCTTTACTAAACCTGAGGCTGACCATACTTTTCTTTTTATCCAATATTTTACTTCATAAGCTACGTCTTCAACATGTTTGATAATGACAAGAAAAAGGAAAAGAGGAGTCAGTCTACAAAACAGTATTTGTTTATCACACATGGAGCCAAGGCATATAAATAGCTCGTTTTTTTCTATCAAAGTGGATTAACATCAATTTGTAAGAGAATAATTATTTTGCATATGCATGATGCTTATCTCACACATGTGAAAGTGCTATAATGTTCATGGGATGATGCACATTAGGACCAGTAGGGACTGTAGTCCTTACTAACCCCAATTTTTTTTTTTAATATAACCATATTTTAAAAATATTTTTTATTTAAAATATTAATTATCTCCTATTAAAAAATAAAAAATTATATAAGCGTTAATTAGATATTATAACTCCCATATGTCTTGAATAAGCTCTGCTAATGTCAATCTGGAGTGGTTGAATAGCAACCAACGCCTTTGAAAAAAGAGAAGTCAAAAGAAACGAGCTAGTAATTACTCTAATATGTTGTCTCAATCTAATAGTCTCATATTTACACGATCAAAATGTGAAGTTATCATTGTTTCGTTTTCCAATGTATGTAGGCTAATTGGGTTGATTCTGGTACCTGGATAGCCGACGTGACAATATCGTTGATTCCTTCGTATATGGGTTTTTTTGAATATAATAAAGGTTAAAATCGCCAAAGACTATTAAATTAATTCGAGGTTTGTAAGAAAATTCCATGCATAGTTATTAAAATTTCAAAAATAGGTCCCTACCTAGAGCATGAAAAAATGTATTTTGCTGTCAAGACACATGGTCTGTAATGAAGATATTCGACCGAAAAAAACACACGTTGTTTGACATGAACAAATATGATCACCAAACTTCGTCTACTGAGTCGAAACAAAAAGGTTACGTAACTTTGGGCGTCTGGCTGGTGAGACGTAGGTTATAAATGTCAGCACAATGATGCATGATGATGGAAGCTTTCTAACATCAGACTTGACGCACTTGTACTTACCAGAAGTGGGACATTTTACCGGGTCGTGTTTCTCTTTAGCAAACGACCATCTGACGTATTAATACATAAAATATGAAATTCACTTATATTTCACGACCGTTTTGTATGCAAAAATTTTTCTGTTTGTAATTGATATAGCTATAGAAGTAGCACTCAAACCATTGTATTTCTACTACATTTGCATCTTAACTTGTGGAATAAATGCAACACTCAATGTACTTTTTCTGTAATGTAGGTTGATCTTAAAAAGTGAACAAACCAGATTCGAAATGATTCGAAGTGTAAGTCAAGAAGTTGAAATATAGGGAAGACTCGAGAATTGATGATTGAATAGAGCCCATAGAGAAGGAATTTGGCCAAAACTAGCGTGAAATCAGACTCGAAACGATAGAAAAGCCTAAAAATGCCTTGGTCAATGATTCGATCAAATTCAGAATTGGCAACAAAAGGCGCTCGAGCACGCCATCAACGGCGCTCGAGTGCCTTCACCGGAAGCTTCCACGATTCCTGATTGGTCCACGTGGACCGAAGCGCCAAGTGGCGCATTTTGATTGGAGTACCAGAGGCATGCTCGAGCACCCGGGGCTCTGAATTTTGCCTATAAATACCCCCCCAACCGATTGAGAAAATATAATTAATTTAATTTTTAATATTTATTTTATTAATTAGTTCAAGTTTATTTTAGAGTTAATTTTAGTTTTAATTGTCAAATAAGAGAGAAGTTCTGCCCGAGTAGCTATTTTACAGGAGAAGTCCTGCCTATTTCAACCGGAGGAATAACCCGATAGCTACAACCGGGGAACCTCTGCTCAAATCCGGTGTTCAGAAATACGCGTTAATCAAAATGAGGGGGTCTTTCTTGACTCTATTTTATTTGTATAACTAGTATTTATTTTTAATGTTTGATAGATTATTATCTGAAGGAGGATATTGTAAATGACGGTCTTTTTATTTACGGTCTTGGATTTGGATAATTTGATTTAAATGCAATATATGCTTGTATTATTCAAATTTGTTATTGTCTTTCATATACATTATACTTGAAGTTAATGTTATGATTATTGTACATTCGTGCTATATATCTGTGCTATAAATTGTGAATCTATAAGTTGTGCCATATATTCTATGAGACTATAGGTTGTACCATAATTTCTACTCGTGGAGTTGTTAATTCCCTAGTTTAGTTAATTTGCCCAGTTACTCTAGGTTATAAGAATAGATTTATACTTCGTCTATATAACGAACTCGAAGATAGAACGACACTTATAACCAACGTAGCAACTAGGATTTAATTGATCTTAGGAAATTAACTAGGTTAACGCTTGTAGCTTAACCCGAGCGTTGAATCAGAGTATCCTAATACCGAGCCTAGATTGACTGCCTCATTATATATCCGATCCCTAGATCCTTTCCCTTATATTTGACAAAACCAAAACCTTAGCTTAAGTTTACATTATTAGCATAAACATTCAAATCCATTCATAAACGGTTACATTTTCACTTCAACACTTTCTCACACTACTTCAAAAATTAGCTAATGAGCATCCCTGTGAATTCGACTCCGCACTCAAAGCACACTACACTACATTGATCCATGCACTTGCAAATTTTAAAACTTGGTTAATTTTGCATGCATTTTATATACTGACTGAGTAGCGATTAGTAATTACTCACCAATTTTTTTTATACATGCCTTTTGTAGATTGATTACTAATTTTCAAAAGAAACGACTTTGGCATCATGGGTGAATTTACTTGGGTCACGGCAGATGCAGTCGTCACTAACCTCAAGAGTAGAGATTTAAGAAGTGAGTTAAAACTATATTTTTTGAAAATGAGTGAATTTTTAGGGTATTTTTAGACTAAAAATCAATTTGTCTCCATTAAAGATTAGGGGCTTTATCATACCACATATTTACTAGGAAACAAACCTTTGGGCAGATTAGATTGCTAATTTTAATTTGACTCAACCTCTTAATTGCCATGAGATGACTATTTTACCGAGAAAACTCCTGTTAATTGATAAGGATTAAAGGGGTATTGCATCCCCTGAAGTAGTAGTTTAGTTTCATCATTCACTTTTGTCTCCTTTTTATATATATAAACAAAAATTATTCATATATGAAAACATAAATCCTTAATACGCCCATGTTTGGCATAGTCGTAGAGTACATGAGACATAGACAAAAACTTGCTGACATTTCTTGTTCAAATTAATTAGAAGATAATTTTTTTTATAATCTCGATAAGTTTTCTATTTAATTAATTTGGATGATACATATTCTAAGATTAGTCATGTATCTTGAAATTAACACATTTATCATGGGCTGCTCTTAAAAATGTATAGTAGACCCTATAATTATTTGTAATACATGTATCACACATGTTAATAAAGTTTATACTATATGAAAAGGACGTTAAAAATATCCACACGTTTTTTTAACAAAATCCCTTTACCATTAGTTCGAAAAGCTTCTGGCAACAGTTCCACGTGGTTTGAATAATTGGTGGTGCATCACATACAACTTGTCTAAGTCATGAAGATGACTATACTTCACACATGATCCGACGTTCTTATGTCGGTACACTTTTTCGAATGATGCTTCCCAAACATGAAAAGTGAACACCTAGGATTGACTAATAACGTTTAAGCAAGTCAACTAAATCTGTTTTTTTAAAAAAAAAAAAAAAAAAAAAAACACTTATCATTCGGTTAACAAATTTTTTTTTTATTCAATGAAAAAATATTAGAAAGTCGTTTAAAATCATATCAAGTCCAAATCGCTAGACACGTGGCCGCAACGCAACAACTTTGCCCAGCCTATAAATGAGCAATCTCTCTGCAACCAAAACACATCAATGAGCCAACACAAAATGGAGGAAAAACATGTACCTCATGTAGTTGTCCTCCCTTACCCAAGCCAAGGCCACATAAACCCTCTTCTTCAATTTGCAAAACGTCTAGCTTCCAAAGGTGTCAAGGCCACGGTAGCCACCACCCAATACACCGTCAAGTCCATTAATGCAGCAAACATCAGTGTCGAGCCGATCTCAGACGTCTTTGACGAGGGTGGTTTTGTTGTCGCACAAAACGAGGACGTATACCTCAAAGCATTCAAAGAGAATGGCTCAAGAACTCTATCAAAACTCATTGAAAAATACCACAACAATAGCTTTCCAATTACTTGTGTAATTTATGATTCATTTCTGCCTTGGGCTCTTGATGTGGCTAAACAAAATGGCACATATGGAGCTGCATTTTTCACTAACTCAGCCACTGTTTGTTCCATATTTTGTTATATACACCATGGCAAGCTTAGTTTGCCAGTGAATGTGGAAGACAAACCTCTACAATTGCATGGTTTGCCTTCATTGAATTCTCAAGATTTGCCAAGCTTTATTAAGAATCCTAAAAGCCATCCTTCTTATTTGGCTATGAAATTGAGCCAGTTTACCAACTTGGAAGGCTCAGATTGGGTATTCAGTAACACCTTTGAAGAATTAGAAGGCGAGGTAAGCGTATGATTGTTTTGTTAGGGAATATAATTGTCATACGTGAATAAATTATGATTTTCAAAAAAATCGTATAAGAATTATTTCTTGATATGTTAATCGATTTTAGAATGGAATCCATGGCTTTATCATATTTAATGCCAACGTCATCTACATGTTTGGCCAAGATACTACTTTTAATTCGTCCAAAGATTGTTATTAAAAACGTCTGTGGATTCCACATGAAACTACGCATCATGGTTGGGGTTCACATATCAGTATGGGACATTTAAACATCCTAGACGTTTTAAAAAGATTTTCATAGAAGAAATAGTAGTTCGAAACTGCAGTAAGAAAACCCCGAAAAGTGCATTTTATGTTTTCTTAGCAAAGTTGCTTTACTCAATTTGGAAAGGGCAAAAAGTTTATTTGTTCTATGCCATAATTATTTTAGTGCAAACATAAAATTGTTATCATGTGATTTGGTGGTCATAGTGATGAGTCGTGAACTTAACTTCTTTCAGATATTAAGTAAAGTTATATACCATCAATTTCAAAGTAGATACAATCCTTACTTGAAATTCATATGTAGCAAAAACTTTGTACACCAAACTACTTTTAATTCCACCTCGTTGCATCTCATATTATATTATCTTTTTCCATACTTGAGAGTGACAAATAATTATGTAACATTGGATTCATGTTTCTTTAAAGGTGGCAAAAGCCGTATCAGAGATCTGGCCAGCAAAGCTAATTGGCCCCATGGTACCATCAGCATACTTAGATGGCAGAATTGAGGCAGACAATGGCTATGGAGCAAGCTTATGGAAGCCACTAAGTGAAGAATGCATCAAATGGCTCAAAACAAAGCCAAAAAAATCAGTTGTCTACATTTCATTTGGAAGCATGGTATCATTGTCTTCAAAACAAATGGAAGAGATGGCAATGGCATTGAAAGCCAGTGGCTTTTATTTCTTGTGGGTTGTGAGAGAAACTGAGAGAAGCAAATTGCCTAATGGATTCATAGACTCGACAACAAAAGGGCAAGGCCTTGTGATATCATGGTGTAATCAACTAGAGATATTAGCCCATCAAGCCATTGGTTGTTTTGTGACACATTGTGGTTGGAATTCAACACTTGAAGGGTTGAGTCTTGGTGTGCCAATGATAGCAATGCCACAATGGGCTGATCAAATGACAGATGCTAAGTTCATTGAGGAGATATGGAGGGTTGGATTAAGGGGTAAGGAAGATGAGTATGGAGTTGTGAGGAAAGAAAAGATTTTGTTTTGTTTGAAGGAAGTGATGGAAGGAGAGACAAGTGAAGAGATTAGGAAAAATGCAGTGAAATGGAGAGATTTGGCTAAGGAAGCTGTTAGTGAAGGAGGAAACTCAGATGAAACTATAAATGAATTTGTGGAGCATCTCAAGAGTGCAAGGAGAAAGGAGAGCAAAAAGGCTTTGAATGGCGATTTTTAAATTTGGATCCCTCGTAATATTATAACGTTACGAAAATATTTACTATGATGAGGGGATCAAACTTAAAAGTTTTACGTAATAACTTATTCTTCCTATGTTTCTTCATTGGTTTCAAGTCCATTAGCCCCCCTCAAACCCTTTTTTATTTTCTTTTTACTCATTTATCCCTTTCTTCTTTTATTTTTGTACTCAAGTTGGGAAGGGGTACCTAAGGTTTGCTTTGTATTCTTCTATTGTCTAATGCAAAAGTCTTGTGCTAATGTTGGTTTTTTTTTCCTCGTTTTTCTTTGCTTTTTCGGTATAATTGATGTGACTAAGAGGGCGTTTGGTTCGCAGAATAATTTTTCATTCCTAATAATCACATTTTTAGAAATGTGATAAAAACTGTTGTGGTTCTTTAAAAATATTTATGGAAATATCTTGTCAAATTCCTAAGAATGTTACATTATTGTGTTTGGTTTAAACTAGAGATGACAATTGGGACAGGGATTGCGGATATCTGCCCCGCTCCCGCCCCCGCCCCCGCCCCCGCCCCAGCCCCAAATGGGGCTAGGATTAAGACGGGAAATGGGAAATGGGGAATGAGATGGGGGATAGGGATTAACTTTTAATCCCCGCGATGGGACGGGGCGGGGTGCAGGGATAAGCATTTCCCGCCCCGCATACATAGATAGTTATTTTTATTATTTTAGTATTATATATGTATTAAAATTATATATATAAAAGTATAAAAAATAACATTAAACAAAGTACTATAAAATGGAGAAGAAAAATTAGATTATTTGAAAGGATTTTATAATATTCTTAAAACCACAGCATGCCGTAACTTAAGATTTGCTATCATTTGACATAAATACCTGAATTTTACTATTGTTGATAGTGAATTAAGAGATTTGTTAGTTATTTCAGTTGCACTTCAAAAAGTTTCAAATAACATAACTAAATATGAATTTTAAACAATTGCAACTAACATTATATGTGACATGCAATGAGAAAAAAATTATAATAATCAATGCAATCTCACTAGCACAAATAGATATTCTTTTTCAATTATAGTTCTCATACATAATGGTTAAGTCAAATTTTATTTTAAATATTTGAGACTCAATTACCATAATATTATTTTTACTATTTAACTGCAATAATAATTAATATTAGACTTTATTTAAGATCTATGTTTATATTTATCATTAGTATAACTTTAATTTATATTTTGAAGTTGCATGATTTAAATTAACTTTAATTCTTAAGGTTTAAAAAGAATAATAAACACCCCGTGGGTAATCCCCATTCCTCACAGGGATTCGGGGGCGGGGACGGGGTAGGGGACGAGGGTATAGAATACGGGGACGAGACGGGAGATGGGAGAACTTTTTAAGTGGCGGGGCGGGGTGGGGCGGGGCATGGGAAAAGCTGCCCCGCCCCATTATCATTCCTAGTTTAAACTTAAAATTCCTGGGAATTTTGAACAAATTTTCAAAAATACCCTTTAACTAAAAAACACATAAATACTCCTAATTAAAATAACATTTTCCCCTCACTCAAATAAGACAACGAACATATCAAATTTCTCCAGTGCAAATTAGAACCAACACAACCATCTTTTAACCAACACAACGAACATATCAGTTTCGCGAATGCTTATTACGATTAGGAAAACTAGTAAAAGTACTATATTTTGATAAACATATGTAGCAGCCAAAAGAACTCGTTCAAACTAAAATCAAAATCCAATTAGCACATATATTTAAACGCAAAACCAGTGAAAAAAAGGCCACGTAGTATAAGATGCAACATTAATTTCAGTTAATGGAACTCAAAAAACGATATATATTTGAGGTCATATGAATGGCTGAAGTGAATTACATGCTAGTTTCTCAATCATTCATCATGCTATACAGCAAGAAGAAATTTGAATGTGTAAATTTTTGTTTATCATATTACATGAATAGGTGCATAATATCTCCAGATCTTTATAAACAAGTTTTATATTTTTCTGAAATCTACTAATAATCTAAGATAGGGTGAATAGCCCCGAACCCCTTTGTAATCAAACAAAATTAACTATAACTCCCCTGTGATCTAAAAAATATAGCCGGACCCTATAACACCCCGATCCCTCTCGAGACCGGGAGTTCTAACAATCATCCTATCAACAACCCAATTCCAAACCCGGGCAAAATTTTAGGGAAAGACGGACAGAGTCTCCCCTGTTTCTAGGCGAAATGTAAAACCTGTAATAGCATATAAATGGACCAACACCATGTCCAACCATACAAAACTTCCTCAAAGCCATCCAAGCCTCGGTTCTCAACAATTTAAACTCAGCAAGTATACATACATTTTCAATTTAAAGCTAACCTATCTCTTTTCATTTTTGACAAGTACATTCAACTAGATAATTAAACCATACTAAGCTACTGCATAAAATAAACTATCATGCCATTCTAACTCTTTCCCTTAGGACATTACAAACATGCATTGAAGTTAAACTATGCTAACTGATTATATAACTAGCTTATCAATTTACCTCAACTATTTAGCTAAATTTAAATTACATTTCTTTTGACAATAAATACAAACAACATATGAACATACGTCTTTACAAACTTCAACACTCAAGCCACATAGGCACGCAAGACAACTCTTCAGGCAACGAACTTTCACGAAATCACGAACTTTCCAGCTAACATGACATTTCCTGAAATGTGGTGGTGAGGAGTGAGTATACACAACACGTATACTCAGTAAGGGCGAGAGAGATATCGAATTGGAGAGAAAGAAAGTCGTGCAATGCAAATAGGCACAATTAAGCAATAAAGTCAATAAGAAAGCATTCAATACAAACGACAATATAATAAACATTCAAGAAAGCATTAACACAACCATTCAAAGTTATACCACACTTTGAAGGCTATGGTTCACTCATACAAGCAATATACCATTTCACGAACGATACATCAATCTCGAGCTTGATGTTGACAACGATGACAATAAGCGCGCATCCACCTTATAACACCAGTTTGGAGTACTCCGGAAGTATCCATCAATTCTACGACCCAAATCTCCCTGGGAGGCAACCCAAGCGAGAAAAGGGAATAGCTACGGAGCTAGAGCAACCAACACTGGCAACCCGAGGCTACCCAGAGAGGCCCATCACTCACGCGCTGGACACTATGCAATGCAAGACTCGATACAAGGCGATAAACGAGCGATAAACAAGATATCAAGCATTATCGAGCATTAACAAGTATTTGCAATCAAACAAGTAACAAGAACAACACCAACTAACATTATCAAGCAATAACAAGTATTCTATAGGCATTATAACCATTCTATAGGCAATATAAACATTCAATAAGTAATATAAGCATTCTATAAGCAATATTCTATGAAAACACACAAAATCATGAAAATAACCCCAACTTACCAAACGCTACTACTTTCAAACGAGCCACAAGCTTTGGAAACCGACTTCACCAATCCTCTTAGGTCACCATAAGGCACGTCTAAAGACCCCGAAACCCTACTTTACCCTAGAATTCGCTCAAAGTCCCCATTTTCCCCCTTTGCTCGTTTGAACTACAACTATACCAACCAAACACCCAACCAACGCCATAATCGCACCAAAAGTGCTTCTATGGCCTCCCGAAACAATGCCAACACGCAAAACGAGAAAACGCCAAACTCGACCTAAACGACCCCGACTTTCACTAAGCCGTTTTTCTCCGTTTTTCCATTACACGTTCCAATTAAACCACACATTTAGGCATTCTAGCATATCTAGCATCTTTCTACATCAACAGAACGCGTAACGGAGCAACTTCATCGAAACGGGGGTTTACTATTCATAATTTACTATTCATTATACAATTTATATTTCAATTTCAATATTCAACCTCAGAAAATGTTAAAAAGCTATAAATATATGTTCTACAATCAACAAGGAACATTCTTTAAGCATTAAAACGATCAAACTAACAATCTATGCATAAAATTCAAAAATCAAAGTTTAGATACAAATATTTCAAATGCGCAAATAACGATGAAACCCTCACCTTAGACGCTCCTAGACGCTAGGGAAACCTCATAGGATGCCTCGGAAACCACCCCGTGCAAGCTCACGCGAAGATTTGATGATTTGTTTTGAAATTTTTTTCTTTCTTTTTCTTTTTCTTTTCCTCATGGCTTCAAGCCTTTCTTCTCTATTTTTTTCGTTTGCATTCTACTTATTTAAGAAAAAAAATGACAAGAAGTCAAAGGTCAAAGATTTGGTTAACCCGTTAAACCAAAACAGCTATGCGCGACCTTACGAAAATGGCCACAACTTCTTCTAGAAAACTCCAATTCACGAACGGTTTGAAGCCTCAGAAACTAGACTCATAGATCTTTCTAACCATATATAATTTGCTACCTAACTCTTCCCCAATTGGTTCAGATTTAATTCCAAAGTTGACCCAAAATTTGACTAACTTAACATTGCATTTTTTTATTTATAATCCCAAGTTTGCCTTTATTAAACATTCCAAAAATTCCCACCTTGTCCTAGTTGGTCAATGTATATGAAAAGTCAACTAGTTTGGTCAAATAAGGTGAAAGGTCAATAAAATGCAATTTAAATGAACTTTAAATGCTATTGAATACATGCTAGGTTCGGGGTATCACATCCTTCCCCCCTTAAAACAATTGCGTCCTCGCAATTCTTCTTTCAATAGAACTCAACATCATCTGAAATCCAATTCTGATTAATCTTCATCGGTTGAAGAATCCCGTTGACACGAATACCGAAGAAGAATAAAATTCCAACCAAAAGCACCGAGATAATACCAATAAAGACCTAAGCAAAGATACTGTAGATAAAATCACATCACATATTAATGATAAGAAGAATACCCCACGCATGAATCTCCAATAGAAGTCTAACTATTACTGCCTGAGAATTTCCAAACAAGAAGCCAAATAAAGGTTCAAACAAAGGTTCCATCTAGAGGTCCAAATAAGTACCCCACTGGTCATGAATTTCATAGAAGAATTCCCTGATAAGAGTGCTGAAGAAAATACTAAGAAACCCAATCAAATATACTTCAAAAGTTCCAAAGAAGCCTTCCAAATAATAACCCCATAGGACAACCCATTAGATTCCGAGTATCGCTATCAAATGCTGAGAAGAATGTCTAAGGAAATACTAGAGAAAATAAAATGCGCCCAATAAGACAACCAAGTTGAATAACAAACATAGTTTCCCACCAAAACCAAACTCTGAGGCCTCTTCACTATTTGCCAAGTGAGAACTTCATACAATCTTGCCAATAAGGAAAATACCAGTAGAACGCCCAATAAGAATTTCAAAGAATACCATAAGTAGTATTATACAATAAGTCTGATAGGAACTCCAAATACCAAACTTACTGAGGAACACTGAAGAAGATATCCGAAACAATGCTCCAATAAGAAAGTAGCCAAGTTTGCCTAATAAGTAAATATTAAATAATTGGCCACTGAGAATTCCAGAAAATACCATTGAAGAATTTCCAATCAGGGATACCAATTTCACACCAATAAAGACAGAGACACATATACCCTAGATAATAATGTGCAGTAAGGCCGATTGAAATCCCAATAGCCAAATCCACCGAGAAATACCAACATAAGTCTCTAAAGAATACCCATTAAGAAAACCAAAGAATGCTCCAAAGAATAACCAAATAAAACCCCAAGAGAAAGCTACTCTTTCACAACTGTTAAGCACAGAGAAGGACATAGAGATTTGCCAATAACCAAGCTCCAAAAGCAAACACCAATTCCCAAATAAAGGCTAGTCAAATGCCATTCATTTCCTGCCAATCCATACACCTTGAAAAGCCAGCGGTGAACCACTTTCTTCAGAGGAGGAAGAGGACTTACTTACCATTTCAATGGGACATGTATGAATGCCAATATATCACTGTTTTACATATGCCTTAAGCTATTATGCCAGCAAGTTTACAAAATAGTTTATTCAACAAAGTCACTCAAGCACGGCAATCAAGTCAAGCACAACATAATCAACTCAAATCACGGCATAGCTAATTCAAGACATTCTATACACACATTACAAGTAATCTTTCAAGCAAATAACAATTCACGAGGTCAATTCAATTTACGATGCCAATTCAATAAGTCAATTCGATAGACAACTAGACATTTCACCTTTCTTGAGAAACATTTAACACATAACACATAACTTTATCACATAAGTGCATACATTCAAGTCAAGACACACAATCTCACATACAAGCATACACTTTCAAGACACACTTAACAAGCACACATTCAAGGGTCACTACCCACCAGACCGAGGACCCTGTCCCGGCTTATGAGCTAGACAAGCTCTGATACCACCTGTAACACCCCGATCCCTCTCGAGACCGGGAGTTCTAACAATCATTCTATCAATAACCCAATTCCAAACCCGGGCAAAATTTTAGGGAAAGACGGACAGAGTCTCCCCTGTTTCTAGGCGAAATGTAAAACCTGTAATAGCATATAAATGGACCAACACCGTGTCCAACCATACAAAACTTCCTCAAAGCCATCCAAGCCTCAGTTCTCAACAATTTAAACTCAGCAAGTATACATACATTTCCAATTTAAAGCTAACCTATCTCTTTTCATTTTTGACAAGTACATTCAACTAGACAATTAAACCATACTAAGCTACTGCATAAAGTAAACTATCATGCCATTCTAACTCTTTCCCTTGGGACATTACAAACATGCATTGAAGTTAAGCTATGCTAACTGATTACATAACTAGCTTATCAATTTACCTCAACTATTTAGCTAAATTTAAATTACATTTCTTTTGACAATAAATACAAACAACATATGAACATACATCTTTACAAACTTCAACACTCAAGCCACATAGGCACGCAAGACAACTCTTCAGGCAACGAACTTTCACGAAATCACGAACTTTCCAGCTAACATGACATTTCCTGAAATGTGGTGGTGAGGAGTGAGTATACACAACACGTATACTCAGTGAAGGCGAGACAGATATCGAATTGGAGAGAAAGAAAGTCGTGCAATGCAAATAGGCACAATTAAGCAATAAAGTCAATAAGAAAACATTCAATACAAACGACAATATAATAAACATTCAAGAAAGCATTAACACAACCATTCAAACCTATACCACACTTTGAAGGCTATGGTTCACTCATACAAGCAATATATCATTTCACGAACGATACATTAATCTCGAGCTTGATGTTGACAACGATGACAATAATCGCGCATCCACCTTATAACACCAGTTTGGAATACCCCGGAAGTATCCATCAATTCTACGACCCAAATCTCCCTGGGAGGCAACCCAAGCGAGAAAAGGGAATAGCTACGGAGCTAGAGCAACCAACACTGGCAACCCGAGGCTACCCAGAGAGGCCCATCACTCACGTGCTGGACACTATGCAATGCAAGACTCAATACAAGGCGATAAACGAGCGATAAACAAGATATCAAGCATTATCGAGCATTAACAAGCATTTGCAATCAAACAAGTAACAAGAACAACACCAACTAACATTATCAAGCAATAACAAGTATTCTATAGGCATTATAACCATTCTATAGGCAATATAAACATTCAATAAGCAATATAAGCATTCTACAAGCAATATTCTATGAAAACACACAAAATCATGAAAATGACCCCAACTTACTAAACGCTACTACTTTCAAACGAGCCACGAGCTTTGGAAACCGACTTCACCAATCCTCTTAGGTCACCATAAGGCACGTCTAAAGACCCCGAAACCCTACTTTACCCTAGAATTCGCTCAAAGACCCCATTTTCCCCCTTTGCTCGTTTGAACTACAACTATACCAACCAAACACCCAACCAACGCCATAATCGCACCAAAAGTGCTTCCATGGCCTCCCGAAACAATGCCAACACGCAAAACGAGAAAATGCCAAACTCGACCTAAAGGACCCCGACTTTCACTAAGCCGTTTTTCTTCGTTTTTCCATTACACATTCCAATTAAACCGCACATTTAGGCATTCTAGCATATCTAGCATCTTCCTACATCAACAGAACACGTAACGGAGCAACTTCATCGAAACAGGGGTTTACTATTCATAATTTACTATTCATTATACAATTTATATTTCAATTTCAATATTCAACCGCAGAAAATGTTAAAAAGCTATAAATACATGTTCTACAATCAACAAGGAACATTCTTTAAGCATTAAAACGATCAAACTAACAATCTATGCATAAAATTCAAAAATTAAAGTTTAGATACAAATATTTCAAATGCGCAAATAACGATGAAACCCTCACCTTAGACGCTCCTAGACGCTAGGGAAACCTCGTAGGATGCCTCGGAAACCACCCCGTGCAAGCTCACGCGAAGATTTGATGATTTGTTTTGAAATTTTTTTCTTTCTTTTTCTTTTTCTTTTCCTCATGGCTTCTAGCCTTTCTTCTCTGTTTTTTTCGTTTGCATTCTGCTTATTTAAGAAAAAAAATGACAAGAAGTCAAAAGTCAAAGATTTGGTCAACCCGTTAAACCAAAACAGCTATGCGCGACCTTACGAAAACGGCCACAACTTCTTCTAGAAAACTTCAATTCACGAACGGTTTGAAGCCTCAGAAACTAGACTCATAGAGCTTTCCAACCATATATAATTTGCTACCTAAATCTTCCCCAATTGGTTCAGATTTAATTCCAAAGTTGACCCAAAATTTGACTAACTTAACATTGCATTTTTTTATTTCTAATCCCAAGTTTGCCTTTATTAAACATTTCGAAAATTCTCACCTTGTCCTAGTTGGTCAATGTAGATGAAAAGTCAACTAGTTTGGTCAAAGAAGGTGAAAGGTCAATAAAATGCAATTTAAATGAACTTTAAATGCTATTGAATACATGCCAGGTTCGGGGTATCACAGACCCCCCTGTGGTATACCTGTTGATGGACACCACCCCCCTCCGTCAATTTTTCCGTCCAAATTAGCAAAAAGTGCTAACCACGCGCTAGTAATGCGATTTTTAATGATTTTTAACTTATTTAATAATAAAATAATATTATTTATTAAAAAAATTTAATTTTTTCTTTTTTCTTTTCATTTTCATCTATTTTTGTATTTACTAAAAAAAATAAAAAATTCATCTTCTCCAAAACCCCCCACCTACCCCCACCCCTACCCCTACCCCCCACTTACCCCCACCACGCCCACACCCCCACCCCTACCCCCTCCCCCCTCCCCCCTCCTCCTCCCTTCTCCCTCCTCCCTCCTGTCACGCCCCGACCCAACCCCGCAAAAGGCCAAGCCCAGACCCGACACACGGACTGAGTCTCCTCTGTACCGCGGACGATCCGAAAACACTAAAATCAATATAATACTTGCGAAAGCCATAAAATAATCAAAACAAGCCAACTTTCTTTAAAAACATAAATTTCTTATTATCCTACTTTCCAAACCAAAATGATATGCATACTACACAAGTATTTATGCCACTAATCAATTCCATTAGCATGCATTTCTTTACTAGTCACAAGGTATAAGTTTACAACCTTACATTCTTTCAATTTATACAACATAAGACCATAGAGGCCTCAAACTAGAAAATACATACAAGGCTACAAGCCTCAAAATTAAACGACATCTAAGCAATATACATATCATGTAAGGCTCGCACAAATATCTGGTAACCAACCACCAGCAAAGCAGAGAAGAGCAATCACGAGAACACCTCCACCTGTTCCTCCTCCTCAATTACCTCGAGAGGGTCTGCTTCAACTACTCCTGTAAAAATATTGTATAGAGAGGAATGAGCAAAAACTATTGCTCGGCGAGGGCAATTGGTCTCAAGGACGGAGATGAGAGGAGTATGCAATGCAATTAGCCAAGCAATGCATACATATATCATACAGAGATATAATAAAGCCATCAACAAAGCAAGGCAAGCATTAAAGCTATAAACACTCATTCAAAGGATACGATACTCTTTTCACGAGCAACCTTCAAACACGAATTCGATGACGACGCGCCGGCCCAAACCACCTTATAACACCAGTTTAGAATACCCCGGAAGTATCCATCAACCTACGACCCAAATCTCTCTGGGAGGCAACCCAAGCGAGAAAGGGAATAGCAGCGGAGCTAGAGCAACCAACACTGGCAACCCAAGGCTACCCAGAGAGGCCCATCACTCACGCGCAAGACACTATGCAATGCAAGACTCGATACAAGGCGATAAACAAGCGATAAAGCCACACGTGGGATAATAACAAAGTAGGTTACTCTCGCACGCAATAGCAGCAATTGATAAGCAATTCAATCCAAAACAACTCAAACAAGTATTTCAAGTAATTCTAAGCATTCTATAGGCATAAAGTCAAGAAAACAAGCAAAACACAAATCGGCCCCAACTTATCAAAACGCTACCATTTCTAAACGAGCCACGAGTTCTGGAAACCGACTTCGCCAACCCTCCTAGGTCACCATAAGGCGTCTAAAGACCCCGAAACCTTACTTTACCCTAGAACTCGCGCAAAGCCCCGATTTCCCCCTTTCTCGTTTGAACTACAACTATAACAACCAAACACCCAACCAACGCCATAATCGCACCAAAAGTGCTTCCATGGCTTCCCGAAGCAATGCCAACACGCAAAATGAGAAAACGCTAAAGTCGACCAAAACGACCCCGACTTTCCCAAAGGCATAATTCTCGTTTTTTCCACTACGCAACCCAAACAAACCACACATTTTAGCATTCTAGCGTACCTAGAACATTTCTACATCAACAGAAAGCATAACAGCACAACTTCAACGTTTCAAGGTTTTACTATTCATAAAACACTATTCAATTGACAATTTAATTTGCAATCACAACATTTAACCGTAGAAAATGTTACAAAGCTATAAATACATGTTCTACAAATGCCAAGGAATATTCTAGAAGCATCAAATCGCTTTAAATAACGATCTACGGACAAATCTCAAAATTGACAAAGTTAACATACATAACGTTTAAATGCGCAAATAACATGCTTCCCTCACCTCAGGTACTCCTAGTCGCTAGGAAAACAACGCTAGTTACCTCAAAAATCACCCCGCACGAGCTCACGCGAAGATTGAATGATTGGAAGTTGAAATCTTTTTTTTTTCCTCAAAGCTCTCGGCCTATTCTGCTCTGTTCAGCTGCTGTTATTTTTTTATTTTGCTTAGTTAAATGCTTATTTAAGTGTTAAATGGTCAAAGGGTCAAAGGTCCAAGTCAAACAACTTAAAACTTGGTCAAAGGCTCTATTTTTGTGCATTTTCAAGCTCAATAACTAACACCAAATAAATTTTCAGCTAGCAACAATTAAAATATAAAATTTAAGTCATCTAAATACTAGTTTCACTATTTGCTGAGGACTAGAAAACGTTCTCTAGCTATCGCTCCTTAAATGCAATGCACGTTGCGACAGCGAGAAAGTAAACAATTAATTCACAAAGAATTTAAGGAAATAAAATTTTCAAAATAATAAATAAGAAAATTCACATTTCGGGCTCGGGTATTACACCCTCTCCCCCTTAAAATAATTGCGCCCACGCAATTCCTACCTGGTCAACAAACAACTCCGGATACTGATCCCGAACCTGGTCCTCTCTTTCCCAAGTTGCTTCCTCAAACCTATGATGATTCCACAGAACCTTTACTAACGGAATACTCTTTCTGCGAAGCTCCTGAATCTTCCGATCCACAATTCTAATCGGTTTCTCTTCATAAGACAACTTTTCTTCAATCTGCAAAGGCTCTGGTTCAAGTACATGTGAAGGGTCTGGATGGTATTTCTTCAACATAGACACATGGAACACATCGTGCAGTCTCGACAAGCTCAGAGGTAAAGCTAATCGATAAGCCAAAGGACCTTCCTTTTCGGTGATCTCATACGGACCCACAAACCTGGGACTAAGCTTCCCACTCTTACCGTGCCGAATCAATCCCTTCCATGGAGAAATCTTAAGAAACACCCAATCTCCCAAACCAAACTCAAGATCCCGACGGTGCTTATCCGCATAACTCTTCTGACGACTCTGAGCTGTAAGCATACGCTGGCGAATAAGGTGAACATTATCTACCATCTTAATCATCTCAGGTAACACAGTCGGATCAACTGTTCTCATCCCTCCAACCTCTTCCCAATATAACGGGGATCTGCACTTCCGATCATACAACACCTCGTAGGGAGCCATACCTATAGTAGATTGATAACTATTGTTGTAGGCGAACTCCGTTAAAGGCAAAAACTTCTCCCAATTCTTCCCAAAGTCAAGCACACATGCCCGAAGCATGTCTTCCAAGATCCTGATTGTTCTCTCAGACTGGCCATCAATTTGCGGATGATATGCAGTACTGAAGCTCAATTTAGTTCCCATGGCCTCTTGCAACTTCTGCCAAAAATGAGATCTGAATCTGGGATCCCTATCTGACACTATACTCTGTGGCACACCATGCAATCTCACAATATTAGCAACATACAATTCAGCTAGCTTATCAAGGCTATCCTGTTTATTCATGAGAATAAAGTGTGTAACTTTAGTCAAGTGGTCCACAACAACCCAAACAGAATCACATCCTCTCGGAGATCTAGGAAGGTCGGTCACAAGGTCCATTGTTATATGTACCCACTTCGATTGCGGAATCGACAACGACTGTAGATGTCCGGCTGGCCTCTGATGCTCAACTTTAACCCTCTGACAAGTCAAACATCTGGATATATACCCAGCAATCTCCCTCTTCATATTGTTCCACCAGAAGTGTTGCTTCAAATCTCTATACATTTTTGTACTGCCCAGGTGAATCGTATACCTCGAATTATGTGCCTCAGACAGGATCTCATTCTTCAAAGTCGGATCATCAGGAACACATACTCTATCCCTGAATCTGAAAATGCCATCTGCATGTAATTTAAACTCCGACTCTCCCCCTTTTGATTTTTCTTGGATCTTCAAGATGTGAGGATCAGTCTTCTAAGCCTCTCTGATCTGTGCTAGCAATCCTGACTGAATATGCAAACTAGCAAATCGAATCCCTACCTCAGTAGCTTCTGGCTTCCATGAACAAATTTCTTCCAAAGTCTCCCAGTCCTTGATAATCAAGCTTGCAACAGTAGCCTTTCGTCTCAAAGCATCAGCAACAACATTTGTCTTACCTGGCACATAGTTAATAGAACAGTTATAACAACCCAATAGCTCTAGCCATCTCCACTGCCTCATATTTAGATCCTTCTGTGAAAACAAATACTTGAGACTCTTGTGGTCAGTAAATATTTCAAATCTGCAACCCCACAAGTAATGACGCCACTTCTTCAATGCAAACACAACCGCAGCTAACTCAAGATCATGTGTAGGGTAATTGACTTCATAAGGTTTCAATTTCCTAGAAGCATAGGCAATCACCTTACCATTCTGCATTAAAACACAGCCCAATCCTTCTTTAGATGCATCACTGTAGACAATGAAATTCTCTGTTCCCTCAGGTAAAGCTAGTATAGGAGCTGTAGTTAGTCTCTTCTTCAATTCTTGGAAACTGGATTCACATTTAGCATCCCAGTTGTAAGCAACTTTCCTCCGAGTCAACTGGCTTAAAGGTCCAGAAATTTTGGAAAAGTCTTTAACAAATCTTCGGTAGTAACCTGCCAATCCAAGAAAACTCCGAATCTCTGACACCGTCTCAAGTCTCTTCCAAGATGAAACAACTTCAATCTTAGCTGGGTCCACTGAAATTCCTTGATCTGAAATGATATGGCCTAGAAAAGATATCTGATTCAACCAGAACTCACACTTGCTGAATTTAGCAAAAAGCTTGTTTTCCTGCAAAGTCTGAAGCACAATCCTCAAGTGTTGCTCATGTTCAGCCTCGTTCTTCGAATACACTAAAATGTTGTCAATAAAGATCACGACAAACTGATCAAGGTAAGGTCGAAAAACCCTCTGCATCAAGTCCATGAATGCGGCTGGTGCATTCGTCAAACCAAATGGCAAAACAACAAATTCATAGTGGCCATATCTAGTCCTGAATGTCGTCTTTGGTATATCGTCACTCCGAATCCTAAGTTGATAGTAACCCTGCCTCAAGTCAAATTTGGAATAAATACTCGCACCCTGCAACTGGTCAAACAATTCTTCAATCAACGGCAAGGGGTATTTGTTCTTAATCGTGACTTGATTAAGTCCCCTGTAATCAATGCATAACCGTAGCGTGCCGTCTTTCTTTCTCACAAACAACTCAGGCGCACCCCACGGTGAAGAACTAGGTTGTATAAACCCTTTCTCAAGCAAGTTCTGAAGCTGAATTTTTAACTCTTGAAGTTCAGCCGATGCCATTCTATAAGGACTCCTAGAAATTGGCGCAGTGCCTGGCACAAGATCAATCACGAACTCAATCTCCCTATCCGGTGGTAAACTCGGTAATTCCTCGGGAAATACACCAGGGAAGTCTCTAACAATCGGAACCTCATTCAAACTCAACTTATCAGCAGGCTGATTGATTAGATAGGCTAAGTAAGCTTCACAACCCCTATTCAACAACTTAGAAGTCTTGATCGCTGATAAAAGTGGAATGCGGGCAGCCCTGCAGTTCCCAACAATCTCTAGTACCGGTAGGTCAGGAACCTTAAGATAAACGACATTTGTTCTATAATCCAACTGAGCATAATACTTACCCAACCAGTCCATTCCCAAAATGATTTCAAAGTCACGGAATGGTAATATAATTAAATCAGCAGGAAATTTACGGTTCTCAATACATATATCACAAGATTTGCAAATAGACTCAGTAACAAATTTCGCACCCAAAGGAGTACTAACTTCAACTTCATGAGGCAATTTATCAATGCAAACATTCACAGATCGTGCACATGCAGGAGTTATAAACGAATGTGTAGCTCCGGGATCAATCAAAACTTTAACTGGCTGAGTATTGAGAAGAAAGGTACCTTCCACTATAGTTGTAGTATCGGGTAGCTCCTCTGCATCCAGTGCAAAGACCCTAGCCTGAACTCTTTGTGCTGGACGTGCACCTGCAGCCCTATTCTGAACACCTTGGCCTCCACCACGACCCTGAACATTGTTATACTTAGGGCAATCTCCCACCCTATGGTCATCACTGCCACAACCTGTACATTTACCACTCTTCCTCCAGCAGTTAGCCTCAATATGCCCTGATCGATTACAATAATTACACTGCTGATTTTGCCTAACTGCAGTGTTTCCTGTAGGTGCTGGGGCTCTGGCAGGGGTAGGAACTGTACCTCCCTGCTGAGGTCTAGTCACAACTGGCCTAGCCTGATACTGCTGCTGTGGCTAATACGGACGCTGCTGAGGAACCTGTGTAGAAGACTGATACTGCCTCGGCTGACTCTGGCTGCTCTAGCCCAAATACTGCTTCTTACTCAGCTGACTGCTCTCAGCTAACATCTCAGCCTTCCGTTTCTCAAACTTCGAGGCTGCCTGAAACGCCTCGGGAAAAGTAGTGTAGGTCTGCCCAGTCAAATGCAACTGTATGTCCATTCTCAGGCCACGGACAAACCTATGTATCATACTCCTAGCCGGCCGTACCAACTCGGGCATATATCTCGACAGGCTAACAAACCTAGCCTCGTACTATGCAACAATCATATTTCCCTACTTCAGGGCCACAAACTCATCCTCCCGCCTTTCCATAGCCATCTCGGGAATATATTTGTCCCAGAACTCACTTACAAAATCATCCCACTAATGTGGTACATCCTCACAATCCCACCTCAATCTGACAGTATTCCACCACTGCTCTGCATCGCCCTCAAACAGGAATGATGCATAATCTATTCTTGCCTCATCGGTATACCTCAAAGCAGTGAAAATTTTCTCGACACGATTAATCCATCTCTCGGCCGCCTCATCATCTGGCTCCCCGAAGAACTTTCCTGGCTCGTGCCTCAGAAATTTCTCTAACTGATTATTCTTAACTCTGTACTCCTGTCCACCAGGATTAGCTTGATTTCCCTGGGGATTATTCCTGTCCTGCCTCTGCTCATGCAGCACCTGTGTGATCCGGTCTACTGCAGTAGTCATGGTAGCCATAAACTGCTCAGGCAACGGCTGCTGACCCTGTTCTGCTGCCTCTTCATCTGATCCTATACCTTGAGTACCACGACGTGGCGGCATAGTAGCAACTTACAATAGCTGGCAACATTTAAAAGCAGTTTATAGACAGAAATATAGCACATAAGATTAGATAACACTCAAGTCAATAACAATCCAATATTATATCACACAATTCACATAAGACAAGTTCAACTTGCCAAACTATTTCACTTAAACACATAAACATTCCAAGTTCACAAAGTCATGTTATAACATTTTCTTTTCACTTAGCAATCATACATAAACACTTTAGCATTTTAGACCTTTACTCCACAGACCGAGAATCATATCCCGGCTCATGCAAGACTAACCTGGCTCTGATACCACCTAAAGATGTCACGCCCCGACCAGACCCCGCAAAAGGCCAAGCCCGGACCCGACACACGGACGGAGTCTCCTCTGTACCGCGGACGATCTGAAAACCCTAAAATTAATATAATACTTGCGAAAGCCATAAAATAATCAAAACAAGCCAACTTTCTTTAAAAACATACATTTCTTATTATCCTACTTTCCAAACCAAAATGATATGCATACTACACAAGTATTTATGCCACTAATCAATTCCATTAGCATGCATTTCTTTACTAATCACAAGGTATAAGTTTACAACCTTACATTCTTTCAATTTATACAACATAAGACCATAGAGGCCTCAAACTAGAAAATACATACAAGGCTACAAGTCTCAAAATTAAATGACATCCAAGCAATATACATATCATGTAAGGCTCGCACAAAAATCTGGTAACCAACCACCAGCAAAGCAGAGAAGAGCAATCACGGGAACACCTCCACCTGTTCCTCCTCCTCAATTACCTTGAGAGGGTCTGCTTCAACTACTCCTGTAAAAATATTGTATAGAGAGGAATGAGCAAAAACTATTGCTCGGCGAGGGCAATTGGTCTCAAGGACGGAGATGAGAGGAGTATGCAATGCAATTAGCCAAGCAATGCATACATATATCATACAGAGATATAATAAAGCCATCAACAAAGCAAGGCAAGCATTAAAGCTATAAACACTCATTCAAAGGATACGATACTCTTTTCACGAGCAACCTTCAAACACGAATTCGATGACGACGCGCCGGCCCAAACCACCTTATAACACCAGTTTGGAATACTCCGGAAGTATCCATCAACCTACGACCCAAATCTCCCTGGGAGGCAACCCAAGCGAGAAAGGGAATAGCAGCGGAGCTAGAGCAACCAACACTGGCAACCCAAGGCTACCCAGAGAGGCCCATCACTCACGCGCAAGACACTATGCAATGCAAGACTCGATACAAGGCGATAAACAAGCGATAAAGCCACACGTGGGATAATAACAAAGTAGGTTACTCTCGCACGCAATAGCAGCAATTGATAAGCAATTCAATCCAAAACAACTCAAACAAGTATTTCAAGTAATTCTAAGCATTCTATAGGCATAAAGTCAAGAAAACAAGCAAAACACAAATCGGCCCCAACTTATCAAAACGCTACCATTTCCAAACGAGCCACGAGTTTTGGAAACCGACTTCGCCAACCCTCCTAGGTCACCATAAGGCACGTCTAAAGACCCTGAAACCTTACTTTACCCTAGAACTCGCGCAAAGCCCCGATTTCCCCCTTTCTCGTTTGAACTACAACTATAACAACCAAACACCCAACCAACGCCATAATCGCACCAAAAGTGCTTCCATGGCTTCCCGAAGCAATGCCAACACGTAAAATGAGAAAACGCTAAAGTCGACCTAAACAACCCCGACTTTCCCAAAGGCATAATTCTCATTTTTTCCACTACGCAACCCAAACAAACCACACATTTTAGCATTCTAGCGTACCTAGCACATTTCTACATCAACAGAAAGCATAACAGCGCAACTTCAACGTTTCAAGGTTTTACTATTCACAAAACACTATTCAATTGACAATTTAATTTGCAATCACAACATTTAACCGCAGAAAATGTTACAAAGCTATAAATACATGTTCTACAAATGCCAAGGAACATTCTAGAAGCATCAAATCGCTTTAAATAACGATCTACGGACAAATCTCAAAATTGACAAAGTTAACATACATAACGTTTAAATGCGCAAATAACATGCTTCCCTCACCTCAGGTACTCCTAGTCACTAGGAAACCAACGCTAGTTGCCTCAGAAATCACCCCGCACGAGCTCACGCGAAGATTGAATGATTGGAAGTTGAAATCTTTTTTTTTTTTTCCTCAAAGCTCTCGGCCTATTCTGCTCTGTTCAACTACTTTTTTTTTTATTTTGCTTAGTTAAATGCTTATTTAAGTGTTAAATGGTCAAAGGGTCAAAGGTCCAAGTCAAACAACTTAAAACTTGGTCAAAGGCTCTATTTTTGTGCATTTTTAAGGTCAATAACTAACACCAAATAAATTTTCAGCTAGCAACAATTAAAATATAAAATTTAAGTCATCTAAATACTAGTTTCACTATTTGCTGAGGACTAGAAAACGTTCTCTAGCTATCGCTCCTTAAATGCAATGCACGTTGCGACAGCGAGAAAGTAACAATTAATTCACAAAGAATTTAAGGAAATAAAATTTTCAAAATAATAAACAAGAAAATTCACATTCCGGGCTCGGGTATTACACCTCCTCCCTCTTCCTTCCTCCTCGCTGTTGTTGTCAGCGCAGCAGCAACGACCTCTCGCTGCTGCGCCGACGCAGCGAGGAGGAGGGGGGAGGGGGGAGGGGGAGGGGCGGGGGCGTGGGGTAGGCATGGTGGGGGTGGGGGGGGGGGGGGGGGGGGGGTGTAGGGGGATGGAGAAGATGAATTTTTTATTTTTTTTTATTTTTTTTAGTAAATAAAAAAAATTGATGAAAATTAAAAGAAAAAAGAAAAAATTAAAAATTTTCAATTATTAATATTATTTTATTATTAAATAAGTTAAATATTATTAAAAATCGCATTTTATTTGCGTGTGGTACACATCCCGAGGGGGTGGTGTGTATCAACGGATAGACCACAGGAGGGTCCGGGCGTCCGCCTATATTTTTTAGATCACAGAGGGATTATAGCTAGTTTCGCTTGACCACGGGGGGGTCCTGAGGTATTCACCCTTTAAGATAAAATCTGAAAAATAGTGCAACATCAAATGAGTTATGTAGAAGTATAAAAGTGAAACAATGGTATAAGCTCTCTAACACAGCTTCAAAATAATACGTTTACAAAAAGAAAAGAAAAAAAGAGCTACAAAATAATAAGCACATATAGACAAAAATCTCAATCCCATAAAGAGATAATCCAAAAAAAATTGAACTTTTGGAAAAAAAGAAGAAGATGGGTTCATTGATGAACGAAGCCGAAATCGAGAGAGGTATATAGAAGATGATTCATCTTCATCAAAGGAACCACTGATTCTATACGTTAATGGTGTCCGACGAGTTTGGCCTGATGGGTTTGCATGATTCACGAAACTTTTACAAACAATTACACACATGTAAAACTAACTCAACAATAGATTTTGGTTTTATCAGTTATGTAAAACTAACTCATCTTTGATAAGAAAAAAAAAACTAATTGTATAAACTTGATTGTGATGAAGAAGATGAAGATGTTGGGATTGGGAGTGCACTAGGTCTAGGGAAACGATAGTCTGGAGAGAAGAAAAAAAGGTCTCTGAAAAATAGGCAAAAGGTTATTTTATTTGGGGTATTTGTGTCTTTTTATGTTATTAAAAATATTCTCACAATTCAGGAATATAAGATTCTCATACTCTCACATGGAAATAAAAATTGAGCAAATTTTGGAAATATTGCATTTCCAGTAATGTGATAGTCTCAGGAATATTTTTTTATTCCGCGAATTGTTATAGTTTAGTATTAGAATTTCAGAGACCTAATTGTGTCATTTAATCTTTTATCTATATCCTCTTTTTGTCATATGTTAAAATTTACGCCAAAATACAAATATCATAAAACATACATATTTTTATACTTGACACTGTACATTGCAATGGTTAGATTTTTATTAAATTACTGCCTCGTAAAAAATTTAAACTGTTAGAGTAAAATTATATATTTATTTATTAACTTCAACACGTTCCTACAAGCAAAGTTCATTTTCGAGTCTTGTATGTGGACAATTGAGATACTTTTAAATGAGTGATAGTGATAAACCTTTTTGTACCTAAACTCTCATGTCATATTAAATTATCATCCCATCTAAAAGTTTAAACCGTTAAAAGAAGAATTATAATATTTATTTTATTGTCTTCAACAATTTTCATTCTCCGAATAGTTAGCCAACTATAGCCTTCAATCATCCTCTTGGACTAAGTATGTTTGATCAACCGTCGGATGACCTACATCCATTGCTCGAGAAAGATAGGATGGGGGAAAAATCTTCCAGGATAGTTCGTGCATGACAGGCGTTGCCTCCATTTGAGCAAAAAAAAAAAAAAGACTAGTCAGCAACTCCAATTAGTATTAAGTATAAACTGTCATACGATAGATAAATAGATAGAATAATATATAAAATCAATACAACAAATTTACATTTGTTGAAAAGTTATACTGATCAATGCATTTGCATACACTCTGTAACTACTGCTGCCAAGCTTGGTGATGCTTATTAAAACACTTCCTCAACAGGCATAGTCTTGTTGAGTCTATTGGAACCTTCTGAGAAAAGCAACGATAATAACGATCAAATTACAGTATTACTATCGAGGATTTGCCGATCATACGAATAATATTTAGGATTTAGCTATAAGCTCTATTAGAGAAGTTCATTAATAGATCACTGATCATAAGTGAAGTTCAAGAATTGGAGGGAAGACAAAGAGTACCTTTGTCTCTCTTTTTAAGCTTATTCTGAAAGCCCCTCTTCCTGCTAAATGCCTTCTCCTGCAGCCATTTGAAAGGAAGTTGGAAATGCATAAATTGACGACAGGATGGACAGAGCGGAGAAGTACATATAGAATATTGTGTAATTCAAAAATTACCATTTAAGTAAAAAGGGAAAGTATTACATAATTATCAATAAACCAGCGTTGTTGTATGGTTTGGAATGTTGGACAGTGAAGTATCAACATGTTCAGAAGGTGGTAATGGACGAAATAAGAATGTTTAAATTGGTGTGTGACAAGAATTAGGAAGGATACGGTCAAAAACGAGGTGATACAAGAAAAAGTGAGGGTGACCCAATTGAAAATATGATGAGGGAGAACTACAGTTCAGACATGTTAGGAGATGACCAATTGAGACATTTGTTAGAAGGTTTGAAAGCATGAGTTAGTACATTGCATGAGTAGCAGAGAAAGACCTAAGATAGGCGAGATGAATACACTCAAAAAAGATCTAGCATGTATGGAACTAACACATGAGACAGTTTTCCATAAGAATAAGTGACATATTTAGATCCACATAACCAACTCTATCTAATAGGATAAGGCTTAGTTTGATTTGGTTTGATTTCTATAGTCAAATCCAAAAATCATGGAAACCGTAAGCACTTCATGCTGGTATCAGAAGCAAAAGTTATAATATCAATCTTTCTATCATTGCAACAAGGAATGCTATCTTTACATTTTAGGATAAGTGCAACATATACATGCACATAATATAAGTTCAAGAAAAGATCTTTAAACCAAAGGAACTTAGAATTTAACATTTTTAGATCTGAGAATTAGTATATTACATTTACCACAGGTAGACCTTGTTTTTCAACTTGGCGAACTGCAGCAACCAGATCTCGATTTGCTTTTGTATACAGGCTGGTAACAAGGCTAGTGTTACTATATATAATTATTCCGTGTACAACTGTATATTTTACCATAGTTAGGATTACCATATTTAGCTTAGCTTGGGGAGCAAGTACCCTTGCACCTATATAATGGCTGATGTATTGTGATTGTAAAATAACTTTCTTGGCTATAATTCAATATATTCTTTCTTGTAATCTCATGTCTTGTCTTTCTCTCAACATGGTATCAGAGCTACCATTCTGGTAGCCTATGTCACTGTCATCGCACCTTTCTCTTTGCTAAATTCACTCGCAGCAAAATATCACAAGTTTCACAATCTGTCAATCTGTTCTGGGCTGTTTTTGAATTTTTCTTTCACCTCCTCGGGCCATGCACCATACCAGGGCGTAGATCTCGTCGCAAGGATTCTAGTGACATAAAAATCACCACCAGACTCCACCAGATGCGCTGCCACGCGCCTCCCAAAGTACCGCCGCCGCTGCTGATTTTTCAAAAAAAAAAAAAAAACGACCAGACCCTTTCCCACATTTTTTGACATCCTGAGTCCATTTTTGCAGCCCATTTCTTCAAATTCTATCTCTAAAGGTCACTTTTGCAGCATCATAATGGAACGCTCAAAGGTTTCACAACTCATCTCTCTACTTCTTGATGGTGGTAACTATGTACCATGGGCCCAGGCTATGACCAGCTTTCTCAAGGGTCGAAAATTATGGAGAATCATAACTGGGGATGTCAAGGAACCAAAGAAGAAATTCGATGAGTCAGACGATAAGTTTGCAGAACGCCTTGAAGATTGGGATAGCAAAAATCATCAAATAATCACCTGGCTTCAAAACACTTCTGTCATTTCTATCAGTCTTCAGTTTGGGCGTTTTGACACAACAAGACAAGTTTGGGACTTCCTGGCACAAAGATACATAGCTGCTGATGGAGCACATCAATACCAACTTGCCACCGCCCTTCACTGCATGCGTCAAGAAGCAGGGCAATCGGTTAATAGCTTTTTGTCTCAAATGTACTCAATTTGGGATCAGCTCACGGCCTCAGACCCTGTTTGGGATTGCTCTGAGGATGCCAAAAAGTTTGCTACTTGGCGAGACCGTGGACGACTTGTTCAGTTTCTCATGGCCCTCTGATGATTTCGAGCCTGTTCGTGCATCTCTTCTTCACCGCAGCCCCTTTCCTACACTTGAACAAGCAGTCCAAGAACTTATCTCAGAGGTGACCCACCTTCAATCTCGGAAATCTCGCTCAACTGATGTAGTACTAACAACTCTTAATCACACCGTAAAGAAAAATTCAGTTTCTTCACGAGAATGCAAGTATTGTCATCAGGATGGGCATATTCTTCTAAATTGCCTTACTCGGACATGCTCATTTTGCAAGAAAACAGGCCCTGGTCACTATCAACATGAGTGCTATAGCAACCCTAACAGGAATTCTCAGGGTAATCAGCCCAAAGGTAGATCTTCCAAGGCCTACAACTCATCAATGCCGTTATCACATTCTGCTGCCACAACTGAGGGCTCTATTGCCTCTCCCAGTGATCTTTCTACCTCACCTATATCTGTTTCTGACCTCCAATATATTCTTAAATAGGTTTTAGCTCAGTCTAGCTCTCCTCCTTCTACTACTTTTTTAGTCACTTCCGGTAAGTCCTCATGGTTTTTTGATTCTGCTTGCTCTAATCACATGACCTATGATTCTCATAGTTTCATCAATACAGTAGTCAATTCATCTGCATCTGCTATTTACACGGCTGATGGCACGTCCATGCCTATCAGTCATATCGGATCTGTATCCACACCTCATGCCTCTTTTCCTGATACTTATCTTGTTCCTAAACTTACTCTTAGTCTCATCTCTGTCGGTCAACTATATGAATTGAGTCTTATTGTTACTTTCTCTCTTCTGATTGTCGTGTGCAGGACCCTCAGATAGGACGACTCCTTGGGATCGGCCGTAAGGTTGGGCAATTGTTCAAGCTTGTTAGCCTACATCTTCCCTCTCATCTCTCGACTGCCGCCTCAGTTACAATTTCTTCAGGCTCTACCTCTCTTTATTTATGGCATTCGCATTTAGGTCATGCTTCTCTAGGAAAATTACAGTCTTTAGCTTCTAGAGGCTCGTTAGGCAAACTGTCTAGGCATACTCTTGAATGTTTATCTTGTCAACTTGGAAAACAATCTGCCTTACCATTTAATAAAAGTGACTATTTATCCTCTGCGTGCTTTGATTTAGTTCATACTGATATTTGGGGGCCTTCCCTAACTCCTACTATGGGGGGATCTCGATATTTTGTAATCTTTGTGGATGATTACTCTCGGTTTACTTGGATATATCTTATTCATCATCGGTCTAATTTGCCACACATCTACTCTGAATTCACTGCCATGATTGACACTCATTTCAATCGACGTATAAAAATCCTCCGTGCTGACAATGCCATGGAATATAAAGAGGCCACTATACTTGATCTTTTCTGTCAACATGGCACTATCTCCTATCGCTTTTGTCCTTACACTTCACAGCAAAATGGGCGGGCTAAGCGAAAACACAGACACATTCTTGATATTACTCGCATATTCCTCATATCTTCATCATATCATGAGCGTTTCTCGGGAGAAGTTGCCCTCACTGCTGTACATGTCATTAACCATTTGCCCTCTCCCACAATCGATAATCTCATCCCTTTTGATCGCCTATATGGTCGTCCCCCAGACTATGATCATCTTAGGGTTTTCGGTTGTACATGCTTTGTATCCCTTCCTCCACATGAGCGCACTAAACTTGAACCTCGAGCTCGATTATGTTGTTTCCTAGGTTATGGTATTGAGCATAAGGGTTTTCGGTGTTAGGATCCACTCTTTAAACGTCTTCACATCTCTTGTCATGTGATCTTCTGGGAAAATAAAATGTTATCATCCCTCTCTCCCTTCTCTCTTCCTCATGGTGTCTCTACCCCGTATTTTATAGATCCTTCCCTTTCCCTATTTCCTGATGTTGACAGTGACACAGGTACTAGTGCAAGCACTGACGTCGCCCCTGACATGGCCCATCCTGTGAAGACTGTTCTATGTGATGATCCTGTGCCCGATACTGAGCCTTCTGTTGTTGATTTGTCTTATGTCTCTCCTGATCCATCTCTCCGTCAATCTACACGTGTAAGAGCCATTCCCCCTCACCTTCTTGATTACCACTGTTTTTCTACTATCCTTTCTCTCCATGAACCTCAAAATTATCGTGAGGCTAGTTCTGACCCTCTTTGGCAGCAAGCTATGACTGATGAATTACAGGCCTTGGAAGCAAAACACACTTGGGATTTGGTTGATCTACCCCCGGGAAAGAATGCCATGGGATGCAAATGGGTGTACAAGGTGAAAACTCGCTCTGATGGCTCTATAGAGTGCTATAAGGCTCGCTTGGTGGCTAAAGGGTTCACTCAGGAATATGGTATTGATTATGAGGAGACATTTGCTCCAGTTGCTCGTCTCACCTCTGTACGATCACTAGTTGCTATTGCTCCCATTAGGCAATGGAAGTTGTTTCAGATGGATGTTAAAAATACTTTCCTTAATGGTGATCTGACAGAAAAAGTTTTCATGAAGCCTTCTCCAGGCTACTCTCATCCTCCTCACAAAGTGTCGTTTATGTCGTACCATCTATGGTCTCAAACAAGCTTCACGTGCTTGGTTTTCAAATTTTAGTTCTGTTATTACTGATTTTGGATTTACTCTGAGTAACCATGATTTTGCACTATTTATTCGACATTCTGATTCTGGTCTTATTCTATTGCTCTTATATGTTGATGATATGATTATCACTGGCAATGACTTGGCGGGTATTTCTGATCTCAAACAGTTTCTCAATCACCATTTTGAGATGAAGGATCTTGGTCCTTTGAGCTACTTTTTGGGCATTGAAGTATCATTTGATTCAGCTAGCTACTATCTCACTCAAGCCAAGTACTCTTCTGATCTTCTGGCTCGTGCCGATCTCACTGACTGCAAGACTGCATCTACTCCTCTTGATGCTAACGTTCATCTTACTCTATTGGATGGGACACCACTTGCAGATGCATCTTTGTATCGCCAACTGGTTGGCAGCCTTATCTATCTCACTATGACTCGGCCTGACATTGCTTATGTTGTTCACCTAGTCAGTCAGTTCATGTCTGCTCCTCACACTATACACTATGTTGCGGTTCTCCGGATACTTCATTATATCAACGGTACCTTATTTCATGGCCTCTTCTTCTCTACCAACTCATCATTAATCTTGCATAGCTACTCAGATGCAGATTGGGCTGGTAACCCTACGGATCGGCGTTCTGTGACTGGATACTGTTTCTTTCTTGGTGATTCTCTTCTTTGTTGGCGCAGCAAAAAACAGACTGTTGTTGCTCGCTCAAGTACTGAGGCCGAGTATCATGCACTCGCCAATGCCACTTAGGAGGTCATCTGGCTACGTTGGCTTCTTGCTGATATGGGTGTCTCTCAGCCTCCTGGCACCACTCTTCATTGTGACAATCAGAGTGCTATTCAGATTGCTTACAATGACGTATTTCATGAGCGCACTCATCACATTGAGTGTGACTGTCATTTCATTCGTCAGCATGTTGGTCAAGGAACTCTCAAGCTTCGGTATACTCCTTCGGCTGATCAGCTTGCAAATCTCTTTACTAAAGCACACCCTCCGAGCCGTCTTCAGGATCTGATTTGCAAACTCAAGTTAGTGTCATTTGCACCACCTTGAGTTTGAGGGGGAGTGTTACTGTATATAATTATTCCGTTTATAGCTGTATATTTTACCATAGTTAGGATTACCATATTTAGCTTAGCTTGGGGAGCAAGTAGCTTGGGGAGCAAGTACCCTTGCACCTATATAATGGCTGATGTATTGTGATTGTAAAATAACTTTCTTGTCTATACTTCAATATATTCTTTCTTGTAATCTCATGTCTTGTCTTTCTCTCAACAGCTAGGTTGGCCAGCTCTAGCTGTACGACCAACTCGATGCAAGAAATCTACGATAGATGTTGCAAACTGACATTGGGTGTCTGGCTCCACCACTGGTTGAAAGTTGCTGTCAATGGCAATATAGTTCACATCTGCAACCCCTGGAAAATCTATCCTTTTTTTTTCTGTGATTGTTTTTACAAATAGGAATAGCCGTGTTACCAAAGTATTGATTTAAAGTATGTTTACAACCGTGAGTTAGGTGAAATAGTCAGGTAGCCACCAGTTGTGATTAGAAATTCTAAGTGCAAACTATAATTTCGACTTCTATTATATTAAAAATAAAAATAAATAAATTAGAAAAAAATACCTTAAAGGATATTTCACCCATCTAATAGTTATCTACAAGTGAACATAGAGGTCCAGTAAGTGATCTATGATATTACTTCCTATTAGTTGATTCAAGTCAAAAATTGATAATCTAGTCTACAATTATTTTTTTATTTTTTTGCTAAAACATTTATTAATTTTTGTATACAAATGAGTCCAATTTGAACCACCCCTAGCGGAAAGGATCTTTTTTTCAATTTTGTATCAAATTCACATGATGTGATACAATGTGTATCCCTCACCATGAGTATCTAAAGAGTTTGTGACCAATATTTTCACAATGTCCTGTTTTGTTTCGCCTAGGTTTTTTTTTTTTTTTTAATTCAAAGGGAACCTAAGGTCATATATATATATATATTTATATAAATATAGTCAACGAAACTCGATCTCATAACCTCTTGCAAATACTGTAAGTGTCTTGTCGTTGCTTTCACAAATGTGGTTTCTAACTTTTACAAGTCATTTCCCAAAAAGATATCGTACATAACGAAGCAATTACAAAAAAAATTTGCACATACAAATATTCACGCATCTAGATGTGACATACAAAAAAATTTGCACATACAAATATTCACGCATTTCATAATATTTTTGCATTTGAAATAGATAAATATATATACAAAATATTAATAGAATAAAATTTGAAAAATTATTACAGATTTAGCGACGGATTTTTGCATTTACTATTTAGTGACGACTCTAGCGATCAGAATAGTCTTTTTTCTATTTAGTGATGGCTTTAGCGATCGTATTACTTTTGTTGCAGTCTGTCACTAAATAGTGACGGATGTGGCGACAAATGTTGTTCGTCGATATTTAGTGACGAATTTAGCAATTGTATTATGTTTGTCGACATTCGTCACTATTTAGCAACAAATTTGGTAACAAGCCCTTGTCGTCGTTAAATAGCGACGACTAGGGCAACAAACCAATTCCGCCGCAAAATAGTGATACATTTAGTGACGACAGCCCAATTTAGCGATGACCTTATTTGTGACCGTTATTTTGTGACGAGATTCCGTCACTAATTAAATTTAGCGACGGAATAGCGACAGAAAACGTCTATAGTCCTTCCCTGTTTTTCTAGTAGTGTCTTCCTCCATTCGTTAATGAAAAAATCTCCCAAACAAATTCAACTCTAAACCTCTTACGAAAGAACAAATACTTGGACATATTAGGTATAGATTATTTGATAGATATGGTTTTCTGTGATAACGCTTTGGACAGATTCATTTGTGACTCGTGGAAAATTGATAGGAACATCCTAAATTGATTACCTTATCTTCAAATTAATGAAGAAATTGCTTGTTTGCTTAGCAGAGGAAAAAATAAAATAAAAATTCATTAGGTATGTATTTTGCTTAACATATGATACCAATCTCAAGAAAAATATCTAATACGCTATGAAATCCTAATAACTCGAAACTCTTTAATTGTCCCTTGTTCCTCATATCTGTGTTAGCTGAGATGAAGGATTAGTTAATTTTGTTATGATTTCAAAGTAAATTTTGGAAGGCATTGTTTTTCTCTTTTTTCCTTTTTTCTTTTTTGTGATGGAAGTATTATATATATGGAATTAATACGAGCCCAACTTGAACTAATCAGCGTGTATATATATATATATATATATATTGTCTTCAATACTCTCGTCTCACCAACATGTGCACAGTTTTCTTTTTTCTACAAACGGGTGTAGCGAAAAATGAAACTAAGACCGTGTACTAACTTAAGTACTGACATCATTTTAGATTATCAACTTCATCTAAATAAATCCAAGATCGTTTAGAAAGGAATTTGCTTAATTCATTTATTATCTTCAATTCTTCAACATTATGCATAATTTTCAGTGGTAAGACCATTTAAGATTCATGAACCTATATTGAAAGATGGTCGACTAGTCGCAAACGTCATGGCAACTTCAATTCCCATTCTAGAAATGGCAAGAGAAAACAGATAGCTAGGCAAGAAGTCAACCTAGCTACGTATTTGATGATGTCGATTGGTGTGACGAACATCATGAAAGAGTAAGCATGGATCAGGCTGATGATGAAAGTGTTCTCACATCAGACTCAGGCGTTTAAGATTGATACAAAAACAATGTCTGTGTAGACACTTGTTATGCTAAAAAATTTTAAATTCGAACAATAATTTTGATCTTCTTTACAACAAAAAAAGTATTAGAGTTGGAGCTTTTTTTTAAAATTTTTTTGATTTGATATTGTTTTGGAGTTCGAATAATATTGACCACAAGTTACTTATACGCCTTTATGTTTAGATTTGTCGAAATTGTACATCATCATGGTGTGACTTATATTAATCTAGTGCTCTAAGAGATTTAGTATTAGGAGAACCATATCCTTAAAAACAAGATAGATAAATCTTTTGGTCGTGTCCTAATACATTACTTAATTTGGTTGTTAGAAATGTCAAGTTTTTATGTAGTACAAACTATATCATAAAAGATTTAATATTTAGATCAAATGATTATATACGTGCACAACTCAAATCTTAGTTGCGTGAAACTCGAACGAAAGAATACATCCTAGTCAAAATAGACAAGACGATTTTAAACTTTCATGAACCTAATCAAACGATATGGTGTATCTCTTCAAGCCTTTAACTTGGGGGCTCTATCTGATTCCTTTACTAATAAACCTAAGGCTGACCATACTTCTCTTTTTATCCTATATTTTGCTCCATAAGCTACTTCTTCCACATGTTTAATAAAGTCAGGAAAAAGGAAAAGAGGAGAGTCAGTCTACAAAACAACATTTATTTATCACACGTGGAGCCAAGACATATATAAATAGCTCCTTTTTTTCATCAGAATTAATATCGATTTGTAAAAGAAAAAGTAGTTTACATATGAGGCTCATCCCACACATGTGAAAGTGTTAATGTTCATGGACGGATACACATTATGGCCAGCAGGGACTACAATCCCCCATTAACCTTAATTTTTTTTAATATAATGATATTTTAAAGGTATTTTTTTATCTAAAATATTAAGTAGCTCCTACTAAAAAAATAAAAATTATATAAACGTTAATTAGATATTATAACCCCATATGTCTTGAATAAGCTCTGCTAATCTCAATCTCGAGTGGTTGAATAGCAGCCAACGCCTTGGAAAAAAAAAAAAAAAAAGTCAAAAAGAAACGAGCTAGCAATTACTCCAATATGCAGTCTCAATCTAATAGTCTCATATTTACATTGTTTCCTTTTCCAATGTACGTAGGCTAATTGGGTTGATTCTGGTGCCTGGATAGCCGACGTGACTACGACGTTGATTCCTTCGTATACGGGTTTTTTTTAAGTATAATAAATGTTAAAATTGAAAATATTTAAAATATTTAATCACAATATGTTATTAATTAATTATTTCACTAATTCTTGAGTGTTATATTTATTTGTTTGTCAGTCTTTAATTCTGACCTGAGTAAAAGAGTTGAATACTAATACTTTTAACTTTGGTTAAGAAATTTTTCAAAAAAAAATATCTTCACTTTTTTACAAACATTCAAAAGAATATTGTAAGATTTACAAAATCCGACCGTTGACTATCATTTTCAAAAAGAGGTCCCCACCCAACGCATGAAAAAATGTATTCTGCTGTTAAGACACATGGTCTATAATGAAGATATTTGACCAACCACACACGTTGTTTGACATGAACAAAGATGATCACCAAACTTAGCCTACTCAGACCAAACAAAATTTGACCAAATAAACGTAAGCACAATGATGCATGATGATGGAAGCTTTCTTACCTCATACTTGACGCAATTGTACCAGGCATGCAACAATTTCTCTAATTTGTAATTTTTCTTTTACGTCCCACTCCACTTGTTTCCGTTCCAATAAAATTTGAACCTTAATTTTTTAATTATTTGTAGAATTAGTCCACCACTAAATTACTTATGTCTCTCTCTATTGTTGATTACTAACCAATTTTCTTTTATGTATATTTTATATTAGATGGATTACTAATTCAAACAACTTTGGCATAGTTGTCTAGTACATGAGACAAAGACAGAAAACTTGCTAAGATTTCTTGTTCGAATTAATCAAATGATGAATCTTTTTTTTATCAATCTTGATAAGCCTTCTACTTAATTAATTGAGATCATGCATATTTTAAGATTAGTCATGTGTCTCTAAATTTATATTTTTTGTGTGAGTTCAAAAAACTTTTAAAAATAATATCACGTTATAAAAAAGGAAAAAAACTATAGTTTGAAAAATTGGTGGTGCAGCACATGCATACAACTTGTCTACAAATGAACTGATTTTCTTATGTTACACATGACCTATTTTCTTAGAGACACGTAACCGCAACACAACAACTTTGCTCAGCCTATAAATGAGCAATCTCTCTGCAACCAAAACACATTAATGAGCCAACACAAAATGGAGGAAAAACATGTACCTCATGTAGTTGTCCTCCCTTACCCAAGCCAAGGCCACATAAACCCTCTTCTTCAATTTGCAAAACGTCTAGCTTCCAAAGGTGTCAAGGCCACTGTAGCCACCACCCAATACACTGTCAAGTCCATTAATGCAGCAAACATCTGTGTCGAGCCGATCTCAGACGGCTTTGACGAGGGTGGTTTTGTTGTCGCACAAAACGAGAACGTATACCTCACAGCATTCAAAGAGAATGGCTCAAGAACTCTATCAAAACTCATTGAAAAATACCACAACACTAGCTTTCCAATTACTTGTGTAATTTATGATTCATTTCTGCCATGGGCTCTTGATGTAGCTAAACAACATGGCATATATGGAGCTGCATTTTTCACTAACTCAGCCACTGTTTGTTCCATATTTTGTTATATACACCATGGCAAGCTTAGTTTGCCAGTGAATGTGGAAGACAAACCTCTTCAATTGCATGGTTTGCCTTCATTGAATTCTCAAGATTTGCCAAGCTTTATTAAGAATCCTAAAAGCCATCCTGCTTATTTGGCTATGCAATTGAGCCAGTTTACCAACTTGGAAGGCTCAGATTGGGTATTCAGTAACACCTTTGAAGAATTAGAAGGCAAGGTAAGCGTATGATTGTTTTGTTAGAGAATATAATTGTCATACGTGAATAAATTATGATTTTTAAAACAATCGTATAAGAATTATTTCTTGAAATGTTAATCGATTTTAGAATGGAATCCATGGTTTTATCATATTTAATGTCAATGTCATCTACATGTTTGGCCAAGATACTACTTTTAATCCGTCCAAGCTGCCATGTCTGGTGCATTAATGTTTTTCTTTTTTACGGGTAAAAAAATGGTTGTTATTAAAAACGTCTGTGAATTCTACATTTCATTTTGGTACATAAAACCACGCATCATGAATGGGGCCCACATATCAGTCTGGACATTTAAACATCCTAAACGTTTTAAAAGGATTTTCATAAAAGAAATAGTAGTTCAAAAATCCAGTAAGAAAACCCCCTAAGAGTGCATTTTATGTTTTCTTAGTAACATTGGTCACAGTTACTTTACTCAATTTAGAAAGGGTAAAAAGTTTATTTGTTCCATGCCACCATTATTTTAGTGCAAACATAAAATTGTTGTTATATGATTTGGTGGTCATTGTGTTGAGTCGTAAACATAACTTTTTCCAGATATTAAGTAAAGTTATATACCATCAATTTCAAAGTAGATACAATCTTTACTTGAAATTCATATATAGCAAAAACTTTATACACCGAACTACTTTTAATTTCACCTCGTTGCATCTCATACTATATTATCTTTTTCCATACTTGAGAGTGACAAATAATTATGTAACATTGGATTCATGTTTCTTTAAAGGTGGCAAAAGCCGTATCAGAGATCTGGCCAGCAAAGCAAATTGGCCCCATGGTACCATCAGCATACTTAGATGGCAGAATAGAGGCAGACAATGGCTATGGAGCAAGCTTATGGAAGCCACTAAGTGAAGAATGCATCAAATGGCTCAAAACAAAGCCAAAAAAATCAGTTGTCTACATTTCATTTGGAAGCATGGTATCATTGTCTTCAAAACAAATGGAAGAGATGGCAATGGCATTGAAAGCCAGTGGCTTTTATTTCTTGTGGGTTGTGAGAGAAACTGAGAGAAGCAAATTGCCTAATGGATTCATAGACTCAACAACAAAAGGGCAAGGCCTTGTGATATCATGGTGTAATCAACTAGAGATGTTAGCCCATCAAGCCATTGGTTGTTTTGTGACACATTGTGGTTGGAATTCAACACTTGAAGGGTTGAGTCTTGGTGTGCCAATGATAGCAATGCCACAATGGGCTGATCAAATGACAGATGCTAAGTTCATTGAGGAGATATGGAGGGTTGGGTTAAGGGGCAAGGAAGATGAGTATGGAGTTGTGAGGAAAGAAGAGATTTTGTTTTGTTTGAAGGAAGTGATGGAAGGAGAGACAAGTGAAGAGATTAGGAAAAATGCTGTGAAATGGAGAGATTTGGCTAAGGAAGCTGTTAGTGAAAGAGGAAGCTCAGATGAAACTATAAATGAATTTGTGGAGCATCTCAAGAGTGCAAGGAGAAAGGAGAGGAAAAAGGTTTTGAATGGCCATTTTTAAATTTGGATCTCCTGTAATATTATAACATTACGGATATATTTACTGTAGTGAAGGGATCCAAACTTAAGTTTTATGTAATAACTTATTCTTCCTATGTTTCTTCATTGGTTTCAAGTCCATTGGCCCCCCTCAACCCCTCTTTTTTTCTTTTTACTCCTTTATCCCTTTCTTCTTTTATTTTTGTACTCAAGTTGGAAGGGGTACTTTAGGTTTGCCTTTTATTCTTTTATTGTCTAATGCAACTCTTGTGCTAGTGTTGGTTTTTCCTTTTTCATTTTTCTTTTATTTTTTGGCATAATTTATTTGACTAAAGGAGAATGATCAAATTATGTCTTAAAACTTAGATATCAAACTATCAATCAATTCTCCAAGGTGACTCACACCCACAAATCTTTTTAAAAGGTTGATCTCACAGTTTAACATTAAATACTTACTATAATCAATACCTTTACATCAAGAAATGTTATAGTTTAGTATTAGAATTTCAGAGCCCTAATTGTGCCATTTAATTTTTTCTCAATATCTTTTTTTTTTGTGATATGTTAAAATTTAGGTCAAAATATAAAATATCATAAAATATATATATTTTTATACTTAACATCATACACTGCAACCTCATCATCAAAAAATTTAAACTGTTAGAGATGAATTATTATATTTATTTTTCATCTTCAACACGCCCTTCACATATTTCTAAATGAGTGATAGCGAGAAACCTTTTCGTACCTAAACTTTGATATCATATTAAATTGTCACTTTATCTAAAAGTTTAAACTGTTAAAAGAAGAATTACTATATTTATTTTATTGTCTTCAAAAATTTTCATTCTCCAAATAGTTCTATTCAGCAACTCCAATTAGTATAAACTCATAAGATAGATATATAGATAGCATAACATATAAAATCAATACAACAAATTGACATTGTTGAAAAGTTATAATGATCAATGCATTTGCATACACTGTAACTTCTGCTACCAGCTTGGTGATGCTTATGAAAACACTTCCTCAACAGGCATAGTCTTGTTGAGTCTGTTGGAACCTTCTGAGAAAAGCAATGATAATAACGATCAAATTACAGTATTACTATCGAAGAATTGCCGATCATACGAATAATAATTAATTGCCGATCATATAAGTGAAGTTCAAGAATTGGAGGGAAGACAAATAGTACCTTTGTCTCTCTTTTTAAGCTTATTCCGAAAGCCCCTCTTCCTGCTAAATGCCTTCTCCTGCAGCCATTTGAAAGGAAGTTAGAAATGCATAAATTGACGACAGGATGGATAGAGCGGAGAAGTACGTATAGAATATTGTGTAATCGAAAGATACCATTTAAGTAAAAAGGGAAGTATTATAAGATTGTCAGTAGACTAGCCTTGTTGTATGGTTTGGAATGTTGGATGGTGAAGTATCAACATGCTCAGAAGATGGTAGAGGATGAGATAAGAATGTTTAAATTGATGTGTGACAAGAATTAGGAAGGATACGATCAGAAACAAGATGATACGAGAAAAAGTGAAGGTGACCCAATTGAAAATATGATGAGGGAGAACTACGGTTCAGACATGTTAGGAGATAACTGATTGAGACATTTGTTAGAAGGTTTGAAAGCATGAGTAAGTACACCGCATGAGAGGCAAATAAAGACCTAAGATGGGCGAGATGAATACACTCAAAAGAGATCAAGCATGTATGGAACTAACACATGAGACAGTTCTCCATAAGAATAAGCGACATATTCAGATCCATATAGTCGACTCCATCTAATAGGATAAGGCTTAGTTAGATTTGGTTTGATCTGTACAATAAAATCCAAAAATCATGGAAACCGAAAGCACTTCATGCTAGTATCAGAAGCAAAAGTTATAATATCAATCTTTCTATCATTGCAACAAGGAATGCTATCTTTACATTTTAGGATAAGTGCAATATATACATGCACATAATATAAGTTCAAGACAAGATCTTTAAACTAAAGAAACTTAGAATTTAACATTTTTTGGTCTGAGAATTAGTATATTACCACAGGTAGACCTTGATTTTCAGCTTGGCGAACTGCGGCAACAAGATCTCGATTTTCTTTTGTATACAGGCTGGTAACAAGGCCAGGTTGGCCAGCTCTAGCTGTACGACCAACTCGATGCAAGAAATCTACGGCAGATGTTGCAAACTCTGCCTAAAAGATTATGCAAAAACAAAAACTTAGATTTATCAGAAAATGAAAAATGTAGTAACACATTCAAAATACAACAGCATTAATAGATAAACATTTATCAAATTATGTTGCAATTGAGTTAGCAGATGAGTTACGACATGATTCTAATTCAATTTCTTCCACACATATAACGTATGTTCAGATCACCAATCTGGAGTTACTTGATAAATAATCTACGATTTTGGGAACTGAAATGATCCTTTGTATTCGATCTTACTAAGATATGCAATGATTTAGGCAATGAAATTTACAAAAGTTCCATCCTTTAGCATCAATTGTGGAAAGATGATTCACGAGAGATAAATGATCCAGATATCATATGTTGCATCCAACCTAAAGAATATCAATCTATCCTTATGTGTTCATATAGCTCTGTTCTCAAAAAGCCATTCTAAGTTCAAATTTTCACCAAAAATTATCAGAAATCAATTACAAGCTCAGACCTCGTCCTTTTTGTCCTCTGTTTCTCTACTCTTAGTAGAATCATATGGAGTACCAATGATTCTCTTCTATACATGTTCAGTTTCAGCCACTTCCTTAACTTCATTTCCATACCACGTCCCACAACACATCCAATCCAGCTTAAAAGAATGCCATAGAAAGAATAGTACTTTGCTAAAAGTACTATCCTAAAACTATATAGACACAATAGCATGGATCATGTAAATTTCTCCAGGATTAAAGATTCTTAAGTTAAAATTACCTGAATAACATGTGAAACATTTGGAACATCAAGACCACGTGCAGCAGCATCAGTGCACACAAAAACACCACCTTTCTGCTGGAAATCAACTAAATTCTTAGTGCGCTCCTCTAGAGAGCTATCTCTATGGTAACGATAACATTCTATCCCAGCTCTTGTCAAAATATTTGCAATAGCTTCTACAGCCTCAACAGTGTTAGCGAAAACCATTGTTCGAATTATTCCAGATGTTGAATTCAACATGGAGTTCAATCCATCATTTATGGCATTTACTAGTGTGTCCACTTGGGTATCAACACTAACTTCTATCCACTTCTGCTGCAACCTGAGGCATATAATAGTAACATTATCAGTAAGATGATAGAGCTATCAAAGCAATCTAGTAATATGATGTTGTACTAACGCAAATGAGATATAATCAACACTAGACTAACAAACATGAGATTCATAGCATTAGCAACGAAAATTTTGACTAAGAAAATCAAGTGAATTCCAAATACATTTTATTGTACCACTGGTATTTGCGGGAGCCTTGTGCACTGAATATGACCTAATACAACCAAAACAGTTCTGCAGAAAATAAACTTCAACATATTCCCATCAAAATGGCCACCTCCTCACTACGTCCAAGTGAATCAGAGTGCTTGCTATTTTGTCTAAACTGCCGAAATTAAAGAAACCATTGACTCTATAAATGAGAATGATTATAGAGACCTCCAAAAGCAGCACTTGTTAAGTAATGAATTTGAAGGCCAATGGATAAACTTGTTTGCCTTTCATGGTTGATGCAACATCTAAGTTGATGGATGAGCAGTCTGAACTTCTAAATGGGAAGACCATTGAAGTATCTTCGTACGAGTAGACCAATTGTGTAACCACACATACAAGGATAAACCTAAACCTCAAAAGAGGGGTGTATTTGGTTTGGCTTGAACAAACAATCAAATATACTATTGCAAATAAAAAACCTAATTATATTATTTTTATAAAGGCATTCATTTTCTGAGTTTTAAACTGGTCTCAACCACAACTTATAATACATGCGTTACAGTTCCATCGAACCAGATAACTGCAAAGAAATTTGCAAATCCAATAAGCTCAACATAGTCACAAGAGATAAGAGAGCACCTTGGATTATGGCAATGGAGATAATTTCCACTAACCCAACTAGCATCTGGAAACATCCGCTTCAAAACACCACCAGCAGTTGCCTTCCCATTTGCAGGAAGGGTTGCTGCAATAAAAATATACTGCTTACTTCGCTCATATAATTTTCTGACTCTTCTCCAGTCTTTTCTGTTAATAGCTTCTGGTTCACTTTCCAAGTTCTCAACATTAGCAGTACCATCAGTATCTTCATCTTCTTGTGCACTCAAATCAGAAAGCAAGCTCTCATCATCTTCTGCATCATAATCTATCAGAGAATCAGGATTTGAGTCCTCTGTTTTCCCTGTTTCTGAACCTTTCAAGCGAGACAACTGTTTTTCATCAAAACGAAGCATGTTTATAAGACGGATGACTTGGTTCTGGAAACTTCCGCAGAGCAGCATGTCTGCTTCATCAAAAACCTAACAGTTATTGGAAATAAAAGACTAAGTGATGGGATCAGAAAATAACTGAAGCAATTTTACTAATGTAAATTGCTTACCACATATCTGACTCGGTGAATGAAACTAGAGCGTCGACAATTGTCTGGGTCAACTGCATAGAGGTAATTCAGAAGGGCAGCTGGTGTTGAGACTACTACATCTGGTACATTAACAGGCCAACCCTGTAGCCAAGTTTCAAATTTATGAGAAACATGTTAGTTCAATAAAGGAATGTCACAAAAACAACCTTAATAATAGACAACACGCATGAGCAGAAATTCTACCATCGAAAACATTTATTTGTCCCAGAAACTGAGAACATGAATGACCATAATACCATTACCTGTCGCCCACAAATAGCAGCAACTCTGAGAAGTGGTTTACCACTATCATCGTTAAGACAGTTTGCCATGCGGACCACTTGCTCACATAACATGACATTAGGGCAAAGAATAAGAGACAGTTGACGATGCTTGCTAAATCCCTGATCGGCAGCAGCTTCTTCTGAGATGTCAGATACATGGCATAACTTATCGACCAATGGAACTAGGTACCCATGAGTTTTTCCACTCCCAGTCTCTGCTGCAACCACCGTGTCAGCTCCTGAAAGTATACTTGGTATACAAGCAGCCTGAGTTGCAGATCATATGTAAGTAATGCATTCTGATAGGCTATTCTCTCTATTTCATCTATAATAACAAGACACTGTCAAACCTCACGATGACAATGAGTTGCAAGGATCAAGGCTTTATGTCAAATTTGTCCAAGCACATAGGATTTGATTAAACTACAACAAGCACACATTATTTCTCTCCCAAAAGGTCACATAACGTAAATTCTAAGCTTCACTTTTAAATTAATAAAAAAAAAAAAAAATTTGATTTCTTTTGCTAATTGCTTGCATTATGATACATGCATTAAAGCTCAATTTTTCAATTCTTTAAAAAAAATTCATCTCATAACCCAGATGATTTCCATATTTTTCATCTAAAAAATTTAACCTTTACGCATCCAAATTGAAAATAAATTTAACATAAAATGGTAAACTTCAATGTTCAATAACCACAAAAATAAAACTTATTCCTTGTTGTATAAGCTCAAATTTCCAATTTGTCAACCTTATCATTTCACGTCCTTAAAACCAATTCTAAATTTTTAATTAAAAAATATAATCTGTAAGCGTTCTGAAATTTAAACATAAAGATTCTTTTGTACAATCAAAAATGAACTTTTTATCATTATTTCAACTCCGAGAACATGATATCCTTTTTCTGCTGGTATTAAGATACTTATTAAGCACAAAATTCCAAATTTTCCAGCTTTATCATTTCATAACTCAGGAGGAGAGGCTGATGGAACAAAGTAGGCCATGAATTCGAGTTGTGGGAACAATTTCTCGCAAAAATACAACATAACTCTATGAACTACGAACAATAGACACATAAGTGGGTCCGACCCTTCTCTAAACCAGCTCAAAAAAACTGGAGTTTCGTGACTGTACTTCCGTTTATTATGAACTCAGAGAAAGTTCTAAATTAACAACTGGAAAAAAGAAACATAATTTCACAAATTTTGATGAAAATTTAAAAATAAATATTGTTAAATAAACAAAAATAAATAAATAAGTAAAAACCTGAACTAGAGAGGGTCTGCTGAGGCCAATATTAGAGAGGGCATTAGCAAGACGGTCTGAAACGCTAAGAGACGCCCACGAAACGCTTTCGTCAGCAAAGAAGGTATCTTTCCCCTCCGCCGCAGCCGTGGTTGTGGTGGCGGCGGCGGTTGCGACGGTTCTAATGCGGTGGCAGCGAAGTGGGTAGCGAGTAGTACAAGACGAGCTTGTTTTAAGTAGCAAAGAGTTGCATAATTTGAGGGCAGATGATGATGATGAAAATCTGGTAATGCATAGCATTGAAATTGAACGCTGCAGCAAAATCATTTGAAGGTTTTTTCAATGGCGATTGTGTTGAAGCAGAAGAAGAGGGAAGGTTTAGTTGGGTTTTATCTCTCACCTTTATATATGGAGGAACTTTTTCATTTTTATTTTTATTTTTTAAAATATCGAGTAAGAACCGGGTTCGAAAGCGCTATCTCACCGTTATACTCAATTTCCAACAACAACTGTCGTTTGAAAGTGCTATTTACCATTTTACCTAATTTTTAGATAAAAATTTTTTCACTTACTAACATGCCTTGCTTAGCTTAAACATAGGGACAGAGCTAAGAATTTAAAATTAGAGGGTCAAAATTTAAATAATAAAATTTATGACAAGAAAAAAAAAATAAAGGAGGAGAGTAACTTTTTTTAATGATATTATATTAATTTTTTTATTAATAATAATTTTTTTTTAATAATATTATATAAATTTTTTTGAAAAAAAAACTTGAGAGGATCAGGGCCCCGCCGGTCCCTCCCTAACTCTGCCACTGTTTAAACGAGTGCTTAAAAGTCGAAATGAATATAATTATAATGTTATAAAAAAAATTAAACAATTATAAATTATTAATATAATTATAATATAAAAATAAAACTAGCTCGTAAAGAATCAGAATCCTTGCTCCTATAACTTATAAGTCGCCTACAATTTTTATAGGCCTTAGGTACTTATTAGATAATGGTAATATTGTAAAAGTTTTAGAAATTTTTCGCTAAATAAGTTTTGATAAATCTAGTTTTTTTTTTTTTTGGGTCAAAATACTTTCATTACTAAAAGAGAAAACATACAATTAACTAAAGAAAATCTTAGCTAGAGAGAATATAAGAATGAATTATCTGGAATTTTATTCATTATGAATTCTGATACAGATACATGTATTTATAGATTTTGGGCTGAGTTTCTGTCTTCAGCTTTCTTAACCAATACTGACAGTCTGTCAGTTAGTAATTAACTAACTGACAGTTGTCAAGACTGAGACTAACTATCCTAACTATCAATATTTGCCATACAAGAAATATATACATAGAAACAATGTTAGGTAGCTATAGTATCCTTATCATCCCCCCCTCAAACTATTGGTAGCTGTAGCGATAGGCAGTTTGCTCTTAAGTTGATAAAACTGAATCTTGGAGAGCCCCTTAGTGAAGACATCTGCAACTTGATCTGCTGTAGGAACATGAGCAATACTGAGTTGTTGAGATACTATTTGCTCTCGGATAAATTGATAATCAATCTCAATGTTCTTGGTTCTAGCATGGAAAACAAGGTTAGTTGCTAGAGCCAAAGCAGATTGATTATCACAGTAGAGAACAGGAATAGGATGAGAAACGTGCACATCAGCTAGGAGGTTGGATAACCACTTGATTTCTGAGGCTGTAAATGTCATTGCCCTATGCTCTGCCTCTGTGGAAGACCTGGCCACAGTTGGCTGCTTCTTAGAAGACCAAGAAATAAGGTTGTGCCCTAGATAGATATATTATCCTGAGGTATATTTTCTATCAGTTGGGTCGCTGGCCCAATCTGAGTTAGAAAATGCTGTCAGATTCATAGGACCCTGTCTGAAATAAATGCCCTGCTGAATTGTAGCTTTAACATACCGTAGAGCCTTCTTAAGGGAGCAGAAATCACCCTCAGTAGGATGGTGCATGTGTTGACACAAAGCATTAACAGTGTATTGTAAGTCTGGTCTGGTAATAATTAGATATTGAAGTGCTCCTACTAGGCTTCTAAAAAGAGTAGGATTGGAATAGGGAAGCATTTGGGATTGGGACACAGTGGTAGACTTCGAAAAGGTAGGAATAGGAGAAGGATTGCAATCAGATAGACCAGCCTTTTTAAGAAGATCCTGGGCATACTGAGACTGATGAAGGAGAAGACCTTGAGGTGTGAACTGAACTTGTATCCCAAGGAAGTAGGTAAGAAATCCCAAATCTTTCATGGCAAACTGAGCTTGCATAGAAGTAATTAGGTCAGAGATAAGAGTAGAGGAGGAACCAGTAACAATAATGTCATCAACATAAACTAAAACTACAAGAATAGATTGAGGAGTGTGTTTGATGAACAAAGAGGTGTCTGCCTGGCTGCAATGAAAACTTTGACTTATTAGAAAAGAGTGGAGCATTTGGTACCAGGCTCGAGGGGCCTGTTTCAATCCATATAGGGATTTGTTCAACTTGCAAACATAGGAGGGACAGGTAGGATCGACATAGCCCTGAGGTTGTGTCATATAGACTTCCTCTTGAAGATTACCATGGAGGAAGGCATTGGAGACATCTAATTGCCTCAGAGGCCACTGATTACTGACTGCGAGAGTAAGAATAACCCTAATAGTTTGTTGCTTGACAACTGGGCTAAATGTCTTAGTATAGTCCAGGCCATGCTCTTGGTGATAGCCTTTGGCTACCAATCTGGCCTTGTACCTGGCTATGGACCCATTAGAATGTCTTTTTATTCTATAGACCCACTTACAACCTATAGGAGCCCAATCTGGAGGGAGGGGGACTAAAGTCCATGTGTTTTATTTTTGTAAGGCTTGAAATTCTTCATCCATGGCCTGCAGCCAAGTAGAGTATTTGGCTGCTTCTTTGTAGGTAGTGGGTTCACTGTTAGGAGGAGTAATGATAAGTGTATGAAGTTGGTAAGGGGAGGGGGTAGGCAGTCAGTCTGAGACCTAGTAAGCATAGGTTGTTGATGAGCAGATAAGGGCATAGGGAGAGGGACTGGAGGAGGTGAAGAGGCAGATGAGTGGTGAGGGGAAGAGGCAGATGAGTTTTCAAGTGAAGAAGAGGGAGAGGAAGATGCAGCACAGGATGTGTCTGAAGGAGTGGCAGTGGTGGGATTAGGGGGACACATAGAGGAGAAGAGAGGTATGGTAGGTAGAGGAGAACTATGAGATTCAGTGGGGGAGGGTGAGGGATCAGAGAACTGAGAAATTCCAGGGGTTTGAGATGGGGAAGGAGTAGCAGAAGATGCAGAGGGAAAGAGAGGAGGAGAGGTTGAGGGAGGTGAAGGAGTAGGAATAAAAGTCAGGGATGGGACAGAAATAGAAGGCAAAAATTCAGTGGATTTGGGAAAGGAAATGGAGCTAGAAGGAGTGGATAGAGAGGTAGAATAAGGAAAAATAGTCTCAAAAAATTTAACATGTCTGGAAATGTACAATCGATTGGTAATCCAATCTAGACACCTATAGCCTTTAGTTGTTGAACAGTATCCTAAGAAAAGACAGGGTTTAGACCTGGCCTCTAATTTATGCTTAGAATAGGGTCTAAGCCAAGGATAGCAGAGACACCCAAAGACCTTTAGCAGAGAATAATCAGGGGAAATAGAAAAAAGAGACTCATAAGGAGAGATATTATTGAGTGTAGGAGTAGAAAGTCTATTAATCAAGTAGTTAGCTGTGGCTACTGCTTCAAGCCAAAAAATATGAGGAAGATGAGCCTGTTGTAATAGGGTTACAGTGGTTTCGACTAAGTGTCTATGCTTTCTTTCTGCTTTCCCATTCTGTTCTGGGGTATGTAGGCAGGTGGTTTGATGAATTATGCCCAAGGACTGAAGATAGGCAGTCATTTTATGGTTAACATACTCAGTTTCATTATCAGTTCTGAGTATTTTAACTGAGGTATTAAATTGGTTTTGAACCATTTTTGAGAAAGTGATGAAAACAGAGGTGACTTCAGACTTTTGCTTGAGTGGATAAATCCATGTAATTGGTAAAATCATCAATAAAAGTAATGTAATATCTAAAATGCATATTAGACTGAACAGGTGCAAGTCCCCAGACATCTGAATGGACCAATTGAAAAGCAGCAGTAGTCTTAGAAGTAGATACAGGAAAAGACAGCTTATGTGACTTAGCAATAGAACAAGAAAAACACTCAGCAGAAGTAAAACTAAGCTTGACATCTAGAATAGAAGACAAAATGTGAGAAGCCTGTTGAGAGGGATGACCCAATTTGCAGTGCCACAGTGTTGCAGTTGATGGGACTTGAGTAGCATTGTGAATTTGTGGTGAAGAAGCAAGTCTGAACTGTGAAGGAGTTGAAGATGGCAGAGGGTAAAGTCCCTTGTCACAAGGGCCCTGGTACAGGACCTGGGAAGTAGTATTGTCCAGGATTTTCACTTCATGTACAGTGAAAATCACAGTACAATTATTATCCTTAGTGAGCCAATGAACAGATAAAAGATTAGAGGAGATATAGGGAACATATAAGACACTAGAAAGGTGTAAAGAAGCACAGGGTGTATGAAGTATACCAGACCCAACACTGTTAATGTTGAGGGATGTACCATTGCCAACGGAGACTGAATCTGTACCAAAATAGGGCTGTGGGTTGGTGAGCTGATTAGGATCATGTGTCACATGAGTGTTGGCTCTAGAGTCCAACAGCCAAGGGTAGAAAGCAATCTGGGCAGGGTGAACAGTCTGGGCAGTGTGAGCTGAGTAGGGCTGCTTTTCATGTGGGACAGCATAATAGTTCTCTGTATCAAGTCTATGCCAGCATTCCAAGGCTGAATGGTTCTTCTTGCCACAAATTTGGCAGTAAAGAGACTGAGTTGGAGCTTGAGAATTCTGGGATGAACCCTGAGGATTAGGAGAACCTCTGCCTTGACCTCTGCCACCTCTACCACCTCTAATAGAGTTGTTTCTGCCTCTGCCTCTTTGATTAAAGTGTCTTCCTCCTCTGTTTGTGTAGAGGGCTGAGGGCAGAGCAGTGGTAGAAGGATCTGAGAGTGTAACATGTTGAGCAAAGGTGTGATGCAACTCCTCAGTCAGTAGAAGACTAAATAGAGTAGGAATAGAGGTAGGTGTGTCTTTGGCTCTCATGTAAGTTTTGAAGGAGTCATACTCAGAGGGGAGGCCTTGCAAAATGTAGAGGATTAGATCTTCATCCCAAAGGGGTTCACCAACTGCAGTAAGACTGCCACTAATTTGCTTAACAGTATCTAAGTAGACCTGCATGGTTTTAGTACCCTTGTGGAGATGATGGAGTTGCAGTCTTAACTGTTGAATATGAGACCTACTGAAGGAGTGAAATCTTTGTTCAAGATAGGTCCAAATGGCTGAGGCTGTAGGAAGATGAAAGATCTGTGGAAGAACTACTTGAGAAATAGAAGCAAACAGACATGATTTAAGATGTTGATCAATATCAGTCTAGGTTGAATATGCTGGATTTGGTGATGTTTTGCCATTAGTGTCTGTTTGCATTGGTTGTGGACAGGCATTAGCACCAGTAAAAAAGTCGAACATATGGTGTGCCTTGAGAATGGTCCCCATTTGCGTCTTCCAAATTGAGTAGTTATGATTCTCAAGCTTAACGTGAACAAGAGAATTTAGATTATGAAAGAGAAGTTTCAGTTTAGGAGGCAGATCAAGGTCTTCCATGGAGGAGCTTGAAGAAGCCATTAATGGAGGTTAGGGTTTCGAAAATTAGGAGAAGTAGAGATTTGATAAAAGTGCTGCCAAATAAAGCTAAAATAAGCCCTCGCAAGAAGAAGAATGAGTTGCGACAGTGTTCTCAAGCTTGTTGAAGAGCTTTTGAATGGTGTTTTGAAGAAATCTCCAATGGAGTTTGGGAATTAGGGTTTTGAAGCAGATTTGGGTAAAAATCTGCAGAAAAAATTATTTGAGCAGCAGAGAAAGGCTTCTGTGAAGGTTCGATTGCAGAGGTTGAGCTTCAATTTGAAGCTTTTATGGTGTTTTAATGGTGTTCTCTCATGGAGATTTCACCTCGGAGAAGGATCAATTGGCTCTATGATACCATAAAGAAAATCTTAGCTAGAGAGAATATAAGAATGAATTATTTGGAATTTTATTCATTATGAATTCTGATACAGATACATGTATTTATAGATTTTGGGCTGAGCTTCTGTCTTCAGCTTTCTTAACCAATACTGACAGCCTGTCAGTTAGTAATTAACTAACTGACAGTTGTCAAGACTGAGACTAACTATCCTAACTATCAATATTTGCTATACAAGAAATATACACATAGAAACAATGTTTGGTAGCTATTGTATCCTTATCATTAACCTACCCTGTGGGGTAAAAATCCAAGTTCAATAGTTAATACAACATGTGAAAAATGTTTGACATCTAATCTAATGGTAAAGTTCCTTTCATTTTCTCTTTCACAATCCAATCGCAAGCACAGTTAACAGTTCTTTTAATACAACGAAATCTGATATTGGGATAACTTGTCACAATCTTTTTGATGTCCTCCAAAATGACTTTTAACTCTCCAATGTAGAGCTGTACAAAATGGACTGATTGCGTTGATAACTGTTTTCAGCATCACTCTCAATGGTGATGTTGGGATGATGGATTTGTGTGGCAAAAGTGCAGGCGCTTCTTAAAGCTAGGGCCTCTGCAGCTCTGCCTCAGTTGCTGAACCACATGTAGTAAAGGTAGCTTGACCATAGATCAGATTGCCTTCTCAATTTCTGTAGATAAAACCAAAAGCTACTTTTTTTTATCACAAAAAAAATACATCAACATTAAATTTGAGTTCATTAACTAAATCTAGTTAATAATGTATGTATGAGCACAGAAAAGTAAGTCAATAGAAATGCGGTCTAAAACCAAGTTCAAGGTATAGTGGAATGGTCATCTAACAACAAACTGTAATTAGAACATTTGAATTTTTTTTTTTTTTTTGGTCGATAGAACATTTGAATTCGAATCGTTACTTTAACCGTCAATTATATTCAAGAAGTGCTCATAAGCATCAAATCACAAACTACTTCCATCACCAAATATGTTGATAAGCTTAACAAAAAATGCTATATTTTAGAAAAAAAAAATGCAATTTGCCCCGGATTCAAGTCATTGTTAACAGAGAAACCTAACATTAAAATATTATGAAAGAAATTGAATAACTATGAATCAACGATATAATATTACAATGGCATAATCTCGACAATTTGCCACCATCAAATATTTTCCATAAATAGGTGCTCAAAGGAAAAAGGATTATGCAAGTATGATACTTATTCAATAAACCGTTTCCTAACAATACTTGAAGCAACCTTTGACGTTATGTACTCAACTAGAACTGCATTTCCAAAAGACGAAACCAGAAACAATCTTTCTCATTCTCATCAGATAAATTATAGAAGCATCCGTAAAAATATTCTGACATAAAGAAAGGCAAAAAAAGACAAAATCGCCAAGTGAGGTTTCCAAACATTCAGACAAATAAGTCTGAGCTAGATATCAAGATTACAATAACGAATGAAATAGAGACAGCCTCGCGCAATGGTGAAATTCTCCACAATGTGCGTACGATGATATAGAGCCAGCCCCAAGGTGTGGTCCATTTCTCCATGGAAGTATTTGATTCACACGCGGCTCATGTATATCATATCTGTTAAAGTATCCCTGCAAACGATTACCAGAGGCACTAGAGTAAGATATCAAACATGGTTCACATCCCGAACTCATTTACCAAAACTAAAGGTCCAATCTTGACGTTACTCAAATGTCCAGGAACAGGTATCACGAGGCAGAAGTGAGATATTACAGAGCAAACAAGAAAGGAGCAAAAGTGAGATGTAGTAAAGTAGAAAGCGCTAAATATATTATAGCAGATGTACCTTGTTCTTACTAGCGCCTCTCGGTCTTCCCATTGCCTCGCTTGCCAGAGAACAAGTGTTTTGGTTTGAGAGATGGTATGACCCTGTCTGCCTCTCCCCTCCGAGCATCCTTGTTCCTCTTCTTGACAGATTTCTTAGCAAGTTTAATTGCTTTTGACTTCTGCAACGAGTCCTTGAAGCCTTCTCCAGGGCTCACTTCACTTGGAGGCCTAGACTTCGATCTAGACCTCGATCTAGATCTCAACCTAAGCTTCTTGTTAGGTTGGTCATTATCCACATCCATGGCATCAACACCATCATTTTCTCCTCGGTCAAGTGATCTCTCCCTCTTACGACCCCTAGATTTACTACGAGCTCGGTTAATTACCAGAGATGGATCCAGTCCTAAAGCTGACAGCTGTCTTCCCATTCTTTCTGAGGTGAACTGCTTGTCTTTGTCAAATTTCCTTGGCACAGTTGGCCGGCTCTCTGCAGTGCTCTTCTTCAGTCTATGCTGTTGAATGAGCAAGCTTTTCTTTTTCCTGATTTCCGCGAGAGCAGCTTGTTCTTCAGGTGTCAGTTCAGCATCATCCATTTCGAAATCATCATCTCCCTCTTGCTCCTGCCGAAGTCCCTCTTCTCTCTCCAACTCCTCAAGCCTCTGTAAGATATCAGGGTCGACAAAGTCAGCCACATTGTGCCCATCAAGAATTTCTGGCATGACATCTTCCTTCCATTCATCATCTGCCAAGATATAGTGCTTTCTCAAGTTAGCCGAATATACACCTGCACCTCCATTTTCATTTTCCAGATCCCTCTCGAGTTTTTTCTTCTCTTTCTCTGCAGCAGCTTCTGCTTTCTTAGCTTTAGCTTCCAAGACAGCCTGAGGTATACAAGCCGGCCTCTCTTTCTGATCACGTGGCTTTGGCATTGCCACATGGAACCGATTCAAGCAATCATTCAATTTTTTCGACTTCATTTTCAATTCTACCCTTTGATTCAACAACCTCTCACAAGCCGCATTCTTGACAGCAATTACACCCTCCTCCGTCAAAGTACTCATAGTCAAGAGCACACCTTCGTCATTTGTAGGCTCACCTCCTTGACCTATCACAGTTTTCATAGCTTCTGCTTTCATCTCCATGACCAACTTCATATCTTCCTCAGACAAGCCTTCCAATGGCTGCAAGTCAGTTTTGTTGCAGACAATGATCAATGGCTTGTTCATGAATAGTGACTTAATGCTATGAAAAAGAGCTGCCTGTTGCTCAATACTGTAGCCACAAGACCCAGATATGTCAAGGAAAAACAGCACCGCAGCCCTCAGATGTGCCAGTGCGGTAATACTGCACATCTCAATGATGTTACGGTCTTCAAACGGCCTATCCAATATTCCTGGAGTGTCAATCACTTGGTATCTAAGGTACTTATAGTCTGTGTGACCAACAAAGAGAGACTTGGTTGTGAAAGCATATGGCTGTACATCCACATCTGCCCTCGTGATTTTGTTTATGAATGAGCTCTTGCCAACATTTGGATATCCACAAATCAACATTGTCCTAGTATTTGGATCAATTGAAGGCAATCTAGCCATATGCTGCCTGATCTGTTCAAGATAGGCTAAACTGGGGCTGACACGCTTTATCACGGTACACATACGGCCAAGTGCAGCAACCTTCAAGGATTTACATCGATATAGCGAGTCACCGTACTTCAACAACTTGACATAGTCTTTTGCAATCTTACCAATAAGATTCCTAGCCGTATTAATTTGTCCAAGAGCAAGTTTATAATGATCTTTGTTATAGAGAACATGAAGAAGGTCACCATAGAAAGGATGGATATCATCAAGGCGAGGGAACTCCTCAATAATGGTGGAAAGCTTCTCGTGGAAATTCTGCTGTGTATATTTCACTTTACGCATGTAAAACTGACGAATTCGAGAGATAGCATAACCCTTATGAACAACAGTTGGCGTTTGACGTTGCGTGCGAGAAAGTATGATATCAATGAAGTCCTTCCCACTTGGGACGACTGTAATTTTCTTAAAGTTGTACTGCACCATCTCTTATAATTTGTATTTTATTCTGCAACATAAACATTTCATTCAACAACCTTAATACACAAAAGATATATGTTGAAAAATATTTCATAAATATTTTATAGGATAACAACAAAAGCAAACAAGTATTGCAGACTAATATGCAAAGCCACTGCTCATAAAAATTATCAAGCATCGCTTAAATACAAGACACCAATTGGCATATCAGATTACTATATCACTGTAAACAAATAAGCATCAGAAATCAGAGCGTCTAAGCTCCATTGAATAAGCTTCTAATTGCAATTTAGGATAGAACTAATACTAATAAAAACCATCATACACAAAGGTGAAGCAAAATATGCAGAAAAATGAAGAAAATAATTAGCTATATATACATAAACCAAAAATCAAATGAATCTTGATTAAGTTTCAAACAACTTAATCAATTTGAATTCCATAGAAAATAACATCTAGCAGATTAAAAATTCAAGGAAAACTAAATGTGAATCTAACTTGATTATTGCAATTTTCCTCATTTATTCTACAATATATGCTAAATTACCATAAAATTTCCTACTTCATTCCATAATATATGCTAAAATGAGAAATTTAACTAAAAGTATCAACCTTTCACTGTCGGCTCATTAACTTTTCAGTTTTCACAACAAATCAACTGCCTATACATATGCACAAAATGTGTCCACGCGTGTATATACACGTATAATGCAAAACTATAGAGCAATATATGCGAAAATGGAAATATTAACTACAATTACCTATTTTTAGGTTTCACAACTAATCAAATGCCTATACAAATAAACAAAGTACGTTTATTTGCACGCGGTAAAATGAAATTCTACTCAAATTAGCTATTTATCGTCTTTTTATCTACTTTACAAAATTAATCAACTGCCCATACATATTACATATAAACAAATGTGTGCGTGTGTGTATATATATATACATATGCAAAATCATTCAATAATATGCTAAAATGAAAGTTTTAACGAAAATGACCTAATTTTTTTGTCTGTTCATTTATTTTTCACAATCAATCAACTGCCTATTTATATGCCCGAAATGTGTGTGTGTGTGTGTGTGTGTGTGTGTTTATATATATATGTATATGTATACACAGCTAGAGGAAATGTAACCGAACCTAATGAAAATTTTAATGGCGGCGGTTCCGGAGGTGGCGGTGGAAAATCGGAGGGCGGCGCAGAGTGGCGCCTTCAGTGGGAGTGAAAAGGTTTAGGCGCGCACTGAAGTTAGGGTTTTATAGAGATTTGGAAAGAGAAGAGAGGGCTTTGTTTCTATTTATTTCAGGGCCTTTTATTGGGATAAGCCCAGAAAGGCAAGTGGGCCTACAGTAGAACACATTTGATTTGTGTCGGGCTCTAATAGACAATTTAGTGATGAGTTTCACCGATTGAGTTTACAAGTCATCCAAGAAAAAAAAATGTGGCACATCATAAAGATCACTTGTTGAAGACTTGGCTCCTCATATGAGACACAAGCATAAGTGACACGTAAAAATTCAAGAGGCAACTTTTACCGGATACCGCTATCGTGTAGTGTAATACCTTTGTTATTTATTTATTTTCTTTTACAATTAGGAGGCTTAAAGTTCTACGCATTAATCATTTTAAAAGATATTATACCTCTTTTTATCTCTATCTGACAATGAGACCAAAATTAATAGCCTAATGTTTACCCGAGTTATTACTTAAGTCACATTATTAATTTATAAATCACACTCAGCTCTACATATATTGAAAAATACTTGCTAGAGCATATAGATCATTGGTTTCGACCAATATGTATATATCGTTGCTCTAGTTGGTAAATACTTGATATAATACGTAATAGTTATATTATTTCAGTAAGAAATAAGGTCATTTTAACCAACTTTCCTTAACGAAATCATCTATGTGATCAGCGCACGCTTCAAAGAAAGTAATGAGGGATGCTCGCTAGCAACTCAAAGATTGAAGACCAAGGTTGGCCTCTCATTGACAGAGGTCTAAAGAGGCAAATGAATGCTTTTGAAGGTAACCACACTACTAATATAGTAGAAAGGCTTATCCAACCTGGGAAAGTCTCATTTGATCCGCACCCCAGCAAAACCATGACAGTAGCATGTAGCCTCAATTGCAGTTGAAATATATGCACTGCACCACTACAGAAATGAGAAATTCATGCCTACAACTCCTTACAATGTTATGTAGTTGCATTCCTGAATGCTAGGGCAATGAATAAATTAGATCTAATGAAGAAATATATTGTCTTCTGCTGCCAAGCAACAGCAAATTTTCAACAAGATTTACATCTTTAAAGATACGAAATGTGTAATAGATATTTAAAATCTAGCTTCCATCAACTATCTCAGGCTGTAGCCGCCAAGAGCACTGTGTTTATCTCTCTCCGATGCATCAGCAAAAGAACACGTAAAATATCCTGGGGATGATCCATCTGAAGAATCATCAGAAGTGAGTTGCTACCGACAATAATGACGATCAGCCAATGACCACCGATATATGTTCTCCAGAATGGGCTTGCCTAAGCTATCTGCTCACTTCCGTTGAACTATTTATCAATCTCCTCCTCAACCTGACCGACTACAGTAACATTGATGTACAAAACATGCATGAATTAGTTTAGAGAGAACTAAAAGTGTTGAAGTAAAAAGAAAGACTCACCAGCAAGCTCAACGGCTAAGTTTGCCTGTGCATCTGCCTCGGAGTTCAAGTCCTTTCAAAGACAGAATAATTGTAAAACTCAGAACCAGTACAGGTAATTTTTCAAAACATAATAAAGCAGATATTCTCAGCAGAGCTAGCATGCAACCGTGAAGCCATGGAGGATGGGAAGAAAAAATATTTACTGAACTTACTCTCAGCACGTGAACAATCTGGAAAGAAAGGAACCTATCTTTCAATTTCTTCGCCTCTTCATACAAGGTAGAGATGTTCTGGTTTTTCACCTTCCATAGGCCCTGAATCTATTCAACTACGATAGTTAGAATACAGCAGGAATGGAAGAGGAGGATATTTCATTTAATCGATAACAGGACGAAATTAAGATCACTTAAATTAAGATATGCAAGTTTTACATGCAAATAAGAAACTCAAGTTATAATGACACAAAATGCAACACTTTTATTCATCAAAAGGAAGCTCATTTGGAAATAAATTAAAAGGGGCATGCTATGTAAGTTATTGAGTGCAGTATGTAGCTAGTAGCTACCAGTCAAGACCAAAACACAGATCATATTGCTTGAGACAGTGATTGACCAATGAGTTACCAAAATGCCGCAAACGATAACAATTACAGGGCAAGACCACTTAAAGCTCGTAGCATGTGCAGCAAAAAGAATATCTATGGCGAGTTTGACCATAATCATATTAAAGAAAAATAGAATGGCAACATTCGTTACTGGCATTTGCAACTGATTATGTTCCATGCAATTAGTTTCTTCTTATTTGTAATTGATTATGTTCAATGCAATTAGTTTGCTGTGGGAAGTTTATTAAATTAGATTTCTCAGAATCTAGATAACATGCACTCCCTTGTCGCTGTCCCTTGCACTGTTGTGGCCACACACCCAATAACTAAGTCTCCAAAATACAAACAGGAAATTGTCAGTACGTTTTCAACTTCTTGTTTAGTAACATCTTATTACGGTAACGGGAATTCAGAAGAGATATCAAGAACATTTCTCATTAATATTAACTTCCACTCAAAATAACACAATCAACGACTATAGGTGTCAAGTGACTTGGTCTAAAGGGGCACAGGGCGAACAGGGTTATATAAGAAAGCCATTCAATGATATTAATGAATTAAACAACAAAAGTTGGAATAACAAACAGACCTGCATACAGACAAGTTTTGAGTCACCCCGAACATTAATACTTGTAAACCCTTTTTGAAGAGCATATTTCAACCCTAAAATCATGCCTCGGTACTCAGCTACATTATTGGTAGCTATGCCTAAACCTTCACGCAACCTACAAGTCTACATATAGAAAAGGTTAGGTGTTTACATAGAAGAAAGACGGGAATTAAATTGAACTCCAAATAGCATGATGCTTACCCAACTTCCATCATCAGCTCGTAGAATGGCTCCTGCACCAGCTTGCCCGGGATTTCCTTTCGAAGAACCATCAAATTCAAGAGTACAAGAGCGCTGCTGATAATTACAAGGATAAAGATTTTAGCATCACGTATATTTTTTGCTTTCTCCGCCTAGTGCGATAAGCCAATAAGGCATAGTTTCATTTGGTTTATATATCTTTTGCTTTAATAAAGGCAGTGTCTTATTAAATTCCTTTTGTCTTCACAAAGCTAACAGCTGCAAAAGAAGTATGGACACAAATTTAGCAGAACATATTTTTTGCTTCAATATTTAGTGCCACAGTCAGTAAACATCTCATTAAGATTCTTTTTACCCTCGTAAAGCTAAAAGATAAATAAAGAATAAAGAAGTGATTCTCATGAATAAGCAGCTTTCTTCCTTGCCTCACTCCCTTCCCCTCTCCCTCATCAAAATATTTTTTATGTCACAAACCTAAACGCTAAATAAGGAATACCGAAACCTTGTGAAGAGATGAGCACTTATCAAGCAACTTCAATACCTCTCTCCAGCCCACCTCCCTTGTTAGGGAACTGACAGCAGTCCCAAAGAGTATTATATGCCATATAATCAACCACCTACTATTAACTACAATGTGCTTCAACTTAATAACCTACTAATAATCACTAGCTTACCCCGTACTCAGGCCACATCATTTCATGTGACCTCTTCCTCATCATATGCTCAGTGGATGTTTCACCTCCAGAAGAAGAAGGATGCTGTACGATAAAAAGAGATGTTATATTTTCATGATCAGTTGAAAAGCAAATAGGACAAAAGAGAAAAATCTTGCCACCAAGCATCACAAACTCATTTAATAATTAGATCAGGCCCATCACACAGGGTATAAGAATAACATAATCATAAGACTCCCGTAAAATCCTACAGCTTGAAAAAACTAATCAACCCCAAAAACCTTGACAACAAGTTCTTGGCTTAATTAAGAATATCCTTAAAACCAGATTATTTCTTTTACTTACGACATTGCTTGTTAACCCACAACGAAATATAACTGAACAATGCATGAATGTGATGAATGATAAAAGTTTTTCCACTTGATAGATCCATACAAAACTTTGTTAGGATATTACGATAAAGATAAGGGGATTTGAAGGTAAAAGCAGATATAACTTACGGTGTAGTGGACCATTTAGCGGCTCAAATACAAATCACTATGCAGTATACCATTTTGTGCCACAAATCATAACCACATGCACTACTTGGAGCAGATTAACTATTTTTTCTAAACCATTACAAGGAGCTTATTATCAATGATTTTACTTACAGACATTCCTCAATATCTTGTTCATTCACAAAAAATATTTTCTTTGTAAGTCGGTAAGGAACATGACAGTTATAGGGACGACTAAAGGTACTAAAGAAACAAGAGCAACTACTACTAATTGATCAGCTAAGATATTCCCGAATCTAGACAAAAGATGGTCACTTATATCTCAATGCAATGTGACTAGAACTGTGAAGTTAGCCTTCCTGATCCAATAACCCTTGACATTAAAAACCTGAATCAATTCTTTTAAGGGGAAAGCATGTGTATCCTACATTAGATGCATACTGAATCAGCCAGCCAGTTCATAATATGATGTACGTGACATGCAGAAGAGTAAAAGCTATAAAAATAGGAGAGGTTCACTACTTATCTAGCACCTTGATCCTTTTTTTTTCCTCCAAATCTTTTGAAATTCAAGAACATGGAAAATTGCCCTGAACATGCTCAAAATCCACAAACTTAAAATATATGACACTTCCTTTAGACTCTTGCTTCCAAACTGTTTTTTTTAAAGAACAATCAATCAAGAAAATAAAAGTTTATCTTAAATAGTTAATGAGAGGACGATATAGAAGATTGTATTGGACATAACATGTCATCTTACCTGGAAAGGACAGGGTACTAGAGTGCCAAAAAGTTCTTCAGTTAAATCTGCAGCTCTGATCGAATAGAGAGCATTCTTAAGCCCACAAGAGCGAAGGTATTCCTCAGTGTCCTTGGGAAGAGAGTTACCTTTGTATACACTGACAGGAGGGTCACATATCTACCAAATTGAGGAATAACCATAAAATTTGATTAATTGATTGCAAAACACCTCGCTAAGAAATAACACGTTTCTAGGTATAGTATAGCCTTTGGGGATCGATCTAGGACAGTAAGCAACATTTCGCCAAGTCAATAAATATTGCATATGGGGTACTGGTGTACGCCAATGCACTGATCATCACCACATAAATGCGGTAAATTAAAGAGAAAATCACTTAAAAAGATTGCAACTAGAAGAATACCCTATTTTCCACCCAAAAAGAGTAAATAATTATTTGCTACTGTCACCAAAGCAAGTGTGAGCCGGTAAAAAAAAAACACTGAAGACTAGGCAAAGATTTCAGCTAAAATTACAAATTTTCCAGTAAAAAATTGTTAACTAACATGTATAACTACTGGATATATAAACTGATACTAAGGACATTATAAAGACACGTTTTTCAGTTCTGCTTTCTGGACTAAGGAACAGTGGCATCTTCTCAAGCATTCCTAAAGTTTTCCACTTTTCACTTGACATGCTGTTTTATGCAAGAATCAAATTTAGAAATGGGGTTCACGTGCTCCATTTTTATATTTTGAAAAGTTGATGGTGAAATGTGGACACCAAAAGAATAATAGTTTTGTCTCATTACTTTAAAAGATGGTAGCATTTCCGGTTTAGGAAAGTAGACATTAATTTGGGACATCCCAAAAAGGAGTTATCCATGATAGGAAAGATGGAATCCATATTTCCCTCAAATGGATGTTGAAACCTCCACATAAGAACAATGATAAATGCAGATCGAAAGTATAGGCATATGAAGAACCGTTAAGTACATTTTCAAGTAATGAGTAAAGATATGTAAACCATGCATGAGCTTATATATCATCTCAAAAGAACATGTAGCACTAAATGACACCAACTTGTCTAGAATTACTTGCTTAAGAAAAGATACAGGGAACTCAATATATTACCGATGTCCCCACTTGCGACTGGCATTCACTTAGACTCTTGTATACACCAACAAGATCCCCTTTCCGAACAACAAAGAACGCGTCTTTCTCCTCCTTCATTACTAGTTTAGGTTCAGACTTCTGCTGAGGTGAACTAATCCGACTAGATTTTTTACTTTTGGACGAGTAGCACCGGACGTCAAACCTCGTCAACAAAAACTCAAAATTAACAGTTCTTACACCATCATTCTGAAAGCTTTTTCTCCACGAAGGAGATGAAAGTCCACAAATCGAATTCCTCACCACAAGACGGCTTGTTCTTGATAATATAGCAGCGCAACATGCATCAAACAAGACGTTCATTACCTAGCACTTTTCTTCTTGAAATCCTCCCAGATTTTCTGAAAAAATGTCTTTACTCGTCAAACTGAATGCATTTTATTATCATAACCTTATATACCTTTAAAAATATTAATAGAAAAAATCCCTTTTATCTTAACTATAAAAGCATAATTTTCAAAATTCCATTTCTTTTAACAGTTAAAAATATAGAATTCAAAAAATTGAGCTTATCTTCATACAGTGGTTAGTAATGTTAGTCTACACAAAACTCAAACGTAAAATCTCAAACTAAAGTTGAAAGTTAACATTTTTATCATAATAAAATAGCACTACTCCACTTTGCAATGCAAAATTTACAAATTCATTCCTAACAAAAGCATTATTTCAGTTATAAAACAATCCTTTTTAGCTTAACTACAACAACATTAATTTTAAAATTCTATTTCGTTTTAACAGCAAAATGTAAAATCAAACAGTAATCAATAATGTTAAGTCTACCTGGAACCCACATGTAAAAACATAAAATAAAGTTGAAAAGTTAACATTTTAAACAAAATAAATTAGAACTATACCATTATACGAAGCAAAATTCATAACTTTACTCCTACAAAAAGCATTATGTTAATTTTTTGTTTTGTGTATTTTGAACAGTGATGGAGTTAATAAAGATTACAACTTTAACATAAAATTGACAAAAAAAAAAACTGGTTAAATTATATATAGCATATATTTATGTTATATAAGTATAATATACATACACACATGTAATGAGGTAAAAGAACATACCCTTAACTTTTCCAATGAAGATACCTAACTGGGTATAATTTGTTTACCTGTTTGGGGGTATCTGGGGGTGTGGGGTGAAGAGTGGTGAGGGGTGAGGGGTAGGGTAGGTGCGGTGGGTGGGGTGGGTGGGTTTTTGCATTTGAGTGTGATTCTTTAGTATTGTTTTTAGGTGAGTGAACGGGGAAGGTTTTTGACTTCTGACTCGGGTCCGGTTTATGTAAGGTTACTTTTTTCAAATTTTTTTTTTTTTTTCGTGACTTTTTTTTCTTTTTCCTTCTTATAGTTTTTCCCTTCTTGGATTACTAGAGAAAGTAGGATAAAATAAAAATTAGTGCTTCCACATCAACTAACTTACATGTGTTAATTAATATATTAATTTTTAAATTGATGTCTACACAAATTAGTATATTAATTGTATGTCTTCCTATATGTTTGACATATTTCTAAATAACAATTATTATAAAAATTACGTTTTTACTATTGATTATTTGTTGCTTTGGTTCATTCTTTTTTTTTTTTCTGTTGTTGTTTATGTTCATTTTTTTAAGTACTTTTTTAGTACTAATATGTTCGATTGTTGAGGGTGGTGATTTAAGAGCGATTGGCTGTAAATAAGAAGAGATTGATGGAAAATTACGGCCTTTGGCAACCAATGGAGGGGTAAAACAATCGAGCGAGGATGGAGGAGGAAGTGGTGGCAGCGAGAGGAAGAAAAAAGGAGAGAAGGAAAAAAGAGAAAACGAGAGAGAAAATAATAATGAAATAATAGGGAAAAATTGAGTAAGAATCACTAAAAAATATGTTAATTTAGATTCTTATTTTTCAACAAATTATATTCAACCCCTTCCTCTAGGCCCTTTTATTATTTTTTTAACAAAAATTGAAAACGAGCAAGTTAATACTATTTTTAATTTTTAATAACCCCTCAAATAATTTATATATTTAGATCAAAAAGCACATCGATTGAACATGATGGTATGATGGTTTCAATTAGTACAAGAATGAATTAAAGATGCTCTCTTTGTATATAGCAAAATCAGATTGGGCTAACCCTACAAAGAAGTTTGAAGAACAGTTATTCATTACATAATTACAAATCTTTTTTTTTTTTTTTCTCTTTTGGTACCATGAAAGCCTAAGTCGTAATTCAAATTCATAACTTTTGAATACAACAGGTAATTACCCGACATTCCAACCAACTCTTGGGTATTACAAGACCCTTTTCCCTTTCATCTAACTATTAACTTCTACAAACAAGTAAACTACAAAGATAGCTCTGATCAGGCAGAGAAGTGAATCCATGGACATCATAGGGTGTCCAGAAACTTGCAAAAATGATCTTTGCTCTCAAGTGACGAGCAATCTTTGATCAGCTCTGCTCTTTCGTGGCTGATGCAGTGTTTGACGCGTATTTGGAGAATACATCTGTAAGCATTGCTTTCTCGCGAATCTTTAACCTGCACAATAGAGTAACTCTTGTAGGTGAAAAAAACTGAAACTGAAACTGGAAATGTGGCTGATTGATGAGATCTTAATCATATTTCTTACCTATTGGCAGATCCTGGAATGTTTAATTTTGGGTTCTTCTCCTTCTTTCGTTTAGGTGCACCTTTCTTTGCATTCTCCCGATTTTTTGTTTGTTGCTTTAGTGAAGGCAAACTGTTTGCAGACACTTCTCTTACCTCCCGGTCATCATCCATATCAGACTCTCGAAGACCAGAAGTTCCCAACTTTTTCTCATGAGACTCCCATCCTGCTGATAAATGCTCCTCATCTGCACTCGTAATAATCCCCTCTCCTTCTTCCAGGGTGTCACCCAAATTAGTTTCTACTAGACTGGAAATTTCAAAATTTTCTCTATCATCTTCAGACACTGCCGATAAATGCTCCTCATTCACATCCTCATATTCGTAAGAAGCAATTCCATCCCATGAATTGATCGAAGGAGTATTTGCATCGTAATTTGCATCGGGGATTCCGTCCACACTAGGTGGTTCTAATTGTGGATCAGAGTTGGAATCATCAACTGACTGTTTATAAGCAGACTTGGTGAGGTCAGAATTCAATAACTCGCATCTTATCTGCTTCTGCACCTTACCGAAAGCTATGCTTTGTCCCGAAAATGTCTGTACAAACCTGGCATTTAAGAATCAACACTCTTACTGCCCATAGGGCTGAATGATTTCTACCACATTATATAAGCAAATAGGTTCCTCTATCATAAAATTTAAGATATGAAAATATTGTTGTATGTCAACAAAACTATCCAAGATGGAATTTTCTTTGTTTTGCATGCAGGTCTATAATCCTGCTGGCAACTAGAATCGAGTTCATTTCTTTTGCGGTTGTTATCTCTTACCCCTCTCTTCTTGATTTTTGATACACAATCAACTGATTGGATTAGAAACTTCAAGGTTGTAGTTGCCAGTATGCACAAAACTAGGGTGAAAGAAAAAGAAGAGTATTTAACGGGAGAACACATACCTTAAGGCTTCACCCTCAGACTTGAAGTTGATGAAGGCAAAGCCTTTGCAGACAGGGTCCCTGGTCTTTTTGTTGCCATAGACAGCTGGAGCTATATTGATCATTCCAGGAACTCCTTCAAAAGCCAGTCGCAAATCCCTGTGGACGTTCTTTTTCTTCGGAAGGTTGACCAGACGCACACGATATCCCTCCTGAACATCTTTAGAGACTGCATGAAATCCCAAACAGTATTGTCTGGCATCAATCATCATTTCTGATATTACATGAATGGACAAAATAAACTCTAGGCATAGAGATGATTAGGTAAAGATGCAGATGATACATGGAAAATCTTCTGGACAACAACATCATGCATACTGAAGGTCAATAATACTCAATAGTAACATATAATTGTTGGAGTCGCCGATTTTCCAAGACCAAAGGAATGCAAAAGCAATCATAAACAGACAATATACAAGTAAAAGCGCTTTGAAGATTGTCTATGATGCCATTTTTTCAGGTAATTGGCGAAGTATGTTTCAGTAATCAGGGAACACAACTTTTGGGGAATAGAAAGAGAGAGGCAATACAAGTCATCCAAAATGCCGGCCACATGCTGAATTCATATTACCAAAGGGCAAAATTAAATAAATATGGAAAATTGGAAATCATAATTCAGATATATTTCATTGTCTAAACATATTGATGTTCTTATCAGTCGAAGAAACTTCGGAAACTATAAAGGTTTTATCTAAACATTAGAAAACACTTATTAGAAGGGGAAGCACAACACAATTAGTTTACAAAATCTATTTGAGCCCAGAAGGTAGAAAAACAACAACTTGGTCAAGTGAGAATGCTCTATGCACGTTGTATTTTCTCATTAACCTATATAGTTGGATCAGGAAACTCGTATACACAAATTTAACATTACCTGGCACCATAATCAAACACCTACTATGACGGTGGAAGCACATAACAGTACTTTCTTTTGTCAAATCCCGTTAGGTGCATACCAAAATTTTCAACTAAAAAACGCGAATAACGTAAATTTCTTGGAGGGAATGATCTTGTCATAATTCAAACCACACCAACTAAAAAGCTCATTCATTCAGAAACAAAAAACATTCATATTGTCCATGTGTGACACTAAAGAAGCACTTAATTCAATACAAGACTATGCTATACATGTTATCACCGCTTACCAAAGCTAAACAGTTACAACTTACAAGCATCGAGTAAAATGAATACAGTCATAAAAATGTGCTTGCGACAACAGACACTTGAAAAAATTCATTAATCAAACCACTCTCATTATCATTGCTCAAAAACAAACGAACCACGAATGTGAAGAATTAATCATGCCAAAAGACCCGTATCCGGGTGCTTGTAAGACCCAAAAGGGTTATTGTTATCACAATACGAAAAACATGACCCGAGAACCCATATTATAACAGTAATGCACAATGGCAAAACACCCCAAGACATATATGTATATATAACACTGTAACATCTCGCGTGCATAGAGATAAAAGAGGATATGACTCTCCGTCAGGAACAAATGGTGTCATCACATGATATAACCTACTCCAGGTTACCAATTTCACCTAATGCGATATGGCTCGGTTTGATTTAGTTTATTATAACATAAAAAATATGCAAAATCTATCAAAACTTGAAAATATAAAATTAACTAGAAAATAACAAACTAACCTTTGGTTTTATCAACTTGTTCTTTCTTTGAAACTGATTTTTCAGGACTATTCTTGAGGATATTAACATTAGCAAGCTGAGCTTTTCTACTCTGCTCTATCTCTTCCATCAACTTATCCTCAATTGAAGTCTCATACACTTTGCCTTCACCAAATCCACGTGGTTTATTCTCAAGCCATTGCTTCATATTCCTCAAAGGAATAATCACCTCATCATCCTCATCCTCATCATAGTCAACGTCACCATCACCATCATCAACATCGAAATCTTCATCAAAAAAGTCAAAATCTTTATCATCTTCTTCAATTTCCAACACATTTTTGACACCTTTTTTATCATTTCTTGAGGCATATGAGCAAAACCCAGATGGGAATTTGCCTAAAACACCAGAAAAGTTGATAAAGTTCACATTTTTTGGGTAAAAAAGATGGGTTTTTGAGATGGGGTTTTGGGATATACAAGTGTTATTGCATTTTCGGTGTATTGCAAAGTTGCTGAGGCTTAACATTGCTTGAGATTTTAGCTGGGGTTTTGGCAATATGTGTTGTGATAGGACTGTTATGTGGTTTTCTTGGCTTATCAGTTAACTGAAGCAGAAGATTGTTTTGCCAGAGGGGTGATCTTATCATTTTTTGGTTTTTGAGGGGTGTAATTTAAGAAAAGTGAAAGTTCATGGGTTTTGAAAAGAATATCTCCTATATTTTGTTAAAATTACACATTAAATATTTAACTTTGTTATAGGAGTATTTTCTACATCGATAGATGAAGAGTCATGATTGTAATAATTTTTAATTGACCATATTCTCAAAGACAATATACTTTTGACAAGTGAGAAGTTTGATTTAAGTAGTTATAAATACAAATTTGTTTACATATCTATATTGCTTTGATTAGAATTAGAAGTTATTTGTTTAAGAAGTTCGTATATCTAATATAATGAAACTGTTATTTATTTATTTTTTAGTTCGAATAGGATATATGATGGTTTTGTTGGGAGGTTCAAACTAGTTTGTTACGTTAGCTCCAAACAAGTAATGTCAAAGCCAAATTCGATCTAAAAATGGTGATCACGTAAGGCATTTTTTACCACGACAAAGTGAATGATATTCTTGTCAACAACTTCACAAGTTGTTAATATACATAACAAAACAGCAAGTGACATTCATATTAGAAGATAAAACAAAAATGTCGATGGGTGTGGAAAATTAAATGACATTCTCATCAACTGATGTTTTCCACCATTAACAATAGCCATAAGGAGACAACCAAATGAACATTCTTATTTGAAGACACAACGAGGTAGCAGTACACACTTATAAATTATAGAAATTATTAAAGTTTTTAGAACAAATCACTTGGATAAATGTGATGATTGTTGGGGTGCTCAAGATGTGGAACACAAAAGTCTAGAGTGAGATGCCCAACCCAATGTCATTAAATTCTAATCCATACGATATGCGACTTCTTTCTTTGGGCCTTTACGATGTGTCTTTGTTAAACGTCAAATTGGGCCATCTATATCAACTTCTTTACTACTTTCCTTCTTTCCATTCTCAAGCCCATCATTGCTTTATATATTTGTAGATATATATACACACCCTTAATGGGCTTGATATTTATGGTATGTATGCATATATATGTATGGGTATATGTGTCAAATCCACTAAGAGAAATTGATATGACTTTTATGTTAGTGGTCGACAACCAAAGTGTTCCCATCTTTATTCGGGTTTGGATCCTCCATTTGTATATGAATATACTAAAATACACTAAAATGGGTAAAGAATACAATATAACAAGTGGTGAAATCAGAAAAAATATACATAGATCACAATAACACCCTCACACAAAAAAAACCCCAATAACTAACATTTCCAGAGAAACTACCGGTACAAAGAAGAAAGAAATAACAATATAAATAACTCGTAAGTTTTAAACTTGAAATTTTTTATTTTTATATCTCAACTTTAACCATTTGGCCAGGGATAAATTTAAAAATTCTTCTTATCGAGGGTCCAGACATATATCCGCCACTGCATTGGCTAAATTTTTAATAGGTCCTTCATGCTTTGAATGGAGTCATAAATCTATGAAATGATGTTACATTTCTTTCTTCCTTTTTGCTTTGGTGCTAGCAAGAACCAATGGACTAGTTGATGTAATTGGCATATATACACATATACATATATTGAAGGCACTGGGGTCTAGTTTAATAACTTGTCTTTTAAAGAAAAACTCTTAAATCAATCCCGGTTGATATTAGTTTATCATATATTGGTGAGATCCACACGTATAGGTTTCACCTGTTACGTGAAAAACTGATCCATGAGTCCAGACTTATGAGAGTATTTTTCCTTTCAAAAATAATCTTGATAAGAGTTAACGGGCTGGGACCGAAATGCCAAAACATTTGATTAGGTATTGAATTGTTTCCATCAAAGCCTTTAAGTCTATCAATCGATTGACATCTAAATAACGATTGATTAACTTGTATAGTTAAATTATTTTATAAAGTTTATAATTGATACCAAACAAAATGGAAGTTCAACTATGTTTGGTAATTGGTGCTATCAATGCTAAAGGGCTACAGGATCTGTTATAAATCAAAACTTCAATGTTGCTTTTGACTCTATCAATTCAAAATTCTTGATTTGGTATCACTAACTCCAAAGAAGGTGGTTCTCACTAAGCAGGTCGGCAGAAAGGGTACCATTGATTCTAATTTTAATTCTTTGTCTTGTACCGTATTCTTTTTTTTTTTTACACCTCAAAAGAAAGGTTCAGTCCCATATAAATACTAACAAAATCTCAATCATAGAAAGACTGGAGGAACAAGCATATTTTCTTGCCTAGGTTTCCTTTTTTCCCCTATAAAATGTCCAATGATAGGTCACAAAAAATTCGCATATAATGAGAGAGCTAATTAATAGGTAGGTAGTAACACAAAATTAGTCCTGTACTATAATGTCTTAAGTTCAATTATTTTCGTTAACTGTGTAGCTATTCATTCAATTATATAATGATACTATTGTACACCATAAATTTTATAATTAAGAATTATGTGGATGACATCTCACAATCTCTCCCTTTTTAAAAGTGAGCACCAATAACCCAATCTATCCCAGAGACCCTTTGGAGAAGAAGGTGGAAAGGGTTACATGACCATTGGATAAAGGATGTGGAGTGTGTTTTTTACTAATCCCTCCCTCCTCTTTAAGAGGGAATGGAGTTCTTTTAAGAGTATTTTTGACTGAGATTATTTCATCAAAAATTAAATGTGACGTAAATTCTTTATAAAAAATAAGGAACGGGTCTCTCACTTTATAAAAAATATAGAATTTAAGTCACATTTAACTTTTGATGAAGGAGTCTCAGTCAAAAATACTTGTTCTTTTAATAAGGCTTTGGACTTCAATAAGGTTGGTCACGGTAGAACGCGTGTTACTTCTCAAATCCAGGAATTTAACTCTATCCCTTTAATCACATGAGTTGATTCGAGCTTGCCATACTAGAGATTAGGTAAGTCTTTGGTCATGCCATGACTCTTATCTCTCTGAGTTACCATTGTAGTAGGCTTTATATTCATGCGTTTATAAGAAATCACAGTCCTCACCTACTTTAAACCATGGATCTTGGGCCAATTAAAAAAGGCCCAACCTGCACGAGAAAACTCTTTTTAGCCCAAGCCGAACTTAAGTCAAAGTTTGACCTCTACAATATCTTCCACAATATATAGCTTGTATGATTAATACTGATCGCACTTCTAGATTTGTAGTGACACTCTCTAATCAATATGAATTGTTTAATAAAGTGTTAATTTTCTCCAAAAAAGTCCTTATACTCAAAAACCTCTACCCTGATAGGTTTCATTGCATTGGTAATAGGGTTAAAACCATTTTAGTCCCTGAGGTTTGTACTAAAAATCAAATTGGTTCTTGAGGTATGCAAAAAGCTCAATTCAGTCCCTGCTGTTAGTTTTTTATTAACGGTCAACCTATTGACAGTGTAAAATGACGCTCATACCCTTGTCTTTTAAATTTTTTCTAATGTGTTAAACAAAACAACAACAAAAAAACATGATAGCCGTTGAAAATCCAACGACTATTTTACGTTGTTCTTCCTGCCATACCTGTAATGCATGGCCAACCAAAAAAAAAAAAAAACAATCTCATGGACGCTATATTCCAACGGCTAAAACCCAATGACTATCATGCCTTTTTTTTTTTTTTTGTTCAACACATTAGCAAAAATTTAAAAGACAAGGGCATGAGCGTCATTTTACACAGTCAATAGGTTGACCGTTAATAGAAAACTAACAGCAGGGACTGAATTGGTCTTTTTGTATATCTTAAGGACCAATTTGGTCTTTAGTGCAAACCTCAGGGACTAAAATGGTTTTAACCCCATTGGTAATATTTCTTTCACCACAATATGAATTTTCGCATTTTTTAGCATGGTGTAAATGACCAAAAAAAAAGGACGTAACGAATGATATAAAAATGGAATAAGTGCATTTTTACTTTAATATTTGAAGTAATTTGTTTTTTAAAAGTATTCATTGTTTAAAGGGTAATTTATCGAAATAGTTTCATATCTTTATTTTTTTTGACATTTAAGTCTCTTATCTTTTATTTTGGACAAAATGATCATTTATTTTTTATTTTAATGACAGTCGTTAGTTCTTGGAGTAACATTTATAAAAAAATAACGTTAGTGAGCATGTGGATGACACGTTGAGGACTACCGCGTGACAATTTTAGAAAATATTTTATGCTTATATTTTATCACGCGGTAATTTTATCCCTAAAGATTTGTGTATTTTGCGATTACATGTCATTCACGTGCTAACGTTATTTCCTGACAAGTGTTGTTCTAAGAACTAACGATTGTCACTAAAATAAAAGATGAATGATTATTTTGTCCAAAATAAAATATAAAATACTTAAATATCAAAAAAAAAAATCTAAGACCATTTTACTAAATTACCCTCATTTAAACCATCTATCCAAACTTTTCAAAGCATAGTCGTCCTCTTAGGCCAACTCCAACAGCTTTTCTATTTTGTTTTTCTACATGTAGAGATTTTGAACAATTTCTCTATATTTACAGATTCTCTATTTTAGTTTCACTCCAATAGTTTCTCTATATTTACTCAATCTCTATTTTTAGAGAATCTCTATTTCAATTTCACTCCGCAGCTTCTCTATTTCAGTTTCATTCCAACAACTTCTCTACATTTACTCAATTTTTATTTTTAAAGAATTTGTAAATGATCTCAAAATGTGGAGATGCTGAATTCAATTGTAGAGATTCTCTATAAGTTCTCTACATTGTAAAAAATGTGTAGAGATATTACTGCAAATAAAAATCTCTAAAAATATCTTTATATGTAAAATTTTTGATATTTTATATATGCTGTTGAAGTTGGCCTTAATGACCTTACCAACTCCCAACAGAATTAACACTATTAATAAAATACGTGTTACATCAAGGCTTGGGCTTCGAAATGTACAATCGGATATGTCATAGTCTACCTCACCCATCAAATAGGCCCCACTAGTAATTTGTGGACTCCAAAGTCCAAGACAAGAACTGATACCAAAACCTATACATTAATCTTCTTTCACCATCAAAGTTGCGGCAATGTGAAATTCTCCTTTTACTTTATTATTATTTTTTTAACGAGATATCAAAAGTATCAAATTTCTGAAAACATCTCCCCATTCGAAGAATGTTAACTATTTCAAACTTGAGATATGATTAAATTTTTACTTCACTCTTTGAGGCTAAATTTTTCTCTTTTTAAAGCAAGCGGGTTTCATTAACTCTCAGAAATATTTAAAGCAAGCGTGTTTCTCTTTTTACTTTGCCTGCTTGGAAAGAAATAGAGGGACAAGAAAGACTTGTTCAAAAGCTATCTCATATGGTCATGGTCGTCAGTGGCATATAATACAAGGCTGAAATAAGGCAAAAAGATGAAAAATGAGTGTTGAAATTCCATTTTGCATCCTTTCCGCAACTAGTATAGTGTTATAGAAAAGAAAAGTAAGCAATAGTCGTTCCATGTGACTAAACAATACCATGGCCCCTGCGACCTTTCTCCAACATGAAACTTCTTTAAAATAAAAGAAGTTTAAAACGTCTCTTTAATAATGTGTGGTCGAATCTCACCAGCACATCGGACATATAATTAGAATGAAATGATGGGTACAGGACGTTTTGGTCCAGCCCTCTTCAAATGCATAGGAAGTATTAAGTATATGTATCAAGAACAGTCCACCCCCAGTACACATACAACATTTTATCCACAGCATGGGGTGCAATGCTTAATTTCTATTCGGACATTTTTCATTTTTTTTCACCTGAATGTTGTGCTCAACCTCACTGCTTTAGCTTGAAGATGCATTCACGTAGTTAAAAAAAGTAGTTTTGAAACTTTTTTGAATAGATGTGCACCAAAATTAATGCTTGAAATAAGAGTAACTCGAACATAAATGAATAAAATTGGATAAAACATAACTCTGATATCTCTGCCTACCACGTGTATCGTGTATTGTGGCCCGAATGAATCTCTTACTAAGGAAAGACAATCCGATTATTATAGGATCCTCTCTCTCAAAAAATAATGACCTCTATGCTGGTTGAGACTTACAATATTGTTCCTACCACCAATCTAACAACCACCTCATCTCAAAAGATCGAGATTGACTATTAGTCCCTCACATACATGATAATTTGTCTACTTTTATCTAGTTACCTGTGCAGGAAAAATCATGGAATCCTTTGGAATATATACTTAATCTGTGAAGAGATATATAATCATTAAGAATAAGTCTACAAGTACGACGAGATCAATACCAGACAAGAATAAGATGGGAAAAACAACCTATCCTTCATTAATGGTGTATCATCCTAACTTCTCAAGTCTATATTAATTTTTTTGTTTTTTTGAAGGATTCTTTTTACTCCTCAATAAAAACCTCTTAGCGCTATCAACCTTATATAATAATTATCACGTTAAATAGCATAATGCTAATATTAGATGAGAAGGTTCTCTTCCATCAACATAAGTTATAATCACCAACCAAACATAACTTCTTTCTTTTGGACTTCTGGCAGTCCAAAAGCTTCCAAACACACAAAATTATTTTATTAGTTCGAAATAATGGGTTAGTCTCACACATAATTAATAAGACCTTCATACGAAGACCCGATCAATATATCAGTCGGAACTAATTGAAGAGTTAGCACCAAACACTTCATTGTCAGTCAAATACTCAATTGTCATTTCATGTTCTACATCAAGAGGGAAAACACGAGAAAAGTCTTGCAGGAGCCAAGTTTGGTTCAGGCTTCAGCATGCAGAGTTGAGGTCCACCATGGTCCATGGAAGGTGTCTGGTCGATGAAATTTGATACAGTAAGTACCATATCTTATTGTTCAAACATTTTTCATTTCCCTCCATTTACTTAATAAATTTCAATGAGAAGCTAGATACGATATGAGCATTCAGTGGCGGATTCAGATATCTAAACTCAAGGTATGTATTTGTATAGTGAAAGAGATCAAGATGTGTACTCGTATAACGAAACTGTCCAATATAATAATTTTTTTATAAAATAAATAAAAAATGATTTTTTTATTTATATTTTTTTTGTTGAAATTGAGGGTGTGCACTTGACAAGGTAGGTCCGCCATTGTGAGCATTGCCACATATTTCACAGGTGATACTTCTTACTCTTCTTTGTATAGTGAGAATTCTTAAAATATAAATAAAGATTTAGTATCTATTAATACATAAATTTTTACCATATAAAAGGAAAATAAACTTATCACCTTAATAACATATAACATAAAACAAAGACAATTTAGTACGTAAGGCAGAGAGTCTATCGTATGGAAATAACGCCAATACCTGGACCATAAAGTGAACTATGAGTAATATCCTCTCATAACATCATAAAATTATGAGCAGTGACAGATTTAGAATATTTTTTTCTGTGTGGATTAAAATTCATTATTTTTCAACTACATAAATACATATATATACTTTTTTCTAGTGAGGACTAATTAATCTTTTTAATTAAACATATATATATATATATTTTAAAAATGCATAAAAGTTTTCAACGTTTGGCTTCACTACCCCTAGTATAAACCTGCTACTGGTTATGAGCGAGAGTTAAAAATTGTGAATTATCTATAAAAAAAATACATAGAATTTTTCAATGTTTGGCCTCATTACCCCTAGTATAAAGCTGCTACTGGTTATGAATGAGATTTAAAAATTATGAATTATCTACATTAATTTATTATAATTATATCAATAATTTATAACCGTTATATCTCGTCAGATGCATTTCCTTGAATCATGTAGCAATAAATATGGTACATGATTATCAATATGCCATCCAAAGAATTTGTTGTCATCAACTTTTTCTTTGTTTCCTGAGATATTGCATTTTGCAATGAATTGACCTGACAAATTTATAAGCTGGTAGGTTAGACAATTGACATATGTTAAGAACATCCATTGAACAACAATTGGAAGACAGCATTTGGAGATGCACACTGATACTGTCCCTACATAAGGAGCACTTCCTTCTTGTTGCTTTATTCTTAAAAACATACCAAAATTTTTAAGAAAAATTCTTGCATTTCGCTAGTTAGACTCAAACAATTTTTTTTTTACATGATATAATATGAGTTTCACCAGTATTATCAGCGTTGTTAGGTCAAGCCAATAGCAGCCCCATCTTTAGCTCAACTTGGCCCTGCTGGTGGTAAGGGCACCACAGGAACCTCCATTGAAAATATTTAGAGATATCATACTACTTTGTAACTATTGGACTAAGCTATAGATAAAGTTAGACAACTATGTTGTGCAATCACAAGATTATAATTATTTATAATTGCTGTTAATGATTTTTTAAGATGTATTTACGTGGTAGAAAAAGTAATTTTGGAATTTTTTGGAATAGATGAGCACCAAAATCAACACTTGAAATAAGAGTAACTTGAATGTGGATAAACAAGATTGGATAATACTCAACTCTGATGTCATAATCAAGAACAAATTCAATTTTTTTGTTCAATATAAACTAAAAGTACAAAATTTAATAACTATATATAGAAAAAAAATTTAGTGGGCTAAATTGACTTTTCACTTAAAATTACACATTTTTAATAAAATTTCAGTGCAGCCCCCATTTACCAATATATGACTTCGTCCACGACCATAATCCGATTTAAAACTAATGATATTAATAGAGTAACCTGAACTCTCATATATTGATCTCAAAACTTCATTAAATTTCTTCATGTGACACGATTAAATTCTCCCAACATAGTCTCATTCCAACGATAGGTATTCCATATGTCCAAGGAGATTATTTAACTTTGGATAATTTCAAAAGCTTATCTTTTTTTGTCTAGTCAAAAGCTCATTCATTACTGTCATTTCACCAAGCATTTATAAGTTCTTTAAATGTCATATCTTATGTATTGATGAAATTCACATTTATAAATTTTATAAATTATTTGTTTATAAATTAACTCATTAATTCAAATTGATACAATAATTTTTTATTAGATCATGTTTAAACTTCACCGAAAACCTAAAAATGATCGAGTAGTTCAAGATAATTTTTTCTATCCAGATCCGACTGCTTCGACCTTTGAAATAAAAAAAGTGCAAAACACAACACGGATATGAACCTTTCTTGTAGTTTAATACAAAAAATCATAAGGTCTTGTCAGCTGTCAGCTGCAATGGAATGCATCAGGACTTAGGAGTCCGAGGTAGATATTCAGATTTGGGCATTTGTATCGCCCCATGAGGTGATAATCTTTCGTTAAGCATGCTCAAGTTTGTATTTACCATTTCACCTTGTCTTATTATGACTTCAAAGTGGCCATTCCTTCTTTTTCCTACTGTTTTTTTATAAGATTACTATTCAGTTTAAAATTTGAACAGTTAAAAAATATTTATTATATTTATTTATGTATTTAATATGTTTTCGTACGTGTAAACGATATTATCTTTTAGTCTTGGATGTAAATAATTACTTATAAGAAATCATTTTTCTGATAAGATTTTTAGATATTCACTATGTCCTAATTTACGTGTCACTGTTAAAAAAATTCAAAGCTAATTAGTGAATTTCTCTGATTATCCCTCCAACAATTAAAATTTCAAAATATTCAATTGAAATATATATATTCTACCTAGGCTTTCATTTATTTATGAATTATTTGTCTACCATCTTCACTTATCATGCTATTTTTTAAAAATACATATATATAAAAAATGAAACAGCTGAAAAATACCTCTCTTACCAAGATATTTCAACATCACCAAACAAGTAACAAACTAAAAAGATAAAAAAAAATAAAAAAGTATCAATACATCATGGTAACGATTTATATATATCCAAAGAAAACAGACAAGAGAAATGAACTATCATCAAACACCAAAAACCCTACACACACACACACACACTATCACTCTTTACTCTCAACGACAACTTTCCGGCACTATTTCCGACGATTCTCCGGCGAGCTCTCTTTAACACGTTCATCAAAGATGATGGTCGGAAGAGAATGAAGAAGAGCTATCATTGGCCGCAATCATGACGGATGACTGCTTCTCCGATTTGCTATGCTGCGAGGACTCCTGTATCGTCTTCTCCGATGCTACTAGCAACATGCCGGAATTCTCGTCGGACGTCGAGTCTCTCCCGTCGGAGATTGATGGGTCTATCGCCGGACTTATTGAAGACGAGCGGAACTATGTCCCTGGAGTGGACTATGTAGATAGGTTTCAGTCGCATTCGCTCGATGCCTCTGCTAGACAAGATTCTGTTGCATGGATTCTCAAGGTATATGTTGGACTACTACGTGTTACGTGTTGTTAACGCATCGAGTTTAATCAACTAGGATATGATACTTACATCCATCAAGCTTTAAAACCGGCAAAAAGTTGTCCCGTGATTCAAGTCTTTATAATCCAAACACAAATTTTTTACAAAACTAGTATGAGATGAGATGTTATAATATCTATATTACATGATATTGTACGTATATTTTTTATTTTATTTTATCACAAAATGAGACTTGAATTCATTTTTTTTTACAAGGATTGTTTTTTATTTGTATAATATAGGTCGAAACTATGGTTAAATTTAAAACATTTAAATAGGTTGCTATTTAATTTTTTCACGAAATTCTTAAATGTTATGAGAATACTCTTTTATAGTATAAAAAATAACAATGAGGTGAACAAAACTTTCGATAAGTCTAAGAAAGCCTCTGACTCTTTACCAAATAAATAAATATATATATGTATATATATATATATATTAATAATAGGATTTTGCGCATTTTAGCGTATGTGGCGACTCCGATGCTAAATTGTGCCGAGTGTGCTTTTGGCGGCTCGGAAAAGTAGTGGCGCGAGTGTGAGGGACTCGCGGCGCACTTTAGTTTGTTCGGCGCAGTATATGATTTTTGAACGTTGACTTAAATGTTCTTCTCTGTATGCAACAGGTACAAAGATTCTATGGATTCCAGCCTTTAACGGCGTATCTCTCCGTCAACTACTTCGATCGTTTTCTTTCCTCTCGTCGCCTGCCGGTAAAGCCGTCACCGTCAAGTTTACCAAAAAAAGATTATAAATATTCTTAATATAATTAAAGTTTTTTTTTCTCTTTTTGGCTTGGCTGCTCATGGAAAATTTATTGTTGTGGTATTTGATTATTATTATTTTATTGACTTTTTCGGACAAACTGAAAAGGACGTTAGTACAGTTACTAAGTATATAGGCAAGTTAAGGAAAGTATATGTGTTGTTGGTATCTAAAAGGTGTACATGAAATACTACAACATAGTAACTTCAATCAAGTAATTATCATTTGTTTTTATGTACTAGTCGTCTTAGTAATTAATAAATGTAATAAAGTTACAAAGTTAAACTTTACAAAATGAATCGTGGATGATTGAGAAAAAGTTAGAATATTGTGTGTCTTTCTTGACTTTTTCCTTTTTTGTTCTATTTGATATTCTTTGGCTTTTTTTGAAATCAAAAGATAGCTTAATAAAGACTAAAACAAATTAAATCAAGTTTTTATCTCACTATACCGTTCATTCATATCGTGAAATATCTCCTCTCGAGCTTTCTTCGCGTTTTTTAGCTTAGCTTGATTTTTTAGACCTAATAATTATGTGTTTATGAGATCACATCGTTCAGCATGCTCGTTAATGATCTAAATCAAGGTCCCCTCTGAAAAGCATATTTTAATTGTTGTCATTATCATTATGATTAAATAATTACATTTAACAATATTTTACGTGTATAATTATTATTGATGTTGGACTAATTGTTTGCTGCATAATTTCAGCAAAAAAATGGGTGGCCACTGCAATTGTTGTCCGTTGCTTGCTTGTCATTAGCTGCAAAAATGGAGGAACTTCTAGTTCCTTCTCTTTTAGATATTCAGGTAATTTTTCGCGTTCTGAAAAAGATATTTTTTATGAAACTTTATTTTTTCTTTGAATGGGTTACGATTTAAGTTTATACGTGAATGTTGCAGGTTGAGGGTGCAAATTTTATTTTCGAAACAAGGACTATTCTTAGAATGGAGCTTCTTGTGCTAAGTGTATTAGATTGGAAGCTTCGATCCATTACACCCTTCGACTTCATCGACTTCTTTGCCTACAAAATTGATTCAACAGGAACTTATACCGGGTTCCTAATCTCAGGGGCCACTCAAATTATTCTATCAAATATTAAAAGTATAATAAAAGAGCACGCACACACACAACACACATACATACATACATATATATATATGTGTGTGTGCATGCATACGCATGCATGCACATGCGTGTAAATACACGTAATCACAATATTATTTTATTGAAAAGATGATGTTTATGCACGAAAATGTGTGTTAATACATGTAATTGCAACATTACTTTATTGAAAAGGTAAAAATATCACAAACTACTCTAATGCAACTTTTATTTATTGCTGTGTTGACAGAGGCTAGCTTTCTGGAGTACAGGCCATCATGCATTGCTGCTGCCTCAATACTTTGTGCAGCCAATGACCTACCAATTTTCTCTCTTGTTAATGCTGAGCATGCTGAAAAATGGTGTCATGGCCTTCACAAAGTGAGGAATGTTTATTAATATTGCATTATTTTATGTTTGACGAAATGCATTATTCTAACATTTTTTTTTTTTTTTTTTGATTTAGGAGAAAATCATCAGTTGTTACCGATTAATGCAACCAATTTTGATCAACAATAAGGTTGGAAAGGCCCCAAAAGTGTTACCACAACTTCGAGTCAGGACATGGATAGGTCGCACATATAGCGACACCTCATCATTATCGTCATCGTCGTCATCATCGTCATTATTTTCTTCTTCCAAAAGGAGGAAATTAAATAACAATGTGTGGACAGATGATGACAAAGAAAGCTCTGATTAAGGGGAAAAAACCAAGAAAAAAAAGGAAGAAAATGGTGGTCCAAGTTGTCAACAAACCCTAAATATTTTTTGGAGGGTTTTGAGATAAGCTAAAAAAATGACAAGGGTGGTGTAGATTTTTAAGTGCATCTAATGTATGTATGAGAGTTTGGACATTTGTTACAATTTTTTTTTTTTTTTTTTGTGGGCATAGCCATTGATCATTAATATGGCTTTGCAGATTCCCAAGGGAAGGGGATTTGGTACATAAAAGTTTGCCGTGTGAGAAAAGAAGTGAAAAGAAGTTTATTTAATACTAGTGGAGTATAGTCATGGAGTGTGTGTGTGTGTGTGAAGAAGTGGAGGGTGTTATTGAATTCAATGGCTACATTGATTGTTGAATGAAATGGAGAAGATTGTGGGGCCAAAATAGGCTAGAAAAAATCAATGGGGTTGGCAAGAGAAATGGGATTGAGCATTGAAGTTTGAGCTTTCATGGAGTTGAAGTCAAGTTTTTCATCCAACCACATTATTGCCTCCAACTTCTGCCTATGACAAATAGGGCAAAAATGAAGAAAAAAGAGACATCCACAAGAATAAGATGGCTCCATGCCTATCTCCATGTTTAAATTGAACTGTTTTGAGTGATGTGTACACACACTTGTACTGTGTGTACACGTGTGTACGAGTGCTTTTTTTTTTTTGACGGAAATTGCCTCTTTTTTTATTTGATTTTTTATTTTTATACTCCTACCCTTCCATTGGCCTCTTTTTGTGTGTTTATCATGCGTGTGAGGAATGCACGTGTGAATGTTATTTTAAAATTATTTTATTTCTTTTTTAAGTTGTTCTTCTCAAAGGGGAAAACAAAGTAAAAAAAAAAAAGAAGAAAAATTCCCTTGTTAGGCAAAAGAGTTGGCCTAACGATACAAAGGTCTTTGGGGCCTTTCTGATGCGTGTTGTAATTTGATTAACGAATGAAATAATTATTTAATATATTTTTTTCTGCTATCTCTCTCTTTTATTTTTATTTTTCATTTTTCTTTAAATTCTGTTTATAATGAGAGTTTTGTATATCAAATTTTTTTTTTATTTTTTATCTCTCTTTCTTTTCTCTATGTCCGATCTACATGGTGGAGAATGAAGATTTCGTAGCTTTGCCATTTGTTTTATTACTGCTTGTAGTAACAATTACAAGAAAATAATCAAGAGTTGAGGAAAACGGTCCAATAGTAACATTGTAATAAAAGATTTTGAGTTTAAAATACGATTTCGGTCTCTATTACACTCTTAATAAAAATAACTTTTACAAGGAAATCTAGATATTTTTCAATCCATGCATTGATGTTAGAAATTATACTTGTCCTATTTTAAAAAATTATAAATCTTAAATCGCCTTATAAAATCATGCGTTACGTACTCCACTTGACACGAATTAATTTTAGAATGAAACTATATGATTCTTAATATCTTATATGATGATCTTAAAATTTATAATTTCTTCATATGTAAATAATTATATCTTATGACTCTTAACACGAGAGTTTCGTGATCAGACTTTCTTTTATCTCTCTTTCTTTTCTCTATGTACGATGCACATGGTGGGCAATGAAGATTTTGTAGCTTTGCAGTTTGTTTTATTACTTCATGTAGTAACTTTTACATGAAAATCTGAGAATTTCTGAAGAATAGCACACTGAAAGGTCTAGTTCTTGGTCCCTCAAACAATAAAAGATTGGTTCAATCAATGACCCGTGTCTGTTCTCTTAGTTGTTGGCCATAGATTTCAGACCACCTTTGCCTCCTCTCGTCTGAACTTGCCTGTATCTATCGTAATAAGCCAATCTCCATAGCTTTTCCTTACTGTGTCATGTCTTAGGATCTTTTTTTCGATGAGGTAAAAATTTAATTGGCGGAGTTTGATCATTAAATTATCCAGCTAGACATGTCTTAGGATCTTGTGGCCCTGCATTTGACATTTTCTTTTCCTTCTCATACAATGGAGATCAAAGTTATGGTTGAAATTTAAAATCTTTGATTATAACAAGTTGTTGTTAACCAATTGTTTCACTTAATTCTTAAGTGTTCGCGTTCGAATTTGCACGTTGTGAAGAATTAGTTGTTAAAAGTTTACGTATATATACATATATATAACTTTTGAAAAACGTAATTATTTTTGTTTTTATAACTTAAAAGCTCAATATAACTGTAGAAGGCTAAGTACTATCGAAATTATTATTAGAGCCAAATTTGGCCAGTATAGTTAGACTACTTTCTCGTGGACGGTTGTCTAATAATCAACTCTAGGCATTGAGAAAGTATATAGTTGTGTAGTTAATCCGCTCTCGCCTCCCTTGAAGGGGAAAAAAAACAAAGCATATGTCATTGATAAGAACTTCTTACAAACGCTAAAAGATATTTTGTGGGACTCACAAAAAGGGTGTATATTCCATTAAAGTGATACGTATCGCACTCACATACAATAATGATAACATACATCATTATCTAATTAAGACTAAAAGACAGGAGCATTTGTAAGAAAATTCCAGTCACTGATATGTGCTATCCATCAATTTCTTAAGGCTTTTTACATTGTTACAGAAATGTGGTTCCCACAATTTTCAGTGTTAAAATCCACTAGATAATTAAAAGTTTGAATCTATCTGTTAAAGTTTGCTGTTCTCTAATCATTTAGTTAGATGTGGCATATATATGATCATAATGAAACCAGAGCAGTTATAGCCATGAAGATTTGGACAGACAATACACACACAAATGTACTTAATTAACATTGATCTTCCCCACTAAAATGATTATAATAAAGAAAATCTGAATGTTTGTTTATTTATTTATTTATTTTTATAAAAAAAAACCGAACATTTCATTAAAATGAAAGTAAAAATTTGACAAAGAGTTCATCCAACCCCCGTAGAGGTAATGTCATTTATAAAAATATCCCGCAAAGGGTGGGTGTATTTGAAACTCAGTCAATAAGTAATTTTTCTTGAATAAGATATTTAGCTACCCAATCAACAGTTTTATTGGTTATTCTTCTTGTTTATTAAAATCTGATTTAATTGATCTCATCTACTATTAATATGATATCGTTTATGATTGGCTGAATGTTTGTTAGGTAATCAACAACCTATAGGGATATTTATAGTGCACCAGCCTGCTCTTGCAATTAGATTAATTAGACAGAACTTTAGCTTATTTATATATAATAATCAAGACAATATTTAATATTGTAACGACCAAAGCTCGACTAAAAGTCGATCAACACATTAAGTTTTATTAACTCACTCAAAACGTTTGAATTTGTAGTAGTAGTAATAATAAACTCAAGGCATCATAAAATTAATACAGTTTACTTTTAGAATTAGTGTGAAACGGGATATCACAAATAAGACGAATACTAAAAAACATTATACTTGTTTAATTATTTAATTAGTAGCTAAAATTAATTATGACCACGATTTGATAAGCACGTCAATTAGGAAATATATCAATAATCAGTTTAAAAATTAAATACGATCATTTGTATGGTTAATTATAATAGGACATGAACTGGAAGTCCAGCCTTGGCTTATCCTTCTTATCACATTCAAGCAGGGGCAGATACAAGTACGTGCCATCGGAGCTACAAACTCCACTAATCCTATAAAACTCTTATAAAATTTTAAATATATAAGTATTTTTAGTTGGAAATTCAATTAGCCACTGAAAAAAATTACTTATATAATATCAAATTATGTTGTTATAATAAACATTAAAAAAAAAAATCATAAACCCGTCCCAATCCTCGTGTTCTACCTTTTATGTCAACTAAAATATTGCACTTGGAAGAGTATCCTATGTAGTTGTCCAAACGTGAAGAACACTTTTTTCTACTCCAATGAAATAGTGCTTCGAGGGCTCTTGGCTCACTTTATTTTGGAGGAAAATTTTAGCTTTATGTGGCCATGAAAAAGATGGATGATACACTTGACATTTTCAGCTTTTCAACGTCTTGTTTTTGTTGTAAAATCCTCCTCGTGGGGTTCTTATTATGCCTCTCGACAAAAACATTAATTTCAAAAGGCATAATGATTCTCATTGATATTATGAATATAGTTAAAGATTTTCTAAGCTGAATGCAAGACAGCATCACTTTGAATTTCACTTGACGTGATCCGCATTTCACGTCAAAATTCAGGGGAAAAAAAAAATAAAGAAGATAAAACAAATTGATCATTTTTCACAAACTCTGCCTAATTTGAATTGACTTTTTGATAATCTCAGTGATCAAAGGAAGTCTTCTGCGGTGGGGTAGTGACTTCTTGTGGTTTAAGGTATCAAGTTTGAATTTATTTTATTTCAGCCCATTAAAAATGTCGTTTAACTCTTGATTAGTTTGCAGCATGTATTGAACGTACCATTATTTATAACTTTACGATGGATTCAATATTATCCTACGTAAAGTGAATTCCTTGTTATGAAGAAAAAGAATGATCAAAGGAAGCCTACAGAAAAGTTCGTGAAAGAAAACAATACAAATCTAATCTTTGTTGATGACTTTTATGAGTTCTTTGTACTACGATCCCATTAATCCTCCCTTTTTGGTGTTACAAATTTATTCGTATTGTTCGTTTCTTCTCCAACTCTATATAAGATTGTTGTAATTGCAATTTCGTAATTTTTGCTTTGATCTTACCACTTTTAAGCCTAGAACTTAAGTAGATTGTCTTCAAAAAGGAAACAAAATAAAGACAAAAAAGGAAGAAAAAAAAAAGTTAAAGAGAAATAGTCATGGCCAGGGGCATCCTCGAACCCTAAGTAGGGATTAATCCTATACTTTCGGATGTGAGAACACCTCATGACTTTAACCATCAAAAAAATAGTTTTCCTAATTATTCAAGTTTCATTATAGCCTAATAAAACTTTCAATTCTTTTTTGTTTTTCCTAACCAAGAAAGTAAAAATGATTTGTGGCTGACTTATATGGTGATGAGTGTGTGTTTGTGCACACCCTCAATTTAAATATAAAAAAAATTAAAAAAATTATTATATTGGATATTTTTATTGTATGAGTGTACACTCTGATCTCTTTTACTGTACGATTGCACATCCTACATTTGAGTGCTTGACTCTGCCCTTGAAAATGATTATATTTTTACCAAAAAAGAAAGATCAATAGATATGATATATGATATGAGACTAGCATGTGAATCATATCCAAAGGGAGGTGTTAAAAAGATGAATTTAGATCATGGAGGAGCCCAATTGTTGGCTTTCCAACTCACATTTGATTTCCTTTGGATGCCACGCATCAAAAGAAGTTGAAAGATGGAGATGGCAATGAAAGGGGGTCTCTCTCGAGGGAGCGGGGGTTCTCTTGTTTTTTTATAGCTTTGTGATAATGGCTGGACCTCCATTCAAAACAGTGGAGACAAAAGAGTCATATGCATAATCATACAAGAAAAAAAACATAGTTTCCTTCATTAGATTTTTTGGATTTTCCTATGGTTTATACAAGGTTTTTAAAAGCTATCACTTGTAATATGATTTGCTAGATCATCATAGTTGATATACCTACCATCAAAGAGGATGATTTAGCTAAACAATATATATATATATATATATATATATAGTGTTGGGATATGACATTTTTATAAAAAGTAATAGTAATAGTAATTGTGACTATACATGGTCGAAATTTTTATAAACCTTGTTTGGATCATACACACTTTCAAATTTTTCATGCCACATTGTTTACTTTCTCCATATATATATATTGTTTGCTAATTTACTCTGGTTCGTAACAAAAAAATTTAAATAAGGTAGTGATTGAGATATCGTTATTAAAATATAATACTACTTTAAATGAGGTGATATGTTGAAGAACATTAACTTACAGTAGGCTCCTTTGTCTAGTGGGGAGCAGTAAAAGTAAATTGGTGAAAGTTTCTTGATGAAAGAGATTAATTGAATCTAGCATTTTATATATTGGAAGATACTAGTAAAAAGATAAAAGTACAAAGAACAATAACAAAATGTTCTTCAAAGTTTGTAGGCGATTAAAAATAGAAATATACTATAATAGTTAGGGAAGGTTAATTGAATCTTGAAAGTGTGTGAAAAATGTCTAGTTTTGACATATTCCAAAGATTTTACTTTAATAAAAGTACAATTCCTTTGCAGCAAAAGATATGCAAGTTATTAATCACCTTTTGATGATGATTTGAGGAATTCAATGGAGTATATATTAGCTATGTTAGACTATCTCGAACGGACTCTCTATTTTTTCTCTATTATAGAGAGTCAAATTACTGTTTCTCTATTTTAGAGAATTTCTTATTTTTGTTTTACTCTAATAACACTTTCTATTTTAGCTAACACATATTATTTATGTTGAATTTTGTTTATTAGTTTACCTTGTAATTTGAACATTAAATTAATATTTTGTGAAAATTACAGTGTCTTGTGAATTCATGTACAAGAAAAAAATAAAATATTAAGAATAAATTACATTCTAATAAAAGTATCTAAATAAAAGCATAATCATAAGATTTGTGACTTCACTGTAATTAATTAACTATAATAGGAATATATTACAGTGTTCAAAAGAATAGAAGTTGCATATAATTTATCACAATTAAATTAAACAATCCTAATTAATATAAACCAAACCAACCCCACCTCCCCATACCCAAACCACTACGTTTCTTCAACACAATTATGACCATTGGTGCATTTGAGAGTCAAGTGGCGAGGTGGAGTTTCTCGCCAGCTTTGAAGAAGCACCGAAGCAAAATGGCGAGCCAACAAAACATAGAGAGGCAGCTGGCGAGCCTGTTGGAGTTTAAAATTGGCTTTGACTCGCTATTATAACCAAAAAAAACCCTTATTGGAGTTGCTCTTAAAAAGTAGAAAATTTACGAGAAATACAAGAAAACACTATTTTTTATCACTTATTTATTATTTCATATATGAATGCTTAGTATACTAAAAGAAGAAAAATAAATAAAAAAACTTATTACTTTTGTATGTTAAATACGTATCTATATAAGAGTTGATAAATGAACAATGAAAATAGAATTGTATATATCTTACCATGCTCAAAATTTACCCTTTATGAATGGCTTAATTTTCTGATAAGAAAGTTGACTTGGTCCGATGATTATGTTTACACAAGCAAGGTCATGGCAGAAAAAAAATAAAAAAAATAAAAAAAATTGGGCAATCAATTGATATTAGTTGTCTTTGGCAACGTTTTAACTTAATTTGCGTAATTAATGTATAGGGTTGAGTGTTGACTGGAGTTATGAAGAATGTTACGATCCATACTCAATTCATTTTGTGTAACTTCCTTCAATAAGCTAATAGGGCTTTGGTTTAGTGGTATGGTACTAGTTATGTATGGAAGAAATTTGCGAACTCGAGTTTTGTTGGTTACGTTGTATGACCTTAGTCCTCTTATGAATAAAAAAAAAAAATAAAAAATAAATCCTTCAATCATACTTTTCGCAGATATATTACATGAGATTGCTTTTTAAATAAAAAAAAAAAATTTCCCCTTGCAGGGTTCTAAGGTAATAATTGCCACAATTTATGCATTTTGCTGCATTATTATATAAGAAGTCAAGGACAAATTTTAGATGTTTTATCAGTATTGAGTTACACTATTTTAGAAATCAATATTAGCGAAGTCATTTGGAATAAGTGATTTTACCGACTGATAAAATATTTTAAAGTATTTTTGTGTAGTTAATAAAAACTTCAACTTGCGCAATCTCAGATATACATTTGATCGTACATGAAATCCTAAAGAAACAACCTTTAAGGAGCTTTCATCCTCACCATTTTACGCGACAAAAGACAGCAGATTAGAGAAGGGGTTACTCTTTTTATATCAGGAAACGAGTTACTCTTTCGTCCGTCATTGACAACAGATTAAAAGTTGTACGGATTCACTTAATTAGGAGAATTTCTTCAGTCAGTCCCGATTGACGATTAATTCATTCACATATAAGTAGATCTTACAACATGTGGTATCCATCCGTTATCTTTAGAGCTGATGGTTAACCCTGACCAAAGAATTTTCACTTAATCAGCTCAAACAAAATCGTGATATGAAGCGTCAAGCATGATAGTACTAATGAAACGTTACGTTCTGTGTGCCCACTTCAGTTCAAACTGCGTTTCCTCATAGGGCCTTCCCCCTACCCAATGGGCCAACAACCAATTGGGCTGTTATCAGGCCCTTAATAGTTATCCGTGCTTATCATATAACTTTTTCGAATTTACGTGAACTAACATAACCATCACTAAGTGGGAATGCTCCCTACACCATGAGCAAGCCCCTTCCTACAATTAAGAGTGGCAATAAGTCGAATACATACGAAAAAATAGATATCCCAACTCATGCCAATGTACCAGTTATCTTTTTCTTAATTATCAAACTTGAAGCCCAATATGGGACAGCAACCATGCCCACAAAATTGAGGAAATTCATTTACACTGGTAGACTTATAAATTCAAGGGTCATGCTTAGAAATATTAAAAGGAAGGTGTGGGGCACACAATAAGTAGGTACCACTAAAAAAGGACATGACACATAGTACTCCGAATGATTGCTTTGATTGGGAGTCAATTGGTGAATTGGTGAAATAATATTCTAGCGGCCCTACTCTCTACGTTTTGATATGCATATTACTATTTTGTGGAACGATTTATGAAATTGGGAAGAAAAGAAATTGAAAAATCCATAGTAGCGTATTTATTTCAGAGGAGCACATATGGGACATAATTTTTTAAAATACTAAAAGTAGATTGTGCACTGTTAAATCGTTTGCTAGGTCTCCAATTAATATTGTTCTTAGTACTAACTGGCAATTTGGTGATTTTTTATTCACCAAATGATCGATATTTTTGTAAATTGATGGAACTTTGTAAATACTTTTCAATTGATCTTAATGAAAATACTTTTGCTTTCCCAGCAAAAAAGTGCCACAAAATTTAACTAATTTAGAATGATTAAATCCAAAAGAAACGAAGGAAAGCTCAATTACTTTGAGCTTGATCTCAGCTTCCTGGACAGATTTACCGTAATTATTTTCAACTACTTTATTACTTCCACATAAAGTATAATTGTAGCAATGGGGAAATTTTTCGGTCCAACTATCAAACCATTCAATCGGTGAATTTTTGCATTCATATTTACATCAACGACTTAGAATAAAAACTAAAATATGATCACATATACAAAGGTCACTCAACAAGCGCGCATAACGTTATTATTGTGGTAGCTTCTTTAAAACGATTAAAACAATCAACAAACACGTGGGAAAAAAAAAGTGACACCATCAGTGCTCAATAGCTTGCAACATTAATACACATACACACATAATACACTAGTATATATATTTAGGGTTAGTCTCCAAAAAACGAGTGTCATCATTTCTTTTAGAGTGTCATCATCTCTAGTATGTGAGCTCTACGTATAAGTGAGCCCACTTCATTATTAGAGAGACGTTTACCCACCCATTTTGAAGCATTTTCAGTTTATATATCATAATAGAAATTGAAAATCCTTAGGTATTGTTTGGATTCAGAGGGGAAAAAATAATAAAGGAAATGAAAGGATTTAATAAAGGAAAGGAAAAGAGATGATTAACTCTTGTTTGAATTGGATAAAATTCTAAATGAAAGTTTTATAAATGATTATGTGTATTCTTTGTTTGGATTGGAGAGAAAATAAAAGAGAAGAATATATTTTCTAACCATATTGACAAATGTGCCCTCTTTTGATGTCCATAGAGCTGTAATTTTTTTTTTTTAAAGATTTGATCTCCTTTTTTTTTCTTTTCTTTAAATGGTCTATCAATGAGGCATGAAGAAAATGACAAAAAAGAAAAAAGAAAAGAAAAACAGAGAAACAAAAAGACTAGTTGCAGGGATGGCAGCAGTGTAATTTCTAAAAGAGCTGAGGGTTATATTGTCATTTGATGGTTTCAATTTTTCATTTCCCCTGCTTTGACCCCAATTTGGGGTGATTTCAAATTTAATATAATGGGTGATTTTGGTTTTCTTCCCAAATCATTTCTCCCCTATACCTCCCCAATCCAAACAAGGGAACTAATTTAAAAATCACCCCAAAACTAATCACTTCTCTCCAAATCCCTCAATCCAAGCAAACCCTTAGCTTCAAAGGAGAAATAACGAGTCGGATACATTCTATGAGAGTGCATCCACACATTGGCATGCATAAACTTATGTTAATTCTCTTTGCTTATTATATGCAATTAGAAATAACAATGGGTCGGATACACGCTCTGAGCATCCATTCAGACATGGGCATGCATAAACTAAAATATATGTTGACAGTCACCCTGGCCACAATATTATTTCACTTTTGTGTACTATTGAATTAGCCGCTACAAAATTATATGATATATATACCACCCAATTTTTCTGATTCGGTGTTCGATCTATGTTTAGAAATAATTGGTACATTATATTGTTTTTCCTTACAGATCTGACCTGTTCTTGACCTGGAAATAGTTTATTGAGTGATTTTCTTTAGAAAATATCCCACCTTGTGACAAAACTGGCAATGTTTCATAACAGCTTCATATTGCTGTTCTTGTCTATTTGTGTTATCTTACTGGCATTGTGCTTGGAGAAGAAACAAAAATCCCATACTTTTGATGATTCAAATTGGTAGCTTTTAAAAATTTGAATTACTTGTCTGACAAGTTCTTTTTTTAATCCAAATATGTACTCAAGGGAAATGCTTTTGTCCGACTGTCTTATCATTCAGACATACTGCTGGAGATACTTGTTTAAATTTTAGTCATTGATTAAATACGCTCAAAATTACAAAACTTTTAAATTTTTGAAAGCGCTTTACCAATAATTTGGTTGTTGGACAGAAGTATTTTCTTTCAATAAATTTTTTCAAAAAGACTTTGCTCATCTGAACGTACAGGTAGATCTATTTTTTTATATTTTAGTTGTTGATCTAAAACTCAAAAATTGTAAGACTACCCTTTAAAATTTCAAAATACCTTAATGATATTACTTATGATTCGGTTGTTGAATAGAAACATTCCCCTTTAATGAATTCTTCATTGAAAGTTTGAAGGGCGAGGAACATTACTGGTGGAGCCTTTCTTTTTATTTATTTATTTATTATTATTTTTATTTATTTTGTTGTTATTGGTGGAGCCGTTCACAAATTAAATATGATGATGCACTGGAGGAAACTTCCTGGAATACCTTTGGCTGTCGGGCATAGCTTCTTGTGGACTCAGAAACAGGACAATTGTCTTTCATAAATATGGCAAATTAATCTACGAGAAATGTTAAAATCACCTTATTCGATCTCTATTTTTATCGTTTATTTATTATTTTCTATGTAGATGATGCTTAGTTGACTTGCAAAGAAAAAAAAAAGATTTTTTTTTTTTTTAAAATTTAATTTTTATTATGCCAACTAAATATCTACATAAGAGATGATAAACCGAGTGAAATTCAATCTTCTGGTTAATACTAGTCTCAAATCACAAGTCTGAAATACAGAAGCATGGAGGCAATTTCACTAACATAATTTTGGTTATAAGAGGATACTGATTATTGTTGCTCTCTTTATACCCTATACAGAGGAATTAATACTCAACATTTTTGCAATTACATGTCGGGTTTGGAAGTTGGAATCAAGTTTCTCGATTCACTTTTATCAACGTGGATTTGAATCCCCTCATAACTTTATGAACGTGAATTGTGTATGTAACTATGATAAAATAATTTAGACAATTCACAATTATTAAATCTCTCATTCATACTACCTGATCATAATAATACATGTTATGAAGGGATCCGAATTCATACAAGAAGTTTACTTGTTGACGAATCACACAACCACCATTAGCTCCCCGTTTCGGATATGCTTTGGAGGGAAGGCCGCCACGATTTGGGCCTTGCGATAGCAGAATTTGTTGATGCTGGCCTTTGCCTGTTTCTCTCATGCCTCTTAGCCTGCAATTTTAAATTTGATTATTAGATGTTTTAGTCTGACAAATAGTACATAGTTTTGATATGACTTGTCCGGAATTATTTAATTAGTTCGGATTTACATCAATTTTTTATATACTAGTAAACCCATAATTATGTGAGAGATTGATGAGTCAATCTAAATCAACACAAGAATTTGCCGAATCTCTCGTGTCTGTGACTTTATGCCAATTCTCCTACTTCATTTACTCTTGGATTGGTTTTTTTTTTTTTTTTTTTCAGTATCTCCTTTACAACTCAACTGCATAATCTTTCATTTTTTTTATTAGGACCACATTAAAATCTCTCCGAATTTACAAATCTTGCAATGCAGTCACGCGTTAATCTTCCAATTATATGAGCTTAACTCTGAATAGTGAGATTCTTATACCACTTTCTTTAATGAGAAGTAATGTAGTTCCAATTTTTAATGTTTTGGCAATTTCACTTTCTAGTTGGCAGCTACTCTATTAAACTCAATAATTCTCAAGTTTACCAGAATACCAAATCTTATATATTAATTGCTGCTAACCTTCATCTCCATAATTAGACATTAAAAGACTTTGACAGGTAGATTCCAAAAAATACCAGTAGTTTGCTATAGTTGCACGTTGTGTTACCATAACAATTGAATAATTCCTATAATTTAAAAAAATATGACGGAAAACTTTCTACCATTTCCTAACACAAGAGACAATGAATTACATTCTTATAAAAATAAAATGTTATTAGATAATCTAATACCACAAAAATTATCGTAAAACTTCGGCAAAATACAAATTAATTGGTTTTTGGCACTTTGATTTAATTGACTTTGAATTAAGGTCGAAAAGATTTTTATCATTAATTCATATTTTTATGCCGTTCATTACATAAATAATCACTTAAAATCCAGATTTTGAAGGCTTATTGGCTGAGAAATGTTACCTGAGGATTCTTCTCTACTTCACATTTTCCATCTTCTACCCTACAACTTGAACTTTGGTTCTGCAACTTTTCATCTGTTTCTGACAGGTTCTTCTTCATCTTTGCGTGTTTTTTTGCTCGCAAAACCTTCATAACCTCTATAATCAAGGAAAACGTTATGTCAATTGTTACCCTGGTAAGGGTATTAACTTACGTCACCGGGTGATGCTTCACCCCTCCTTTACGTGGCCAGAAATATGTATTAAATGTCAAAACTGTTACCATGTAAAGGATAGTGAAGCATTACTTGGGTGATATATAACGATTCTCGTAACGAGTGTTAGAAGATGAACCAACTAACCTTGAGTGGTGACAAGCCGATAAGCACGACCAAGAACCAAAGTATCAGTTGGCCTGAGAAGCGTAACACGAGTGAAGCGTATGGTTTTATCATCTGAATCGTCCTCTCCACCATTAACAGGCAATGGTATGATGAGAGATACATAATGTCCTGGATTCATTTTCATCACCTCACTAGCAGTCACTGACCAAAACATTCTATCTATTCTTCCATTGGGGTGTTGTATCACTAGTGCTGCAGCATCTACAGCTTGACAATTGCCCATCTCTTTTATTCCGAATAATAGAAATCGAAACCGTGTTTGTAATCTCTCAATGAAAAATGTTTGAAAAGAGTACAAGAAAGAAACAAGAAAAGAGAGAGATAAGGAGGAGGAAAGAAATGTAGGAAGTGAAGTTACTAGTAGTCTCTTTCTAACTAGTACCCACGCCCCTCCAAGATGGTAAAAAAATAAAATAGGTCTCATTCAAGCCAACTATGTTCACGTTTAATTAAGTTTGACGTCTTCGCTCGAGAACTCATTTTATACTTTATTGGGGTTTAATTACGTTACGAGCACCGTCCATGTAGCATTACTTATATTTTATGACAAAGTTCACGTAATTTATTTTTTCCAAATAAACGAGTCTCATTTATTAGGACACTTGTAACATAATATGCTAGCTAACCAAGTTGTAGATTTGAACCACATATTTTTATTAGGGTAGTTTACCAAAATAGTCCTAAATTTTGGTCTTTTTTGACATTTAAGTTCTCTATCTTTCATTTTGAATAAAATGATCATTCATCTTTTATTTTGGTGACATCCATTAGTCATTAGAACAAAATCTATCAAAAAATAACGTTAGTAAGTATGTGAATGGCACGTGACCGCAAAATACATAAACTTTAAGATACTTATATTTTATCTATGACAATTTTATCATAGACACCAAACTAGATACTATAATAATTGTATTTTAATTAATTTAGGAAAAATTGTACAAACAATCCCTATTGTTTTTTCAAATTTTTAAATTTGTCTTTATTATTCAAAATTAATCAATTTAGTTCTTATTATTTTTCAAAAAAAAAATTAATTCATCTCTATTGTTTAAAATTATTCAATTTAGTACTTATTGCTTTTAAAAAAAAGTTCAATTTAGTCCCTAATGTTTTCAAAAAAAAAAATTTAATTAAGCTAATTTAGGCAGGGATTAAATTGATTTTTTTAATAAAAATAATAGGAACTAAATTGGTAAATTCTGAATAATAGGTATGAATTTAATTTTTTTTGAAAACAATAAAGACTAAATTGATTAATTTTAAATAATAAAGACGAATTTATTTTTGATTCAGAGGAGGCCGAAAGTCTTTCAACGTAATCCATGAGACTCGAACCTGTAACATCTTGTATATATAGCGAATTACATACTATTGAATCAAAATCCTAATAGCGACGAATTTAAAATTTTAAGAAAATAATATCAATCATTTGCGCAAAATTCCCAATTAATTTATCCTAAAGTTTCTTTCATATGCCTATACCAATAGTTATATGTCACCAACCAATAGATGCTGGCAGCATCCCTTGATGGTGGTTAAATGCCACGTGGCTAAAAGTCAATGTTAAGGTAGAAAAATGTCGAGTCGCAAGTGGCCTTCACGTACTGCCTTGATGCCTGCAAAACAAAGAGAGCTTAGCGGGTCTTGCCCGCATTAGCACTCCGATGCTTAAGTTAGCTTGGTGCTTTTACAGAGAAAGAAAAATATATGTATGTATTAATGTCTGTCTCCTCAGTCCCCCATCTCTGGCTAAATCCTCTGCCTTTTATAGGCACCATGGCCTTTGAAGTCACATGGTTTGCTGAGTCACAAAGGAAAAGTAATCATTGCAGCTGAGTCAAAAGATTAAAGGTGCAGCAGTGAATCATCATTACAAGCATTGTGGAAAATTGACAAAGGACTGGTGGACAATTGATTAAATAGATCAGTGGGAGTTTTGCTGGAGATTCTCTGAGTTTATGGAACAAAGTATACTAGTACAAAAAAGGTAGCTCAGACAGCTCTACCTCGCCTGACCCAAAAAAAAGTCTCTCCGCGCACGACGACCAAAACCCGAACCTGCTCCAGAAAACCTGTCCGAGGTCCACAGGACCTCGGAAAATAAACGTGCGAGGGCCGGAGACCTCGGACATCACTGGTCCGAGGTCCATGGACCTCGGACAAAGCTGTCCGAGGTCCGTGGCCCTCGACCATCCCTGGCCCGAGGTCCATGGACCACGGACAAAGCTGTCCGAGGTCCGTGGCCCTCGGACACCACTGGTCCGAGGTCCGTGGACCTCGGACACCACTGGTCCGAGGTCCGTGGACCTCGGACACCACTGGTCCGAGGTCCATGGACCTCGGACAAAGCTGTCCGAGGTCCGTGGACCTCGGACATCACTGGTCCGAGGTCCATGGACCTCGGACAAAGCTGTCCGAGGTCCGTGGACCTCGGACACCACTGGTCCGAGGTCCTTGGACCTCGGACAAAGCTGTCCGAGGTCCATGGACCTCGGACACCACTGGTCCGAGGTCCATGGACCTCGGACATCACTGGTCCGAGGTCCATGGACCTCGGACAAAGCTGTCCGAGGTCCGTGGACCTCGGACATCACTGGTCCGAGGTCCATGGACCTCGGACAAAGCTGTCCGAGGTCCGTGGACCTCGGACACCACTGGTCCGAGGTCCGTGGACCTCGGACACCACTGGTCCGAGGTCCGTGGACCTCGGACACCACTGGTCCGAGGTCCATGGACCTCGGACAAAGCTGTCCGAGGTCCGTGGACCTCGGACATCACTGGTCCGAGGTCCATGGACCTCGGACAAAGCTGTCCGAGGTCCGTGGACCTCGGACACCACTGGTCCGAGGGCCTTGGACCTCGGACAAAGCTGTTCGAGGGCCATGGACCTCGGACACCACTGGTCCGAGGTCCATGGACCTCGGACACCACTGGTCCGAGGTCCATGGCCCTCGGACATCACCGGTCCGAGGTCCTTGGACCTCGGACAGTACATCCGAGGTCCAAGAGACCTCGGACAGGCTTTGTCCGAGGTCTCTTGGACCTCGGACAGAAATTTTGAGGGCCAAGGGACCTCGGACTATTTAATTTCGAGGTCTCTTGGACCTCGGATCTCTCGGTCTGTGGTTCGTTGGACCTCGGACCTTATCGTTGGTGGCGCCGTCTTTTAATTTTGGGCTATCTTGTGCTAATTTGTAATTCTGTAAAAGTTCAGGGGTTTTATACGTATCATGATGCCCCCTCAGTTCCTTGAGCTATAAAATAGGTATGTGAACTGATTGTGATGCTTTAGCAAAGTCGAATCTAGTCAATAAATTATTTTAACTCTGCTTTATCTTCTATGCAATTTGTCACCTACCACCAATAATGTAGCCTTGTCACTTGTCAAGATCTGGTGCAGTGACTTTTGAAATGATGAGGATTTGAAACCCTTGGTTTTCCCTCCTGTACTCAATTTTTTTTTTTTTTTTTTTTTTTTTTTTTTTGTTGGGTCATATTTTTCTGAAATCCTTTATTGTTGAAGGATAATTTTGATGACTCTGGGGGTCGTGCCCCCAGCATTGAACCCCAGACGTGGGTCGGGGTTGTGCCCCGGACCTCCGGTTTTCGTTTTCGTCCGAGGTCTCTTGGACCTCGGCTTTGGGTTCGAGGGTCGCGCCCCGAACCTCGGACTTGGGTCAGGGGTCATGCCCCTGACCTCGGACGTGGGTCAGGGGTCGTGCCCTGACCTCGGACGTGGGTCAGGGGTCATGGCCCCGACCTCAGACCTCGGACCTGGGTTCGGGGGTCGTGCCCCTGACCTCGGACGTGGGTCAGGGGTCGTGCCCTGACCTCGGACGTGGGTCAGGGGTCGTGCCCTGACCTCGGCTTTGGGTTCGGGGGTCGTGCCCCCGGTCTTTGTCTTGGAAACTCGGGGGTCGTGCCCACAGTCTTCGTCTTCGAACTTGAAACTCGGGGGTCGTGCCCCCGGCCTTCGTTTTGAAACTCGGGGGTCGTGCCCCCAGCCTTCGTTTTGAAACTCGGGGGTCGTGCCCCCAGTCTTCGTCTTCAAACTTGAAACTCGGAGGTCGTGGCCCCGACCTTCGACTTGAAATTCAGGGGTCGTGCCCCCGGTTTTTGTCTTGAAACTCGGGAGTCGTGCCCCCGGTCTTCATCTTCAATCTTGAAACTCGGGGGTCGTGCCCCCGGTCTTTATCTTCAATCTTAAAACTCAGGGGTCGTGCCCCCGGCCTTCGACTTGAAACTCAGGGGTCGTGCCCCCGGTTTTCTTTACGTTGCCCTAGGAAGATCTTGTTTCCGCAAGAAATGTGTCTCTCTCTTTTATCTATTTTGGTCTCCCATTTCTGGATTTGACTCTCTTCCGATAAATGTTCGCTTTAGTAGATCACATGATATTTGTCTCAAAGAATTGCAATCATTGACAGAAACTTAGGACGCGAATATCAAATTCATTGTAGAGACATAATTTGTCTCGACATAAACAACAATCAAACATTCAAAGAGTGTTTTCTTAGCTGCTCTACGTGTCAAACCTTTCTCCTTACCACTGAGGTCTTCGAATCTGTAGGCTCCTAGCTTGACCTCTCTTCCAGTCTTCTCCTCTTAGAGTCTTCTTCCTTCTCCGCCATCGCCACCTCTTCTACTTTAATATACTTCTCAGCTCTGGTCATCAATTCTATCATGTTCTGTGGGGTCTTTTTGGCTAAGGAAGCCCGGAGCAACTCATTGGCTACCCCCTTTGTGAACGCCTGTATTGCAAAACCCTGATCAAATTGCGTACACTGAAGGGTTGCTTCATTAAAGCGGGTTGCATACCGACGGAGAGTTTCTCCTTCTCTCTGTTTCAAACCGAGCAAGGAGGTAGTATGGCGGGTCGGCCTAATAGCCGAGGAAAATCTCCCAACAAACAAATCTGCCAACTGCACATAAGAACCGACTGACCCCTCGTTCAGTTCGTCATACCACACCCTGGCCGCTTCCACTAAAGTTCCTGCAAAAACTTTACACACCCAAGCCTCTGGCAACTCCGTGAACTCCATTTTGTGCCTGAACAACGCCAGATGATCTTTAGGGTCTCCATGTCCATCGTAGGTGGGCAAATGAGGCAATTTGTACTGTGCGGGCTTCGGAACCTTGTTGATGGCGCGGTTGAAGGGATTTGGGCCTCGGAAAGTCCTTGCGACTGATATTACACTAGCAGTACCCCTCATTCGGGCACTTTGAGTTAGGTCTCGTGCTGCCGCACTCGAACTCTGTGATGACCTTGTGGAGTTCATCGTTTCTTTGCGTTGCCTCCTAGGGTGAACCCGTTGTCTGGACTCTCTTGGTTTGGTTATATTTTTGGCCGATTGGGTGTTTTGGCGCGAATGATTTTTTCGGGGCATTTGATGAGGTTGAATATCTGGGTGGTGAGGTGCTGGTTGAGGTGTTGGGCTATGAACAGCCTGTTTCAACTCCTCCAGGGTTTTTAGGATATAACCAAGATCCGTTAGCTGGTTAGTTTGCGGAACTTGTGTTGCAGCAGTGGGATGCTGCCACCCTGTGTTCCAAACAGGTCCTTGTGGATAGTATGTTGGTTGGTAGCTTTGGTACTGATTTGTGTATGGATTGCTGTATGGTGGACGATTTTTCGTAGGTATCTCTCCTCCTGGCGGCGGTAACTCGGTCTGTCTAAGGTTGGAAGTCTCTCCCAGACAGAACTGCACATTTGGCTGTTCTACAGCTTCTTCTCCATATCCACTTGCAACATTCTGACTCCGGGTAGTTACCATGGTGTAATCTTGTGAAAACTCAGTGGGGAATTTAGAATCGGCCCCACGGTGGGCGCCAACCTGTTAAGGTAGAAAAATGTCGAGTCGCAAGTGGCCTTCACGTACTGCCTTGATGCCTGCAAAACAAAGAGAGCTTAGCGGGTCTTGCCCGCATTAGCACTCCGATGCTTAAGTTAGCTTGGTGCTTTTACAGAGAAAGAAAAATATATGTATGTATTAATGTCTGTCTCCTCAGTCCCCCATCTCTGGCTAAATCCTCTGCCTTTTATAGGCACCATGGCCTTTGAAGTCACATGGTTTGCTGAGTCACAAAGGAAAAGTAATCATTGCAGCTGAGTCAAAAGATTAAAGGTGCAGCAGTGAATCATCATTACAAGCATTGTGGAAAATTGACAAAGGACTGGTGGACAATTGATTAAATAGATCAGTGGGAGTTTTGCTGGAGATTCTCTGAGTTTATGGAACAAAGTATACTAGTACAAAAAAGGTAGCTCAGACAGCTCTACCTCGCCTGACCCAAAAAAAAGTCTCTCCGCGCACGACGACCAAAACCCGAACCTGCTCCAGAAACCCTGTCCGAGGTCCACAGGACCTCGGAAAATAAACGTCCGAGGTCCGTAGACCTCGGACATCACTGGTCCGAGGTCCATGGACCTCGGACAAAGCTGTCCGAGGTCCGTGGACCTCGGACATCACTGGTCCGAGGTCCATGGACCTCGGACAAAGCTGTCCGAGGTCCGTGGACCTCGGACACCACTGGTCCGAGGTCCGTGGACCTCGGACACCACTGGTCCGAGGTCCGTGGACCTCGGACACCACTGGTCCGAGGTCCATGGACCTCGGACAAAGCTGTCCGAGGTCCGTGGACCTCGGACATCACTGGTCCGAGGTCCATGGACCTCGGACAAAGCTGTCCGAGGTCCGTGGACCTCGGACACCACTGGTCCGAGGTCCTTGGACCTCGGACAAAGCTGTGCGAGGTCCATGGACCTCGGACACCACTGGTGCGGGGTCCATGGACCTCGGACATCACTGGTCCGAGGTCCATGGACCTCGGACAAAGCTGTCCGAGGTCCGTGGACCTCGGACATCACTGGTCCGAGGTCCATGGACCTCGGACAAAGCTGTCCGAGGTCCGTGGACCTCGGACACCACTGGTCCGAGGTCCGTGGACCTCGGACACCACTGGTCCGAGGTCCGTGGACCTCGGACACCACTGGTCCGAGGTCCATGGACCTCGGACAAAGCTGTCCGAGGTCCGTGGACCTCGGACATCACTGGTCCGAGGTCCATGGACCTCGGACAAAGCTGTCCGAGGTCCGTGGACCTCGGACACCACTGGTCCGAGGCCCGTGGACATCGGACAAAGCTGTCCGAGGTCCATGGACCTCGGACACCACTGGTCCGAGGTCCATGGACCTCGGACATCACCGGTCCGAGGTCCTTGGACCTCGGACAGTACATCCGAGGTCCAAGAGACCTCGGACAGGCTTTGGCCGAGGTCTCTTGGGGCTCGGGCAGAAATTCCGAGGTCCAAGGGACCTCGGACTATTTAATTCCGAGGTCTCTTGGACCTCGGATCTCTCGGTCCGAGGTTCGTTGGACCTCGGACCTTATCGTTGGTGGCGCCGTCTTTTAATTTTGGGCTATCTTGTGCTAATTTGTAATTCTGTAAAAGTTCAGGGGTTTTATACGTATCAGTCAAATATCTTGATCTTGGAAGGGCATGCTCGGCGGTGTCGCCGGACTCAAATCTTGATTTTTGGTTGAAACAATTTTTGATAGAAAAGTCAATGCCTAGAAATAATATTTCCCAAACCAAATCAAGAAAATGCATTTGAGATTTCCATTGTCACACTTATCACCACCTTATCCGCCTCTCAACTCTGAGCTACATTTGAACCACTCGACTTATTTTGTACTTGTGTGAACATACACAATACACAATATTTTTATAATTTTAGACCCGTAAGCGAGATTTTAATTTATTATAAATTTTTAAAAAAGAATTTGAAACTAGTATTCATTAAGTTCAAAATAATTGATTTTAGTTTTTATTTGAATACAAAATGTTAACTTATAAATCATACTCATATCAGATTTAGATTTTCTTATAATATCTAACGTTAGGAGGGAGATTCAAATAGTGCTAATTGTTCAGACCATTTTGTTAAAATTATATTATCAAGTCATCACTATTGGATTTCTTTTGTAACATTATAATGCCATAAGAATGAAACACTTCGCCTAATTCTTTTAAATCTCAACCCGACATTAATTTGTACTTGACAATGCTCTTATGCTAGTCAATTTTTGCTGGAAGTCAAATAAAGGCTACTTGCTCATTTCTTCCCTGACCCTTGACTAGATAGAGCCAAAGTTACACCTACTATTCACGTCCAGTCATATTATATCTCCCGTCAATATAAGATACTAACCTATATATTGTACTTTCTTTTTTACTTCCTAAGATAACATTTTAAATTGGAAAAAAGAATTATTTTCACCAAAAATATAGTTGACAAGTTCTTATCAATCCCATAATAGACAGGCAAAGAGCCCCTTTCATCTTTTGTTTGGATTTTACTACATTATTCGAATATTGATGGATTGATCCTTTTCAACTGTTCTATAAGTAGAAAATTAGTATTCCATACGAGTTTTCTCTTCCTTTCTACTATATTCTTGCTTGTTTTTCAATCATTTATATGATTAATTATAAATCAGCGTCCTATAGTTAATACTCATTCCCTTCATTTCTTAAGAAACATATAATATCAAATCATGCTTTCTTTAAGCAAAGTCACGTATCTCAAAATTTAACACATTTACTATGAATGTGAAAAACTTCTCATGAAAAATTTTCCATCATAAAAATATATATGTAACATTAGATCATAAAAGGTAATCGTTCATATTTTTCATCTCATTGACCTCAGTCTATCCTTGCAGGCCTTCATGGTCATATGCACATTATTTGTCATCAATTTATCCTCTTGATTACGAGTATATCATATGTAATTATTACCTGGAATTATTACCTGGAAAGTGAACTGTGTTTGATAAACATTGATGCATCATCAAATATAGACCAAGCAAAGTTTAGTGGTAATCCTTAATTCTTAATTACCTTTTCGAGTTCAATGCATGGCCAAATAAAGCAACCATTATCCCATAGGTAACATTGAATGTCCAATCTGATTTAAAGTAAACACAAAGTGGCATTCTCATCGTTAGCGATAATTCTTTAAAAGATAAAAGATAGTCGAACACACAAAATTCCTATAACATTTATAGAAGGAGCAGACTAATCTTAAAATTTTATTGAACCTATCGCGTTATTTTGTATTTCTTACAAAAATAGTAACTATTATAAAAAGATTAAACTTCGTTAAAATGATAACCTAAAAGTTTATATTGGAGATAATAAGGTGGAATATTTTATTAATTTCTGATTTGATTACTATCGTAACACTATAATATGTGAAATTATCACTTAAGAAACTCCATTTCCAACAATTATGTCAAACCCTCGATTATTGGGCAATCAGGAGAGAGAAACGGGAAATAACTTCCAATAAAAGCAAATATAGTCATAACCCTATTTCCTGTTGAGAATTTCGATAAATTCCAAATTCAAGTAGTGCATATAAATACGTAACATAATATATTTTAACGCGATTTAGACATTAATACAAGAAATTGACCTATGTCAAAAGAGTATGTTTCTCTATTATCAAATAATTACAACATGACTTTGAATGAAAAAATCACAACTATTTTTGACTCGCACCTGACTTTTGGTGTGTGACTTTTGATCACGTTATGTTACATCAATAATATTATCGGGTTTTGAGCAACAATAAGATCATTAAAAAAATAAAACGATCTTGATCTTTTGCGCTAAAGAAGACCATGGTGTAAAACATTTCTGGTTAATGTCAATCTATGTATCCCATGTGAGGTGTTGGGGATATTGGGTTCAAATTATTAAATGTGAATGGACTATTTCTTATTCAAACATGACCAACTTTGGGGACTACAACAATTTATACTAAATGATGGGGTCTTAACTTCTTATGGCCATGGGGTAAGGCAACCATTAATATTACATGTCGAGGCATTGTTAGAGTAAATCTTAGAAATCTTTTGTAAGTATATTAAAATTTAAATTTCAAAACACATGGTCAGAAAAAAAAAAAAAAAAGTTTGGACTGCATTTGTGAAAGATATGATTTTTCAAAGTTGCTTTTCTTTGACATTCTTTGGGGTTAGTACAGAACATTAATGTTGATTTGATGTATTTTAAGAGATCAAGTACCAAAGGACTAGGGTTTTTAGATTAAGAAGACAACAAGTGGAATTGATATTAAAGCAAGTTGTTGTTACCTATATGTGTTCACAGGCATTAACACACACACACATATATATATATATATGTATGTGTGTGTATGTTCATCCACAAAAGTAGGAGGGTGATGAAAATAAGCACGTTCAACATGTCCTAAAGACAATTATAATATCCAATAGTCTATTTTGTTCCATAACGTCAATTGTCTCTTAATATTATAATAGAAATTAAAATCATTAATTATTTAATCTAACGAAATAAAGTGATTATTATTTCATCAAAATGATAATCAATTATCACCTTTAAATCAAATAATCAATTGTCTAAATATTTTTATATCTTCTTATAATATTATAACGTCATACAAAAATTCGAATTCGATCTAGTATTCTGTATCTAAATAGAGGAGAGAAATTAAATAGGAAAAAGGGACTAAGTCGACAACAGTTAATGACTTATTGTGCATTCTGAATTGTCAACGTACGTAGAAGTGAAGTTACATCATATCAAAGAAATTTATTAAGGTACATTTTTTTTCATACAAGCAAGCAAATGAGCTCCTCTTATTGCTCTTGAAACAACAATAAGTATAGTAGTATTTGATTCAAAATGAGAAATCAATCTTTTCTTCCATCATAGGCATTTGAGAATTCGAACATATAAATTTGATAGTACAATGTCATTTTATGTTGAATGTCCTACACGAATAATGGCAACTAGGTCTACTTCACTTCCACAAAAGAGAAATCCTGCATATTGAGAACATTCATATTTCGAACAACTACAACCTTTTAGTTCTTTTACAATATTTTAATTAAAAAATTATTGTAATAAGTGTTTTAGTACAATAATATTTTAAATGGTTGTAGAAATTAAAACTTTTTACAGTGATTTTATTTAAATGTAATGGTCATAAGAATCATGATCAATGTTCACAAACTCATGCTAGAGGCATCATTGGTTTAGTGAAATTTTTTCAATCCAGTTAACCTCGTCCAAGAGACATGGGATGGGTCCTATGACTGGGTGATTTAAAAAGTTGAGTAATTTAAAATCTTCCTGTTAGTTTGGTTTTAACTTTAGATAATGTCTAATTAACTAATTAAATAATTTATAAATTATTTGTTGTATTATATAAATTTTTTACTCATAGCAATGATAAGCTATTTATTCATATTTTCGGTGCATATCACTTTCGGGTCCAATCATTAACATAATGTTCTGTATTGTGGTAGTGTCAAAATCAGCATTGCTTTAGCCTAAAAAGAATCAATCTTATAGAATGTTGATGGGATAAGAATGCTATTAGAAAGTGATTAATCTTTAGAGCAAATCCAATAAAAATATCACTTTTTCTTTATTATTCCTTTTTTGGATAATGCATTTGATAAGGGCTGAAACAATCCTTCAGTTCGAGCTCAGTGTTTATCTATCAAAAAAAGTAAAGAAGTACAGGTGTTATGCTCCGCATTTCTTCTTCGGCGTGAAAGTAAGTTAGTATGTCCGAACTCAAATAATTACTGATAGTAGAGAGCAATTAATGAGAGTTCAGTTACCTCGATTATGGACATTAAATGAAATATTTATACTAACAATTAAGACGGACAGACATTAAATAATTAATGCTTCCCATACTGTCTATTATCCAGCGGACAATGCCTTTATGTCCCATCCGCCATTAATGAGAGGTTAAGGAATGGTTTACAGGTCGGATTCAAGTCGATTCATACCCGTTCTAGGTCAGGTCGGTCGAGTCGATTTTTATACTTATATCAGCGTTGATTTAGATATTATATTATATTAACACGCTAAAATCTTTTTCTTTTTTATACATATCAATTGGTCAACTAATGGGTGATTAGCTCGAGAAAAAAGATTTAAGAGCGCAAATGACCATCTAATCGATTATAAAGAAGATTCTCACCAAAAAAAAAAAAAGCAAAGAAAAAAAAGAGAGAGAGAGAGAGTATATATAAAGCATGTAGATAAAGAGTAAATTAAACACTGTGGAGAAGAATCTTTCATGACTGACCTTGTTTTACAGGAGGAGACCAAACTAAACGATCACTTATTTTATAACAAGTTACTAATCATTGTATTTAATTTTTGACACGTCTATAAAAGTGAAGTCTCTTACTAAGAAAATCCAAATTCATTATTTATTTGGTGAAATACAGAAATTCCTAAAAAATAAAGTTTCTCAATTTTTAAGAGTTGCGGCCTAGTTTGTCTTGTTAGACATGAAATTTCATTAAATTAAGGGTGTGTTTTGCATACAAGAGTGAAATGGGAATAGGATCGCAATTCTTCCTCATTTCATTTCTTTGTTTGTAGGAATGGGGTTAAAACATACAATTTGATACTTACAAGAATAATTTTTTTAAGTGGAAATTTAGTTTATTTTTTAGACTAAAAATATCTTTAAAATACACAAAACTTTAAGAAAAACTTAAGTTAAAACTGTAACCCGCGCTCACTCTTGAATGCATCTGCACGTACTTTTTTTTTTAAAAAAAAAATGTCTTACACCCCAACCTATCCCACCTCTATGAGATTCGAAACTTAATCTCCTAACTGTCAAAAAAAATAATCTACCACTAAACTATTCCTAAATCTCATTTTCCCGTACTTGTTTGGTTGCAAAAGTTATCCATTCCATACCCAACCCAATCGTAACTTGTAGCACTCAATCAAGAAGTTCATTTTCTAGCTATTTCTCAATTTTTCTCGTTAGAGAGCCGGCAATTGTCAATTTATCAACTTGTCAACTTCTAATTTAGAGTTAAGAAAATTAATTTTCGCTTATTTAATTCCGAATATCAAATTCCATCAAGGAGATGGACAATATAGAGTTTTTTTCTGAACTCATTAGATCTCTATAGAAATTACACAATTGGAATTGTACTTCATGTTAAATAAACCAACAAGTTGTACCACTAGGCAAGATTGCTCATGTATCGACTATATGAATTTGATTGCACCATTTATTCTTATCGAGAACCTCCTCCTCAGTAAACTTCATGCACACAGGTCTCACTTAAAAATCTATCTATACCTAATTATCTAACTTATCTGAGGGTTTAGGTAACCGACAACCAACGTGAATATTATTATCGAATCCTTCTTCATATGGATGTGTTCAAATTAACACAAAGATAAGTCCTTTATGTGCATCTTAACCACATTTTTAATTGTATTAAGAACACAATGAACAATCTATTTAAAGAAGTTCAGCAGAGTGTAATTTAACTCACTCCAGGTTGCATAATTTAGATAATTGACATTTGACACCCAAAATTTAAGTCCATCCTCACAAACCAGAGTAAGTTATCATCGATATGCAACGCGATGACATTAGTATTAGCGACTAATTTATATCATAATCTCTTAACTGTAAACTTTTAAGGGTCTTCCACATAAGAAAGATTCACCTTCCTCAACTGAGGTTTGACACGCCTGGTATGACCCTCGCCATTGGTGCATTGAGGCAGCCCTGAAGGGGCTAGCTAGTTGTTGTATCATCACTGGCCAGCAGTCCGAACTTGCAACCTCTTTCGCTCAAATTCGAGCTAAAAAGAAAAATAAAATGAATTAATGGGGTGCGACAATGAAAAGTAGTTTGCGTTGAATGATTCTCAGAAAAAGTTATATTCGATAATCCTTTATTATCTTACCACTTTCCGCACTCGGTCATTGGCAGCAGGGGTTCCACCTGTCACTGATTCAGGCAAATATGGACTGCTAACACGTACTTCATTCATCACAACTATGACAGTCTTGTCCCAGCGCACAGGAAGCCTGGTTACATGAGCAATAAAACAAATACGATTAAAATGATGTAATAGACAAATTGCAGAACTATCAACTTGAAAATAATCTGTCTTGAGCAAAAATGGCGACTAGTCCCAAAAAGTAGACTAAAATATGTGAATTGATCCATCCTCCGTTTAACGAACCCACACAACCAAGATAAGGGAAGACCAGTCAAGGTGTATGCTTCTGATACGTGTGCTGAAATTGCTGTATTATCTTTTTGGAGTAGATGAGAATAAAAGATGTCACAAGTCAGAAGCACTATCCCGGAAACAATAAAGCCAGAACTTTATATACAATGACAACTAAATGCCTGTTGATGACAAATAATTACACAGATAAGAAATATCAGTAAGCCAATGTACAACCTGTTGAGAGCACGCATATGGAGTATGGTTAATGGAAACATTGCCACCGGATTCTGGGTTGCATTGGTCAGAAGTTTGGTGAGTCAAAATCCTACACCACTAGTTCTTTGATGTATATCTTCTGGATCACTCTACCTATCCCTGCTCCGTCCAGCACAAACTCTTGTAGACATGTGCAAAAACCAGGACAAGACATGATCAAACTTGAACAAGCTAATATAAACTACGTCCAGTGATGGTGCCAAGAATAGGAAAAAGAAAAACTCATATGACCAATAGTAGATGAAGCACCGGGTTGTGGTGTAGGGGGGTGGAGGGCTGGGCGGTACACTTTGCTTTGCTAATAGCTTTACAATTGTAAAAAATTGTCTTCAAAAAATTTTATGAATCTAAAAGTACTGTACGAGTAGGCTTATATACGCTTACTAATTAGCAGACAAAACAGGGTAATGACTAATAAGATAAACGTTTAGTCCATTACTAGAAAGAACCAATGATTCTTCTTCATTAATAACGGCAAAGCTAGGGGAAGGCAGGATAGTGCAGTTTGCTGATAGAAATACAACTGCTGAAAATTGCAAACGAAGAGTTCCACAAATTTAAGAGTACTCTAAAAGTGACATTTTGTCTGTCGGATGTCAATTTGCTTCTATATACTTTACTAGGAAGGAATCATTGATTTGCAGACTAAACAGGATAATGACCAATGACCTTTAACAACATTAATAAGGTTACATGTTAGCCTTTACAATGAGATCAGGCCTGCAACCAAACTTATCGTAAAGTTCTAATCCATATTTCTGGAGTTGAAGAGCAGGCAGCGATGGAGTTAGTAGCATAATAGAAATACCAATTGGTCAGTTACCGCTTACAAGTCAAGTATCTGAGAGTAACACTTATATCTACAAATCTGAAGGCGTCAGACTGTAGAATCCTTGTTGAAAAGATCAGAAAAAGAATCACAAGCTGGCAACTAAGAGGATAAGCCATGCTGGAAGAGCTCACTTACTGATTTCTTAAATTTTTTGTATGAAAGCTTACCGTAAAAGCTTATTCATCGATCTAAAGCAGTGACAAAGCAAATAGACACCATACATAGATACATTTTATGGCCAGAAACTGCTTTGAAGAAGAATGGCTGTTTCCTGGGAGACAATTTGTAGACCCATGACAGAAGGGGGCATGGGTTGAGATCTACAGGGGAATGCAATAAGGTAGCGATTGTTAGTATATTTGGAATATTTGTCGGAAGAAAGACTCTTTATGGTTTAGACGGGTGCATCAGAGGTTTAATTTTCCAGTAACAAAAACTAAAAAGCAACCATCATCTGTGATTAATAATGATGAATCGCCATGCAACATTATTGAACGTCAACAAAAGTTTCATTTAGAATCAAAGGTAACTATTTTCTATTACAGAAGATGTATAGAACGTCTCAACGTTCAAATCGAAGTATAACGTGGGACTTTTTTTTCACGACATAAGAACAACGCTAAATTCACAGTTGTAATTGCAATACCAACATTAGTTTCACATGTGCTGCTGAATCTAGCTAAGTGACTCTATATGTTAAAAAGAAAAAGCCCATCTTTTTCAATGCCACAAAAGAAATAAGCTCAAACAAGTTAAACTGATGTTCATATTATTCGCTAAGATATAAACTACAGAAAAACTTGAACAGAACTTAAAACATATGCAATATGAGGAGGGTCAAAAAGGTAAATTACGTTTTAGACAACGCATCAAAAATACTCTGTGCCTCAGCTGTAACACCAACCCCAATTCTCTCAGCCTCTATCTCCGCTTGTCTGCAACCCAAATTGAGAAACATTAGAACTATCATAAATCACAGCAAGACCATGAGAAAGCACAAAGTTTTAGGTAAAATGTATTTTTTTTTTTTTAATGTTGCACGTTGAAGTTTGAACTGTAATAATCGTCTAGCCTATGATTTACAAGAACAAGAACCTTACTCACTGTCCCTGTGTTTCTGGCTTTGTCAAATTTACACATCATACACATGTATACTATAATAATCTATATTTAAAAAACTCGGCTCACTATCTTGTAAAGAGAGGTTTTATACCACATTAGGCTGCATATAGTACACGCCAACGCGGGTCTAGCACCGACCTTTTTTGAGACCCCTCAAATTCTAAGAGCTTTGTGCACAGGTCTGCCCTAATTATAAAGCATGAGCTAATATCCATACTTAAGAACTCAGCTCACTATCTGGTAAAGGGAGGTTTTATACCACATTAAGCTGCATATAGTAAACTCCAACGCGGGTCTGACCCCGACCTCTCCCCAGACCTGTGCATACTCGAACTTTTGTGCACAGATCTGCTGTAATTATAAAGCAAGAGCTAATTAGATTACGAGTTTATTAGATTATCAGAGTACTGTCTATCCACCAATTCAGCAAAACACGATGTTTTTTTGCACTTTACCCGATAAATTAACACAAAACTAGCAAAATTAAAACATGGGTATAGCATAAAAACAGCCAAAAAAACAAAAAGAAATATCTTTTTCTTAATCAATTTACCTAATAGCAGATTCTTCTCTGGCTTGAAGAGCATTGAGATCAAGAAAACACTTGTTGGTATCAAGTGGGTCTTCAGTTTGACCCAAGTAAGTCAACTCCTTTATGTAATTAGCTTTCAGTAGCCTTATGTTTCTCTTTGACCCTGATGATTTTATACCCTCTTGTATTTTTCCCAAAAAGCAAATCAATCACAGTTAAAGAAACCAATTTTCTCACAAAATACATAAAAAAATTAACAGAAATTCAGAAATAAAATTAACATAGATCACAGATGTATGTAAAAGTGATAAATCTTGGGCCCACATCAGGGTTGGCTCGTGAAGCAAAGGTCCCGAGCCTCCCCTTATTGAAGTGGTGCATGTATCAGGCATATGGTTACACCATTACGTCTAAAGTGAATTTCTCGTTATCAAAAAACACAGTGATAAAAGATTGAAACTTTTAATGTAAATTTGAAGGATATGAAGTACGAGGATGTTGGAGGGACGGTCAAAGGTGATGACTTGGGCTTGAAATTCTTCACCAAAAGTGGTTTTGATTGAGAGTATGCAGCCCACTACGAAATCTTCACTGCTAGTTTGAGCTGCTTCCATGGAAAAAACAAAACACACGCACTTCTTTCTCTCTCTGGTTCTTGTTTATGTGTGTGAGCTGAGTGTTCTTTTTTTTTCTTTTTGTTTTTTGGTTCTAGTGATTTGCAAGTGGATTTACTAGTGGAGAGAAGCCCAAGCCTATAAGCCCAAGCCTATAAGCCCAAGATGGTCCAACTCGGTTTGCGTTTTCTCCTATATCGGATTTTTTTTTTTTTAAAAAAAAAAAATCTTACATTGGGTTCCGTTTGTTTGCCATAATTTTTTTCTTAAAAAATACTTCTCTTGATTTTCTAATAGTTGATAACAATATAAAATGAGCCAATTGAAAAATATTTTAGAATTAACAGAGAAAATAGTTATAAACAGTGTAAAATATTTTTATAGCAATCTAGATGATGAAATAATTTTGAATTCACATTCTACCTCCCCCCCACGGTCATTCCCACCTCACTCATCACACTCATATATAAATATTTGAGTGTGTTCATAAAAATATCACATCAAGAAATATTTTTTATTGTGACAGCTAAACAAAAAAAATATATATTTTTCAATGTAACAATCAAATACTATAAATTATTTTATTTCAAATATTTTGTCCTATCAATTTTTTTTTTTTTTTTTGCAAACAAATGGACCAAGATTGAGTCAGACACTATAGGTTGGAGTCTCAGTCTAAATCCTGACTCAGTTTCTGTGCCCTAACACTGCTAGGACTAGTCTTTTGGGGTAATCAGACATTCCATTACAAATGTTCAAACTTTAAATTAAAAAACCCCGCAAATATGAGAATTTAAAGTTCTAACATTTGTAACAGAATGTCTGATTACCCCAAAGGACTAGACCCGATAGTCTTTTAGATGTAATAAACTATAACTCCAATCAGAAGTTTAAATGGATAGGATTATAACGTATGATCTTTGCAAGTATGTATCATCCAAAGAGAACTCTTATACTACTATAAGCGACCAAATCGAGAGTATGCTTCTCTTAGGCTATCTTCAATGGAATTTTTAAAATCAGGGTCTCTATCTCTATATTTAGAGACCCGTAAATTTTAGAGACCCATATTGAAACCCTAGTGTTTTTTTGGCTCTCTAAAAAAGGAATCATCCCTAGTGAGGGTTTTAAACTAGTTGAATCTCTATATTGTGTTTAATTTAATTTTACATACTAATTTGATTATGTGTTATTTTTTCTCGTGTGTTAATTTTTTTATTTTAGTTATTATTTATATTATCGTAACATTTTTACGAACATTTTGACCAAAAACTAAATTAATTTCAAGAACGATAGCATTTATTGAATTTGGATGGCATTTAATTACATCCGATTACATTCCGATCTAGTTTATATTGAATTTTGCTTTTTCTTTTTTACTTAATTTAATTTTAGAGTAATTAAATTAAAATCTCTTATCCAAATAATATCCATTGGATGGAATTTCTTTTTTTCAATCTCATCCATCTGTATGTTATCACAAACTCAAATTTCTTATCCGAATAACATTCATTGGATTAGATTTTTTTTTTCTCAATGTCATCCATCCGTTTGTTATTTTCTTTTCTAAATCTTATTCTTTTTTTCTTGAATAGTAAAATTGCGACCCTTGAAACTTCCTTTGGTATTTTCCATAGCTTCCAAAAAAAAAAACGATAGTTAGCAAAATATGAAAACAAATTAAAATAAAAACTTGAAGTTGCAATTAAAAAAATAATTACAAAGTTTGTAGGTTGATTTACAAATAATTTTAGATGAGGGTTAAACTTTGATTTAACCTTAATCAAAGCCCTTAAAAAAAGTTAAATTTACAATTAAAAATAAATAAATAGATATATTAAAAAATAAACTTTAAAAAAATCATGTATATAAAACCTCCCCTCCCATTTTCTTTCTTTCTTCACCCTTGCCTCCCAAACCTGTCATCTCCTCCCCCATACTTCCCCACCGGTCACCCCCACCTCTATCCTCTCCCACCCATCACCCACTCCCCCACCCCCCAAAAAAATGTTCAGATATGTATCTTGTGGATCTGGAAATTTTTTTTACCTTTTCTTCTAAAAAATAATTTTTTAGCCTTTTTTGAGTGTAAATATATGAATATGTTGTGGATGATTGTGTTTGATGAGTTGATGCTTTGTATATATAGATGATTGAAGATGTTGCAAAGGCTATATTATCCAAAAGTTTTTTTCAACTTTTTTTCACGATATGCAACAGCTATTTCTGCTTCTATTTTTTTTTTAAATGTCAGATCTGACATGTTTCTTGGTCTTGGTTCAAGATTTGGAAATAAAGACTCTTGTTTGTCTTTTTGTGGAATTTTTATTTTTTTCAACAAATTTGTTGAAGAAAATTGAGAGTGTGCTCCATATTTGTTGAAAGTCTTTAAATTTGCATGCAAAAATTGAATTTGGGTCTCTATTTCAACCATTGGTCTTACAATTTTTTCCCTTGGAGTCTCTAAAAACCATAATAATTATTATTATTATTTTTTTTTTTTGGTTGGAATGAGGCAATCCATAATGATTATGGATTAGAGACTCCATTGAGGATTCTCTTATAACTTTTGAATTTTAAATTCAACTTTTATAGAATTATAAATTCTCTATCGAGACCATAAATTTTTTTGTCATTCAACTCGATTCACTGCTTGCATGCATTTTAGCCATTTTGCACTCAATTCTAGTCCCTACAACACTTATGACACAAAAAATTAAACATTAGATTAAGCATTTAAACCAATCACAACAACCACCCCCTTTATGATCAACTACTTCTAATTAGGTTCTAATCATTTCCTAACCAATTTAAGTATTAATCTAAAAAATAATATAATTTATGGCACCTATTCCAAGCATTAAACCGAGCCTATAAATCCTAATTGCATTAGCTCCTTCACACACACACAAAGGGCCATAATTTTCAACGTTAACGAAACTTGATAAATCTTATCAAATAACACTTTTAACACCCCTAGAGCATATATCAAGCATTAATTCAAGAATTGAAGTGAGAATTCAAGAGTCGGCATGAATAGTGCCAATAATATAATCTTTAAAATTCAAACTATGCATATACTACATAAATACATGAAACAACCTTAAAAGAATGTTCTCCTAGTCCTATGGACACAATATATAGCATCAATATAGTTTATAGCAAGCATATAAGCATAATCATTTTTTGGACATAACTACTAACAAGCAAAAAATGCAATTTTAAAAGAATCTCTCACCAAATTTGAGTTAGGAATGCTAGATTGAAGCTTTTGGATGGATTGAATCAACTCAAACAAGCTTGGAAGATCAATTGGGGCAAACCCTAGAATTGATTTTCTATTCATTTTCTTCTTCTTTTGGTCGATGGCATATCCTTCTTTTTTGTTGTTTTTCTTTTGCTTTTTATGTGTATATATATGTAATATATGGGTTTTGGGTTAATGGGTTAGGCTTGGTTAGTTTAAGAAAATGGGTTTGAGTTGGGTAATTTGGTTCAAAACAAAGCTAAAATACAAAAGGCCCAAAAATGAAATATTGAAAATACTATTCATACAGAACTAAAATATTTTTGTAACTCACTCACCCGGTATGCTATGCTCAAAATTTCAGTGAACGTTTGCTAAATTTAAGTCAAGTAATAAAGGAAAAATACAAAATCCAGAAAATAAAATGGTAAAAATTTTGGTCCGGGCTTGAGTTAATTTAAAAACAACTTGAATGCAATTTTCTTTAAAAGTCTTGATGAAAATAATTTGAATGCACTTTTATCATTTTCTAAAATAAATGATTTCACAAATTTTTATATTAGAAGTTAATTAAACATGTGTTTCACGTAAAAAGACAAATAAGCACTTAGTTGCACATTTATGAAAAGTAAACATTTAAGCAAGTAAATACACAAAATATATGCAATTATATATGACATATGCATGCTCTAGGGCTCGGGTGTCACAATAACCGTGTTGTTTAACTTACAGTATTGGTATGATGAAGGAAAATAATATATTCGCATTGTCCATAAGGAAAGTACTAGGGTATTAGAGATGGTAAAACCCTTAAGTAATCATATGCTATAAATCAATACTAATTAATATAGTTATGTATGTATGTCATACTTTGTTTTTGCTATTGTAGTTAACTATGTGTTCTGAATATTTTCGTAATTTGAGATTTAAAATATATAATTATAAGAAATATATGATTTAATGGTTAAAAAAAAAACTAATTACTGTTGATTAAATATATGTTTGGTTGTCGGAGAGAAAACTAACATGATTTATGTTATGGTATAAACATATGATTATTTCTAACAAATTATATATATATGATTGATGTCATATTATATTTACAAAGTTAGGTTCAATCATATACACATGATTGATGCACACTATATTCACAAAGTTGCCTAAATCGTATATACATGATTGATGTCATACTACATTTATAAAGATTGACTAAATCATATATACATGATTGATGTCATTTACAAAGTTGACTAAATTATATATACATGATTGTTGCGCTTTTATTAGTCTCTCGTGCTATTTTGGAGTTAAACTTTATTTTAATAAGATTTAGTTAAACTTACTTTTATCTAATGTTTATATTTCAGTATAATATATACATATATGTGGAACTCTGCACTTGTGGTTGCAAGAATATAGTGAACATAGCGATCCGCACAAGCCACGTGAGCTTCGGCAAGTTTATAAGACTTCTTATATATGTCTACGCAACCCACTCAATCCATAAGCACCCCAAGGGGGTTGCGGCTCTATTTAAGATATAAAGCACCCCAAGGGGTTGCGGCTCTATTCAAGTCATAAAGTACCCCAAGGGGTTACGGCTCTAGTCAAGCCATAAAGCACCCCAAGAGGTTGCAACTCTATTCAAGCCATAAGAACCCCAAGGGGTTGTGGCTCTATTCAAGCCATAAAGCACCCCAAGGGGTTGCGGATCTATTCAATCCATAAAGCACCCCAAGGGGTTGCGGCTCTATTCAAGCCATTTGCACCCCAAGGGGTTGCGACTCTATTCAAGCTACAAAGCACCCCAAGGGGTTGCGACTCTATTCAAGCTACAAAGCACCCCAAGGGGTTGCGGCTGTATTCAAGTCATAAGCACCCCAAGGGGTTGCGCCTAAATGTGAAGCCATGTGCCCTTTGTCTGGACTCTCCAGACCCATTATTCTAATGGACCTGAAGAGGGGGGACTTACTATAGTGGGCTAGAACCATCCCACTTGTACCCACTAGCCCAAAGTCATAGTTAAGGCCTTCGTAGGGTTAGCATGGTAGCTAGCTAAACATATAACGGGAAGAAATAGGAGGATCGACTCTAAGCAAGGAAGGAACAAGATTTTCGAAAGTCAATCATGAAGTCAATCATGGGATTAGATGGATCCTCCAAGTATGGTAAAAAGTCCATTCATGGAGTCAATCATGGGATTAGATGGATCCTCCAAGTATGGTAAGAAGTTCATTCATGGATTCAATCATGGGATTAGATGGATATTCCAAGTATGGGAAGAAGTCCATGCTTCGGCATTAAGTAAGAAGGGTGGTTGACTATATAAAGGACATAAAGGCTACACTTAGGGATACGACGATCTTAAACTAAATACTCTTAACCTTACCCTACATCAAAGCTACCTTCAACTGTCACGGTCCTTGTCTGTCACTCGCTGGTCGGGACTCTATTCGATAAAAGGGATTGGGGCTTGCTCTAATCTTAATTGTAAATTCCGCGAGTCTACACTAGTCAAGGGGTATCCTTGCAGTAAAGGACCGTACCCCATTGCATTGGAGGGAGACATGTCTATCCAAGGTATTTTCCGCTCGTCATTTTAACCAGTTCGCCAAGAACCCCCTGTGCGTTCATGTGCACAACCTCAGGTAACCTCTAATCGGATTGTGGCCAAGCCAGGCGTCCACTTGTAGTTCGAGTCCCCAGTCAAGTGGAAGGATCAACCTAAGGATGTGCAAAGTTGGAAGCAAAAAGATGCATTAGGGTTGTCCACCAAGAGTTCAATCATGCATTGGCAACGCGGATGACGCCAATTTAGGTGGGGAAGGGTGAGACGAAATGCGTGTTTCAGCCAAAACGATACCCACGGTCTAGCCGAAACGTGCCCGAAATGGAGCCAACATGTCCGGTGTGAAAATTTGCCCAAGGCAAACTATGACTTTCATCAGCATATACTGGAGCATTCTAAGGCAGGGAAGCTTATTCAGCAAACCTTGGATGAAATTTGAAGGAACCCAACTGGTTTGAATGGAGAAAATTCCAAAAAATGGCAAAGAGAAAAAATTTGGGCAGACTGCCTAGCTGGCTGGCCGAATTGCCTAACTCCGTAGAGATCTTTCCAGAAGCTTTCTTAGGTGGCTAAGTTTGGAATTTTCCAACATACTAGCATTATAAATATCTTGATCATCAAATTGTAATTTGTGACAAATGTAAAGGTCATAGTGGTGCTACTTGCATAGATCATAGGCATTGATCAAAACTTGCAACATGTATAAATATGAGTTGTATAGTGCAATGGAAATCAGACTTGCATATCCTACCAATATCTGAGACTTACGCGCTAAAAATAATAGAGGGGCCTAACCCGAAAACTAATGATCTCTTATAATTTTTTAGTTGTTACTATTACATGACTTCTCCTGCATTAAAGGATAGATTTATTGAGCAAAAGGAAAAATTAACATACTACAAAAAAAATTAAAAGAGAAAGAAATTGCATGTGTCACAACTCAAGACCATTTATCAAATATTAATACTATAACACAATTTACCTTATGCCTAATGACTTCTCAAAGCTACACCAATCATTTCAACTACAACCTGCAATTGTAAAGAAACATGCAAGTAAAAATTCAGACAAAAGAAATCGGTATCCATTTCATCGGTAGCCAAAAGACTTGATCTGAAGAATGATACCGTGATCTGGTCATGTGTAGAAGCTACTGTCTTGATGATGTCCTTGAACGCTCGATAGTAAGTCTCACTTTTGGTTCCATGACTTTTATCACTGGAACACAGCACAATGCAGGGTCTAGAGCCACTATAATTGAACATTTTGAGAAGTTCCTAGATCTGTTTTTCTAACCGATCATCGAAGTACAAAACAACTTCAAATGATTCTCCTAATTCCCCTAAAACTATAGAGATATTGACTAAAATAAAAATCAAAACAACTTCAAATGATTCTCCTAATTCCCCTAAAACTATAGAGATATTGACTAAAATAAAAATCTTGGCGCACAAAAATACACATAGAAGACAAAATCAATTGAATTATGTACCTGGTGAAACCCTTCCGGATAGATTTTGAAGATGAGAAGAGAATAAAGCAAAACGCTCATTCCCAGAAAACCAAGCCAAGCCAATTCCAGTGATTGAAGCATTTTCAAAATCAAGGTCCTTTTCCATTATCACAAACATATCGATCGCCTCTACAGTCTTAAAATATGGGACGTTAAAAACCAAAGGTACAAAAGGGGTAAAAGCTGTTTCAATATACATGTGAAGTTTGTCCATAACCATGGTATGAAATCTATCTCGCAGGTTGATCAGAGCAAGAAATGCTCTTGGAACAAGAAAAAGAGAATAGGAACCAGTCGTCGATTTGGTGACAAACCGAGACGACAATTTGAAAGAGAGGGGGATAGGATGATACGTAGCTGCAAAGTCTGAAATCAAAGACTTAAAAGCTTCGACATTAATATCTTTACTTATAAAGATGATACAGGGTCTCCAATGAAATGTATTGCTTATTTGAAGATTCTTGAATGTGTCGATCGCCAGAATAATTTGTTCTTCTAATTTCTCGTCGAAGTAAAACTTGATGGGGTATAAGGCTGGTTCTGAAGAAGCCACTAATGGTGACGAACTTGGTAAGAGGCGGTAAACAAGGCAGTTGTCTTCAAATGATGCAGCAATGTGATTTTTTGTTTTGGTTTTTTTGGTCTAAAGCAATGTGGGTTGAACGAGTTTTCTTTTTCTATTTTTTCTTTTCTTTTCTTCCTTAGTGTGTGTGCTGTGTGTTAGTATGTATATATGTATAGAATAGTGAATTGAATTTAATCGAATCTAGTATGTGTTGTGTATGTGTGTTTCTTTTTCATTTTTGTTAATTGAATGTCATTTTTTTTTTCCATTTTCCGTTTTAATTAGTTAATTAAAATTACTTAGTTAATTATTTACCAAGTATGAGAGTGATTGGATGGAAGTTTTTTTCTTTTATTTTTCCTTTTTAATTCAAGAGAGGTCTAAAACTGTACAATCTGCATCACATATGTAGTTTTCGTAATTCAAGCTCGCAAGATAGTTGAAGTTTCTAAAAATTTTGTAAATTATTTGATTTATTTAAAATATACAAATTTTCTCGTTATTTTTTATCTGTCAAGAAAGAGTGAGATCGATAGAAACTTTTATTAGATATTTTATACTCAACACCTTTCTTTTTTTCTTTGTTTTTAAATTTCCTAGGAGATATCAAAGTGTCTTAAATTATCATAATAATAATAATAATAATAATAATAATAATAATAATAATAATAATAATAATAATAATAATAATAATAATAATAATAATAATAATAATAATAAAGTATTTAACTCATTTAAAATATGGAAATTCTCTAGTTATTGAATCATGCACGTATGTGGTTAAATTCTCATATAAAATTGGTTTTCAATTAATTTGGTATCAGCATAAGGTCATAATTTTATCTTGTCTATTTAAATGTGACCCATATCTTTTCTAACTATCTCTTTTATTTCAATATTTCAATATTAATTCTCACATTTAAAATCGTGTCAGACTTGAAGGGGTGTTAGAATCTTCCTTGTTAGCAATTAAGTACTTGAAATAAAATAAAAAACTAATCCTTCCTCTTCAACATACAAGTCATAAACTCTAAAAGCTTTTTTGGATTGAATGATTTGGGTGGAAAGTAATGATTTTGGAATGATTATTTTATCAGACCCCTTGTTTGGATTTAGGGGATTTAGAAATCACCCATTCCTTTATAATTTAAATCCCTCCAAATATGGGTCAAAAGAGGGGAATGGAAAATTTGTTGCATTGTAATGACAAAATTACCCTTAACAAATTACATCACCACCACTATATAACTAAAAAACTCTAAAGAAAAAAAAAAACCTTTCTTCTCCATTGTTTATTCATTTGCGCAGCAACTATTGGACTACATGATATATTTAATTTGTTTTTAAAAAACCCTTCCTTCTCCATTGTTTCTTCATTTTCGTAGTAGCTCTTGGTTCCTCTGCAAAGTTTAGTATTTGCTTATTGTATACACCATATTTATGTATGTACGCATATATATTTATGTATCTATGTATATATATATATATATATATATTACTCATTTTTTCTTCATTTTCCTAGCAATTTGCTACATCATAACTTCACCACAAGACGATTTATGGATATCGTCTAAGAGAGTATGCCGTGTGAGTGATTTTGCTGGCTAGTGTAATATATATATACATACGGGTGAAGTGCATCAGACCCCTTTGTACTTTAGCGAAAGTGCACAATACCCCTTATAGTTTAAAAACCCCCTGAGTTAGTCCTTGTAGTTTTTCAAAAGTGCACAACACCCCCTTACTGTTAAAAAATTCGTTAAATTTAACGGAAAGTGTACTTCACACGCGTTAAGTGAGATTTTTTTTTTAATTTTTAACGAATTTATTTATTAAATAATTATATGAATTGACCAAATTACTATTTTTTCTTTTGCCTAAACAAAAGAGGAAATGGAAAAAGAGAAAAATGAAAAAAAAATGAGGGTATTTACGATTTTTTTATAAAATCTGTTAAATATGACGGATTTTATAACTGTAGGGGGTGTTGTGCACTTTTAAAAAATATAGGGACTAGTTCAGGGGGTTTTTGAACTATAAGGGGGTGTTGTGCACTTTCGCTAAAGTATAAGAGGGTCTGGTGCACTTTACCTTATATATACATATATGTACGAAAAGACAAACTTGTCAATTTGTTTATAGAATTTATACCTCTATTTCATTTTCCTTTTTAATTCAAGGGAGGTCTAAAACTATAAAATTTGTATCACATATATAGTTTTCATAATTCAAGCTTGCAAGATAGTTGAAATTTCTACAAATTTTGTAAATTATTTGATTTATTTAAAATATACAAATTCTCCCGTTATTTTTTATCTGTCAAGAAAGATTGAGATCGATAGAAAACTTTTATTAGATATTTTATACTCAACACCTTTCTTTTTTTCTTTGTTTTAAAATTTAATAAGAGATATCAAAGTGTCTTAAATTATCAAAAGAATAATAATAATAATAATAATAAAGTCTTTGACTCATTTAAAATATGGAAATTCTCTAATTATTGAATCATGCATGTATGTGGTTAAATTCTCACGCAAAATTGGTGTTCAATTAATTTGGTATTCTTAATTTTATTTTGTCTATTTAAGTGTGACCCATATCTTTTCTAACTATCTCTTTTATTTCAATATTTCAATATTAATTATTGCATTTAAAATTGTGTCAGACTTGAAGGGGTGTTAGAATCTTCCTTGTTAGCAATTAAGTACTTGAAATAAAATAAAAAATTAATCCTTCCTCTTCAACATACAAGTCATAAATCTAAAAGCTTGTTTGATTGAATGAGTTGGGTGGAAAGTAATGATTTTGGAAGGATTATTTTATCAGACCCCTTGTTAAGATTTAGGGGATTTAGAGTGAAAAGGGTTTGGGAAGATTTTTGAAATCACCCATTCCTTTATAATTTAAATCCCTCCAAATCAGGGTCAAAAGAGAGGAATGGAAGATTTGGTGCATTGTAATGACAAAATTACCCTTAACAAATTTAACAAATTACATCACCACCACTATATAACTAAAAAACTCTAAAGAAAAAAAAAAAAAAACCTTTCTTCTCCATTGTTTCTTCATTCGCGCAGCAACTATTGGTTCCTCTACATGATATATTTAATTTTTTTTTTTTAAAACCCTTCCTTTTCCATTGTTTCTTCATTTTCGTAGTAGCACTTGGTTCCTCTGCAAAGTTTAGTATTTGCTTATTGTATACACCATATTTATGTATGTACGCATATATATTTATGTATCTATGTATATATATATATATATATAATACATATATATATTACTCATTTTTTTCTTCATTTTCCCAGCAATTTGCTACATCATAACTTCACCACAAGACGATTTATGGATATCGTCTAAAAGAGTATGCCGTATGAGTGATTTTGCTGGCTAGTGTAATATATATATACATACATATATGTACGAAAAGACAAACTTGTCAATTTATTTATAGAATTTATCCCTCCCTTCCATTTTCTTTCTAATCCAAATAAATAATACACACAATCATTTATGAAAATTTTCTCTCTAATTTTACTCAATCTAAACAAGAGTTAATCCTCTCCTTTCTTTTCCTTTATTATTAAATCATCTCATTTCCTTTATTATTTTTTCCTTCCTGAATCCAAATAGACCCTAAGAAAGGATTACATAGGGTAGCTTAGCAAATGATATATGGAAACGGCCATGACACAATTTGTCACGACCTTGTGTCACGATCTTTGTATCACGGCCGGTGCCACGGGGTCACGGCCGGGACATAATGTGTAAAATTTTAGTTTCTTTAAGTCTAAAACAAATAATTTTGCATGTCGATTTAAGCTAAGGAGAGATTTTTAGCCTAGTGGCAAACAATAAAAACTTAAGCTTTTTGGTCACAGGTTTGAATCTTTCACAAGGTATACATAATATTTTCATTTTTTAAACGGTAAAAGAAAAAATAAGCTTTCATGTCACTTCGATACCAAAGGATGTTTCCAGCCTAGTGGCAAATAATCTACTCCACTTATTGGTCACAGGTTCGATTCTTGTACGAGTGCTCAACTTCTGATTTTTTTTTTTCCTTTTTATGTTTTTGGTCAAAAAGTTTACGTTTTTCTAAACAAGAATAAGAAGGATGTGGTTAGTTGGACCGACCTTATCTGGGGTAAAACTATTATTCCTAGACAAAGCTTCTGCTCCAGACTTACTATGCTCGACAGACTGGCAACTAAAGTGAAATTGTTTGAATGGGGTATTGCCACGAATGTTAATTATGTGTTTTGTGAATTGGGGAGGAATTGCAGGGATCATTTGCTCTTTGTTTCCCCATTTACTAAACATATTTGAAAATGGTGTGCTTTGAAACTCACAAGTAGTAATTTGATTTGTGACTGGGACACCTTGATGACTAAATTGAGTATTATCAGCAAAGGTCATAGTTTGCAATCCTCATTGGTTAAAATTACATTTAACTCTTGTGTTTATAACATATAGCTTGAACGAAATGGTTGGATTTTTGGAGCTACACCGCAAACGGAGGACCAAATCATAGCTAGAATTATTTCAAATATGAGGGGCAAAGTTAACTTGCAACGTAAATATCCTATTACTTTTGTTAATACCATTTTTTGTAGAGATTGAAATATTTGTATATCCTAACTTCACCCTAGAGGGTATTTTGATGTAAAACTCTGAGTTGTGGAATAGAATGATTTATTTTTCAAGCAAAAAAAAGAAAATGCCATATTTTCTACACGTAGTTGTGTTGAACTAGTATGGTGTTTTTCTTCATTTTAAGAGAGCCTTAAAAAAATAAATCTCGAGACCTCTCACATAAAACAAAAAATTACACAGAATCATGCACGTGTGTGGTTAAATTCTCACAAAAAATTTAGTACCATCACTTTCGTGCATTTGCGATTTCTTTCTTTATATTATTTAGCTAATTGGACTTAAAAGCTAAGCTGAGCATCTTTTGGGCCAGATCACAAGAAGCTGCAAAAAATGAGTTGGCCCAAAGTTTCTCATGATAAAAACAGTTTTAGTTCCAGAATCAAATCCAAATCCAAACCCTTCTAATGTTTACTTGGACTTCCAATAAATAGTATCTTCTACGCACATCAATGTCAAAAGAATTATTATTCTCTCTACTCTCTTTCTCTTACTTTATAACATCATTTAGTGTTTTTGCAGAAGTTTTTGAGCTCAATTCAGCATACTATAATGGCAACTCTTCCTGATTCTTTCCTGGCAGATCTTGACGAGCTGTCTGATAGTGAGGCTGCCGATCTTGATCAAGAGACCGAGCACATGGAAGAAGATGTTGATGGGGACTTGGCAGACATAAGAGGCACTAAATTATGATGATCTGGATAGTGTTTCTAAACTGCAGAAGGTCACAGTGTTATGCTGATATTATGCAGAAAGTAGAAGCACACCTCCTCCTTTAAGGACGTGTGCCTGCCAGCTTTTGACTCCACAAGAGGGGATCCTACAGGAAATACTGGAAGGTCCCTCCGGGAACTGATTTGCAAGAAGATAGAGAAGTGGCAAGAGCCTCCTCCTGCAAAGCAGCCTAAACCCCTTCCAGTTCCCGACTCCGAGCCTAAGAAAAAGAGAGGTGGTCATCGGCCGAGGAAGACGAAAAAAAGGTATAATATGCTTTGACAGACATGCGAAAGTTAGCTAATAGGATGACTTTTGGAGTACCCGACCCGAAGAGAGTTCTTTAGGTGATGGACTAGGGGAGGGATATGGGATGCTTGCTCAGGCAGCAAGTGGCAAGTTGCGTGTGGCGGTTGGTCAGAGCAACCTTGCTGCCAAAGTTGCTGCCAAGTTCAAAAAGAAGCATTATGGTAGCAGCGGTGCAAATATAAAGAGCACGTACTTTTCAGAATCTGGAACATTTTCAAAGATAAAGAGGACACGAGGCTTCTTCAGGCATTGTACCACTCAATCAAGAAGTTCATTTTTCTAGCTATTTCTCAATCTTTCTCGTTAGAAAGCCAGCAATTGTCAATTTATCAACTTGTCAACTTCTAATTTAGAGTTAAGAAAATTATTTTTCGCTTATTTAATTCCGAATATCAAATTCCATCAAGGAGATGGACAATATAGAGTTCTTTTCTGAACTCATTAGATCTCTATAGAAATTACACAATTGGAATTGTACTTCATGTTAAATAAACCAACAAGTTGTACCACTAGGCAAGATTGCTCATGTATTGACTATATGAATTTGATTGCACCATTTATTCTTATCGAGAACCTCCTCCTCAGTAAACTTCATGCACAGGTCTCACTTAAAAATCTATCTATACCTAATTATCTAACTTATCTGAGGGTTTAGGTAACCGACAACCAAGGTGAATATTATTAGCGAATCCTTCTTCATATGGATGGGTTCAAATTAACACAAAGATAAGTCCTTTAGGTGCATCTGAACCCCATTTTTAACTGTAGTAAGAACACAATGAACAATCTATTTAAAGAAGTTCAGCAGAGTGTAATTTAACTCACTCCAGGTTGCATAATTTAGATAATTGACATTTGACACCCAAAATTTAAGTCCATCCTCACAAACCAGAGTAAGTTATCATCGATATGCAACGCGATGACATTAGTATTAACGACTAATTTATGTCATAATCTCTTAACTGTAAACTTTTAAGGGTCTTCCACATAAGAAAGATTCACCTTCTTCAACTGAGGTTTGACACGCTTGGTATGACCCTCGCCATTGATGCATTGAGGCAGCCCTGAAGGGGCTAGCTAGTTGTTGTATCATCACTGACCAGCAGTCCGAACTTGCAACCTCTTTCTCTCAAATTCGAGCTAAATAGAACAATAAAATGAATTAATGGGATGCGACAATGAAAAGTAGTTTGCGTTGAATGATTCTCAGAAAAAGTTATATTCGACAATCCTTTATTATCTTACCACTTTCCGCACTCGGTCATTGGCAGCAGGAGTTCCACCTGTTACTGATTCAGGCAAATATGGACTGCCAACGCGTACTTCATTCATCACAACTATGACAGTCTTGTCCCAGCGCACAGGAAGCCTGGTTACATGAGCAATAAAACAAATACGATAAAAATGATGTGTTAGAGAAATTGCAGAATTATCAACTTGATCTGCAAATCAGTAAACGCATATTTGCTGAACAGAGTACAAAATGAAGAAATCTATGTCTTAAGCAAAAATGGAGAAAGTCCCACAAAATAGACTAAAATATGTGAATTGATCCATACTCCATTTCACGAACCCACACAAACAAGATAAGGGAAGATCAGTCAAGATGTATGCTTCTGATATGTACACTGAAATTGCTGTATGATCTTTTTTGAATAGATGAGTAACATAATAAAAGATGTCAGAAGCACTAACCCTGGAAAGATAAAGCCAGAACTTTACATACAATAGCAACTAAATGCCTGTTGATGTCAAATAATTACACAGATAAGATATATCAATAAGCCAATGTACAACCTGTTGAGAGCACACATATGGCGTACGGTTAATGAAACATTGCTACCGGATACTGGGTTGCATTAGTCAGAAGTTTGGTGAGTCAAAATCCTAGAGCACTAGTTCTTTAATGTATATCTTCTGGATCACTCTACCTATTCCTGCTCCGTCCAACACAAACTCTTGCAGATATACGGAAAAACCAGGACAAGACATGATCGAACTTGAACAAGATAATATAAAATACGCCCAGTGATGGTGCCAAGAATAGGAAGAAGAAAAACTCATATGACCAGTAGTAGATGAACCAAAACCCGGGGGGGTCGTGGCTGCTGGATGGTACACTTTGCTTTGCTAATAGCTTTACAATTGATGAAAATTGTTAACGAAAAATTTTATGAATCTAAAAGCACTATACAAGTAGCGATAGATGCCAATGGTTAGGCTTTTATACACTTACTAGAAAGGCATTGTCTATTAGCAGTCAAAACAGGGTAATGACTAATAAGATACATGTTTAGTTCATTAGTAGAAAGAACCAACAATTCTTTTTCATTAATAATGGCGAAGCTAGGGGAAGGCATGATAGTGCAGTTTGCTGATAGAAATACAACTGCTGAAAATTGTAACCAAAGAGTTCTACACTATAAAAGTAATATTTTGTTTGTCAGATGCCAATTTGCTTATATACACTTTGCTAGGAAGGAATCATTGATTTGCAGACTAAACAGGATAATGACCAATGACCCTTCAACAACATTAATCAGGTTATATGTTAGTCTTTACAATGAGATCAAGCCTGCAACCAAACTTATCGTAAAGTTCTAATCCAAATTTCTGGAGTTGAAGAGCAGACAGCAACGGAGTTTAGGTAGCATAATAGAAATACCAATTGATCAGTTACCACTTACAAGTCAAGTATCTAAGAGTAACACTTATATCTACAAATCTGAAGGCTTCAGACTGTAGAATCCTTGTTGAAAAGAACAGAAAAAGAATCACAAGCTGGCACATTAAGAGGATAAGCTATGCTGGAAGAGCTCACTTACTGATTCCTTAAATTTTTGGTATGAAAGCTTACTGTAAAAGCTTATTCATCGATCCTAAAGCAGTGAAAAAGCAAAAAGACACCATACTTAGATACATTTTATGGCCAGGAACTGATTTGAAGAAGAATGGTGCAAATGTTTCATGGGAGACGATTTGTAGACCCAAGACAGAAGGGGGCATGGGGTAGAGATCTACTGAGGAATGCAATTAGGCAGCGATCATTAGTATATTTGGAATATTTGTCGGAAGAAAGACTCCTTATGGTTTAGTGCATCAAAGGTTTAATTTACCAGTAACAAAAACTAAAACCATCATTTGTTATTAATAATGCTGAATCGCCACACATCATATTTGAATGACAACAAAAGTTTCATTCAGAATGAAATGTAACTATTTTCTATTACAGAAGATATATAAAACGCCTCAACGTTTAAATCAAATATAATGTGGGACTGTTCTTTCACGACATAATAACAACGCTAAATTCACAGTTGCAATTGCAATACAAACATTTAATTTTACATGTGCTGCTGAATCTAGCTAAGTGACTCTATATGTTAAAAAGAAAAAACCCATCTTTTTCAATGCCACAAAAGAAATAAGCTCAAACAAGTAAAATCAATGTTCATACTATTCACTAAGATAAAAACTAAAGAAAAAATTTGAACAGAACTTAAAACATATGCAATACGAGGAGGGTCAAAGAGGTAAATTACGTTTTAGACAACGCATCAAAAATACTCTGTGCCTCAGCTGTAACACCAACCCCAATCCTCTCAGCCTCTATCTCCGCTTGTCTGAAACCCAAATTGAGAAACATTATAACAATCATAAATCACAAGAAGACCATGAAAAAGAACAAAAGTTTAGCTAAAATGTATATCTTTTTAACGTTGCATGTTGAATTGTAATAATCGTCTAGACTATGATTTACAAGAACAGGAACCTTACTCACTGTCCCGTGTTTCTGGCTTTGTCAAATTTACACATTATATACAATGTATACTATAATAATCTAATAATGCTTATGTTTAAAGAACTCGACTCACTATCTTGTAAAGAGAGGCTTTATACCACATTAGGCTGCATATAGTACACCCCAAAGTAGGTCTAACCCCAACCTTTTTCCAGACCCCTCACATTCTAAGAGCTTTGTGCACGGGTCTGCCCTAATTATAAAGCATGAGCTAATGCCCATACTTAAGAACTCAACTCACTATCTGGTAAAGGGAGGTTTTATACCCCATTAGGCTGCATATAGTAAACTCCAAAGCAGGTCTCACCCCAAAATATCTCCAGACCCGGCACATACTGACAGCTTTGTGCATGGGTCTGCCCTTATTATAAAGCGAGCTAATTAGATTCCGAGTTTATTAGATTATTACGGTATTATCTACCCTACAATTCAGCAAAACACGAGATTTTTTGCACTTTACACGATCAATTAACACAAAACTAACAAAATTAAAACATGGGTATAGCATAAAAACAGCAAAAAAATGAGATATTTCTTAATCAATTTACCTAATAGCAGATTCTTCTCTGGCTTGAAGGGCATTGAGATCAAGAAAACACTTGTTGGTATCAAGTGGGTCTTCAGTTTGACCCAAGTAAGTCAACTCCTTTATGTAATTAGCTTTCAGTAGCCTTATGTTTCTCTTTGACCCTGATGATTTTATACCCTCTTGTATTTTTCCCAAAAAGCAAATCAATCACAGTTAAAGAAACCATTTTCCTCACAAAATACATAAAAAAAATTAACAAAAATTCACAAAAATAAAATTAACATAGATCACAGATGTATGTAAGAGTGATAAATATTGGTCCCACATTAGGGTTGGCTCGTGAACCAAAGGGCCCGAGCCTCCCTTTATTAAAATGGTGCATGTATCGGGGCATATGGTTGCACCAAAGTGAATTTCTTGTTATCAAAAAACAAAGTGATAAAGATTGAAACTTTTAATGTAAATTTGAAGGATATGAAGTACGAGGATGTTGGAGGGGCGGTCAAAGGTGATGACTTGGGCTTGAAATTCTTCACCAAAAGTGGTTTTGATTGAGAGTATGCATCCCACTGCGAAATCTTCACTGCTAGTTTGAGCTGCTTCCATGGGAAAAAAACACACACACTTCTTTCCCGTTCTGGTTCTTGTTCTGTGTGTGAGCTGAGGAGTGTGTTTTTTTTGGGTTCCAGTGATATGGGCTAGTGATTTGCAAGTGGATTTACTAGTGGAAAGAAGCCCAATATCTATAGGCCCAAGATGGTCAATCCAACTCGGTTTGGGTTTCTCGTATATTGGTTTTCTTTTGAAAATCTTCTTACTTTGGGCTCCGTTTGCCGTAAAAAATTTTCCTGAAAAATATTTCTCTAGATTTTCTGATATTTGATAACACTATAAAATGAATCAATTGAAAAATATTTTCAATTAATATAAAAAAATAGTTATAAAGAGTGTAAAATATTTTACAATAATCTAGATGATGCAAACAATTTTGAATTCACACTCTACCCCCTTGCCCTGGTCACTTCCACCCCACTCATCACACTCATAAATACTTATGTGTATGTGTATATAAAAATATCCCATCGAGAAATATTTTTTATTATGACAAATAAATAACAAAACATATTTTTCAGTGTGAAAAATAAATACCATCAAATTTTTTATTTTCTAAAAATATCTTCCCGTGCAAATATCTATATATTTTTTTTCTTCGACACTATTGGTTGGAGTCTCAGCCTGCCTCTTGACTCCGTTTATCTATCCTAACGCTATCGGGATTGGTTTTTTTCTTATTTATTTATGTTTCAATTGAGGCAAAGTCAGAATTATACATGAATCAATCTAGAGAATGTTTCACACTTAAAATTCTTCTCCGATGAAATCCAAACTGGCTCTAGCACCCAAAGGCAGCAATAATTCAAAATTGGCCAAAAAATCTGCACATTTATTTGCTTCTCAATAAATATGATAAATTTTATACCCTAGTCGAGCAGCAATAATCTTCGTCTTGACTTATAGTTCATGTCGGACATTCGATTGAGGATTGTTAATCTTATGTCCATTATGAGGTAATCCATTTTAAATCTGAATACCAACGGATTAACACTTAGATAAAGCTCCATAAAATCTTGTTTGTTTCAAAAGAGCAGTATTCCATAAAATTTCGTCTAGCAAGCATAAAGAACACCTATTCATTTTGAAAAAGAAAAAAAAAATGTAGATTACAAAGGGATAGAGAACTTATTGAATAGATCAAACTCTCCAAATTGATATTGTGATCTTCGATAAACATTAAAAAAGTACTACACCCAAAAATAACCCTAGACTTGTATCCTCATACCAGTCAAAACCTGAACTGGAACAAACTAAGAAATACTAAATTAATGAAATAATTAGTTTGGTGACACAAGTATTAAGTCGAGACTAATTCTATTTGGAAGGCAATTAAGCAAGACTTGGTTAGCCAAGAAAGAAGAGTTGGAGTTGGAGGAAAATAGAAGATATGGAAGCCCCACAACCACAAGTCATTTCTAATGAAAACCCTTCAACAAACCTTGAAGAAAATACAAACTGGTAATTTCTCTTTCTTGCTTCGGTTTTCTGTAACCTTAATTATTAATTTGAAGTGTTTTTTTTTTGAAAAAAAGATTTTGTTCAAATTGCACAATTGAGTTGCCTGCATCCAAGGAAAAATACGTTTAGTGTAAAAAGTCTCAAATTCATAATCATTAATTAGCTATGCAAATCTCTTGAGAAACGAAATCATAGACCTGTAGGTTCAGGGTCAAATCGACTACTACCATTCCTTTTCTCATTCATTTTTTAACATAAAAAACTACTTGTGCAATTCCTTAATTGATTTTTTTTTTCTCGATCAGCAAAAGAATTTTCATTGCAACAAATCAAAATACATAGGAGTATATATACTCTCTGATCAAAAATATTTACAATGAAAGAACAACTTACAAAATAATGAATTCATCAACATTTCATGCTTTATATATACTAATGTTAATTCTTATACATTTAAACTTAATTTTCCCATCCAATCTTCCGTTGATATCGACTTTGATTCTGTTTAGAATTTGGTCCTCAGTTCTTGCACAGTTGTTGTGGATTTCGTCATTATTCCTGTCCAATCATCGATCTTTTTCATTGCAGTTTTGTTTTATTTTTCACTTTATTAGTCATGTTTGATGTTACAATGTCTTTTTTTTTTTTCCTTAAATTTTTTTTTTTTCATGTGATTATGCTAGGTATTTATGTTGTTGTCAAATTTGTTGTCCACCAGATTGGGTTGCGGCATGCATAGATCCCTGTTGTTGTGGGGTTTGTATAGAATCTGTATGCTCGTCTGGATTTTATGCCTTCTGAGTAAATTAACTAGTGTTTTCATTGTTTACTAATGTAAAAACTTGTTATTATTCTCTTGTAAAGAAAACATCTCAAAAAAACGATCTTGTTATTGCAGCGAAAATATGAGAAAAGTTTTACTTGACAAGGAAATGGTCCACTAAATTTTTTTAAAGGGAAACTTAAGTCAGGGCATAGATGACTGACTTTGGAAGCAGAACACGGACCAATTTCCGTTATTTCGGATTTTTATTTAACGTCACGAAATCAAAGTTTATGATGAAGTGAGCAAAGTTTCTATAGTGTTTTACCTTTACTTAGTCTCGATTCATAGTAAAAGCATTATTTACATTACTTAAAATATTATATATAAGACTTAATTTTGAAACTTCTCTCATTTAAAATAAAAATCATACTACTCCAAATGACAGTGGCAATGGTCCACTAAATTTATTGAATATTCTTGTTTCCAAACAAGATGTACTTTCCACTAACCACCAACAACAGATAAAAGAAAACTCTTATACTACTATAACGACCAAATCGTGAGTATGCTTCCCTTATAGTTTTTGAATTTTAAATTCAACTTTTATAGAATCATAGTGGAGAGAAGCCTATATTTTATGTAAGATTACACAACTTGAAGTTTTAAATGCTCTATCGAAACCATAATTTTTTTTTTGCCAAATGGGCTGTGCAAAGTAATTAATCTTACAAATCAAAAGCACAATGTTGATATTTTCATTTTTAGGGTTTCACAGGCTGACTGATTTGTTTTTCTATGAAGGAAATTATTATCAACTAATCACATGACTTTTGGTTTATATATATATATATAAGGATACCAAAGTTAATCATGAAAGAAATCACTAACAATGAATAGTATCTTGATCACTTTGTTGTTCTCAAGTATAATTTTAGCAAACTGCCACTTGCACTTGCAAAGGTCGAAAATTACAACAATATTAGCAAGGTCTGCTAAGAACGTTATAATAGAGATAAATAGAAGTAAAGTGATGATTTATTATAATGAAATGATATAAGTTAATCTCTCTTATAAGATTATGAGAGAATTCTTGCAAATAGACACTTTTCGTAAGAACATTTGTTATCCTTTATAAAAAATATTTCTACTAATCAGAATTGAGAATTTGTCAATATCCATTAACATACATTGGGAGCTTATGAAGAATAGGGTCAGATGTATGATTGTGCAGCCCATGTGTTAAATTACATGGCAAGTTCTATGATAAAGTTTAAAGAAACTACCACTAGATAACTTGTGATAATGAATTAATAACATGTTGGCATGGATTAAATCCCTCATAATATTATAATATTACGAGATAAGTTTTACCATTGAGTTTGTTCGAACTCTAATTTTGAAAGTGCTACTAGAAAAGAACAAGAAAGACATGACCATGTTTCATCAGCTCAATGAATAATTAACTTTTATTTTGGCTCGGCCTCCATACAAATCAAAAGAATAAAGAAAAGAAAAACCCTATCTATGAGAGAGATTCAAAATATGATGATGAACTTATTATAAATTTATAATAAAATAAAATAATATAATTAATTTACATTATTGAATAGTGGAATAAGTTCTCCTTGCAGTGGGATGGTTTGTCTTGATCATGAATTTGTTCCAAATTTTTTTACGCTTATACATGAGTATGCATTAGACGGACCCCGTAAGTGTGAACTCTAAATACGTACTATCAAAAGAATAGTCTATTTATACCTACAAGTTTCTAAGTGGACCATTACTCTTAATTTTAAGCATATATGGATGAACCGACAAAGTCGAGTACTTGCACTTTGAGCCATTATGAGTGTGGTCTAAATGCTTAGGTCACTACCGAACTCATCAGTGCTAGACAAAGCCAGAGGTCCACGACGGATCCTATTATTGAGCACAAGTATCACGCTTATCCAAGACGATAAGCAAGAAACCCAACATCTTATGGATCAAATAAGGCCCTCATCTGTTAAATCGCAAGATCTTATATGCCATAGTAAAGTGGATTACCTCCTTGAAACTTGGTATTTAAACATATCATCATGGCTAAGAGCTGGTTAGATCTTGGTAAGTATAAGTAACCCATCCTCGAGTGCATTAAGGTACAACACCCAAACCAGAACATACTATTTTTATTCCTCTCGCTCGGAAGTAAACTTGTTCCTATAACTGACTTGAGTATCAGAGGAGGAACTTAGTGACACCTTGAAATCTTTTGTTTTACAGGAAAAATATGTCAACGAATCCCAAACAGGATACCACCAAGTCATCCAGACCATCCTAACCCTATGAACCAAATTTTATCTTAACATTTATAATTAAGACTTTTTACCTTGTAATTAATTATCACTGGACTACGCTATTCCTTAGGAGAAAATTCAAATACAGTTGGACTCGACGTCGGTAAATTCTCCACTGCAGAACCCGAAATGACATAAATTGTCCACATCGTATCCTAATAATTGAGGAAGAACATCATTATAGAAGATAGTGGCTTCACTCGTCCAGATTCAATAATGTGATCCGTTGAAATGTCCCTTCATATAACTCTTCTGGGGTAATTGAGCAGTGCTTTGACTTTAGCAGTACCAGGTTCATCACTAGATTAGAGACAGGTTGTTTACTTGAGAACACACAAAAAATGTGATATCATATTTGTGGAATACATGTGATTTATAAATTAGTCTTGTGAATTTAAATAATAATTTAAATTAATTATTTTATATCAGTGTATTTGAGATCAAAGTAGTTATTTTTATAAGACTACAATATTACTCTCGTTTGGGGTCAGGGTTTTGAGGCCGAGGTGCGACATAATGATATTCAAAACTAGTTATCAGTTAGATGTAAGAGTTTAAATATTGTGCGGGGTAAAGTTCTGCATCGTGCAAACAAGGTCGGAGCCCACCTAGCTCGTGAACTCGTACGAGCCAGTGGACTCGAGGCCCGAGTAATTATTTTTTTAAATTTACAACATAGTCTTGCTTACCAAGTTGGAGTTTTGAGCCTAAAGAGTGACATGACTAATCATAAAAACAAGAAAAAATATATGAAAAAGAAGAAAATAATGTGATTTTGGACCTCTTAGATTAGTCAATTGCTTTACATCCTATCATGTGGTGCTTGCAATGAAGAATTGCAAGAGAATATCAATTGTTGATGACATTTGTTGTGCTACAAACTAAATGAAGCAATTAATCTCTGATTATTGGGATAAATGTATGAAATTGATTGATACCATTAACAAGTTAAAATTACTTAAGATTGCAAAGATGTTTTTTTTTGGTTGAATTGCTAAGATGTTAATGAATACACTTTTTTCAATGTATTCAAAAACTTGTAGAATTTTTTATTAATATGACCAAATTCATAGCATGAGCATCTTTAACCCCTAAATAAAATCAAGCCTTAATCCATGAAGTTATTCGAATAAATAAATAAATATATATATATATATATTTAGGAATATATAGATGAATAAAGATTAGTTTGTGAAAGATGTTGCCAATTGAATTTGAATATGTTGTTAGAGAGACACTCGATTATAGTGAATAATCTAAATGATTTCGTCATAATTAAATGAATGATTCACAATTATCGCAACTCTCTCAAATAACATTATAACGGAATTTAAGTCTGTTGCACACCATATGAATTTACTAGTTTATTAATGTCATTCGATTTTAATATGCCAACCAAAGAATGCATAACATAAAATTAGTATATACCTGAGTCTCATTCTGCCAGTAATTAATCTGCTGCATGTTTCTCCTGGTAAAATATTCCACATCCTCCAAGAATTATGAATATCATTTGTCAAAGCTATTAATTTCTGTATTGCAGTGATATTAATATAATATTACATTGCTTAGCTAATATTGCGATAATTAGAGACAAGTACGGATGATAGGATGGGTGCTTAAATCCATGCTCAAATGCAGATTGGATTAAAAAAAATGTTAAGAATATCACATGTTCCACGAGACATGAAAATGACATTACTACTCTACATCTTTTAAGAATGAAAATATACGACAAAAATGTTAATTCGTGGATAGAAATATTTGAGATTAAATTTTTTTTTGACTGATCTGACATATATTTTAGAACATTTTGAATTTGAATTTCATTTTTGATTGATTGACAAATAAAATAAAATATATTACTACATTATAAAATTTATAACTTTAAAATAAATTTAATATCTTTTTACGTAAAATATATTTCTTGTTAATTTTTTTTTTTTAAAAAGAAAACCATTACTCTCCATTATAGTCACCTCCAATGGTTAGAAAAATTAGTTGGCCAACCAAATATAATGGGATTCTCGATGTGACTTTGACTTAATCACCCATAAGCAACTTTTCTCATCTCTCTGCCACCTCGACCTACAGCCCCCACCCCCCACCCCAACCCCAAACCCACACCCAAACCCAAAAGCCCCCATTGTAAAGCCAAAAAAACCACCCCTACACAAAAATAGAGAGAGAGAGAAGAGAAGAGAATATATGAAATGGTTACCACAAATCCAATAAAAGATCATCACCAATCTCACTCCCTCACAAAGAAACTATTGCTTTGGACTTTGTATGCTCTCATCTCTATAACCTTCATTCACTTTTATCTCTACCACACACCCTTCTCCTTTTCTTCATCTCCTCAGCTTCTTTCAGATAACCACATTATCATCAACATATCTTCACAAGGTAATCAATGTCGGAATTTATGTATCTAAAGTGAGAATTATATCATTAGACGAAATGTCCACTTTATATTTTTTATACATATTATACAAATGTTTGTGACATAACAAGATCTTTCATGTTGTTTTCTTGCAGAAAACAAAAGTACAACAACAACAACAACAAATGTTCATCAGATTGCATGTGATTACACAGATGGAATATGGGTCCATGACAAAACAGGCCCTTTGTACAATGGTACAACCTGTGGCACCATTAAAGATGGTCAAAATTGCATGAGCCATGGCAGGCCTGATCAAGATTATCTCCATTGGAGATGGCAACCAAAACAATGCAAACTTCCCAGGTTTGACCCCAAAATCTTTCTCCAAATCCTGAAGAACAAACACTTAGCCTTTGTGGGTGATTCAATGGCTAGAAACCAATTGGAATCATTGCTTTGCATGCTTGCCACAGCCTCAAAGCCTGACCTTGTCTACAACAATGGTGAGGACAACAAATTTAGAAGATGGAATTTCCCTTCATATAATGCAAATGTTTCAATCTATTGGTCACCATTTTTAGTCCATGGAATTGAGAAAAATGATCATGATATGAACTTTAATAAACTGTACTTAGATTCTGTGAATGAGAGATGGGCAGTTGATATAGATCAAATGGACATGGTTGTTTTATCTGTGGGCCATTGGTTTCTACACCCTGCAGTGTATTATTATGGAGACAAAGTACTAGGTTGTCATTATTGTTCTGGTCAAAACTACACAGAGATTGAATTTTATGGTATTTTAAGGAAGGCATTGAACACTACCCTTAAGACAATTATTGAAAGGAAAGGTCCAAAAGGCAATGAATTTGATGTTTTTGTCACAACATTTTCTCCACATCACTTTGAAGGTGAATGGGACAAGTTTGGAGCATGTCCTAAAACACAGCCTTATAATGAAAGTGAGAAGAAGCTTGAAGGCATGGATGGTGATATGAGAAGAGTTGAGATTGAAGAAGTGAATGCAGCAAAAGAGAAAGCTAAGCAGTTTGATAATTTAAGAGTTGAGGCATTGGATGTGACGAAATTAGCTTTGTTGAGACCTGATGGCCACCCTGGTCCATATATGTATGCTTTTCCTTTCGCTAATGGAGTTGGTGATCGTGTGCAGAATGATTGTGTTCACTGGTGTCTTCCAGGGCCTATTGATACATGGAATGAGATTTTCTTAGATATGTTGAAGAGATGGTGTTAAGGGTTGGAATCTGCTTCGCCCGACCCGAGCTCTAACCTGCAAAAAAGAAAAGGACAATAAGGGTTATTGTCAATAATTCACTCTCACGATTAAGTCAGTAATTTGGTTCAGACAAATAATATATCAAATTATTTTTTTTTTTGTCATTTTTTATGTACTATTTATAATAAATAATAAACAATCTTTATAGATATTTCGGTGGGTCCCAGTGGTCCAAAGGACTCTTCTTATAATGCTGCGTGGCTAAGGGAATCATTGTATGATCTTTGGGCCCTCTAGGCTACTTAGGTAATTTTACCATTATCAGATGGCAGGTGTGAATCTACTAGACAGGAAGATTTTTTTTCCAGGGGTAAAAGATTCGGGACATCTTACACATTGGTACTGTGTTTTTTAGATATGAATCTCCCTCCTAATATTATATGACATTTAAGTATGTGCTTCTCATTCTTGTGAAAGTGAACATTTAGAACTAGTTGTGTCACAGGAAAACGATACAAAACAGAGAAATACGAGACTTGGCTGCAATTTTGGCCTGCAGTCGCTTGGGGAGAGACAACTAGCAAGGCAAAACGAATGAGAATTGATGAAGGAGAATGCACAAGGAGCTGAAGATGTTGTTTTGCATATGTATAAATTAAGTTAAAATGTAAAGATATCCGAGTGCATTTGTACATGGTGGTCAAAGTATATTGATTTTTTTGCATACTGATCTATTACAGAGTAAGTTACAATTACTCATGATCTTTTTCTTTTTTCTTTACCTTTTGGTTACAACAAGTTGTTACCTGATAATTTACCTAACTCTTACGTGTAATTATTCATAAATTTTGATTCTAAAGATATTACTGTCCTGGGTACTGGATTATGGGGTTTTGGGTGAAATGATGACTCGAGTTGATTATTTTAGGGTATGTCACTATTCTCACTTGTGGTCTAGGATTCTGGGCAATTGATTTGGATTAAACAATAGTTCGAGTTGATTATTTTAGATTATCTCGCTTGCAATTTAGAATTCTCACTAATTTTGCTGGCGGTTCGGGATTCTAAACTCCGTGTGTGACAGATACGTTTAACTGCTTTACATATGACCATGCAGCTTAATCTCACGAACTCTTCGTGAACTAGTCTCCTTTTTACTTATCACAAGAAAAAACCTCTCATTAAGGTATTCATTGAAACTTATTTTTAGCCTGTCCAGTTACAACTCATTTAGCTACATATCAATTTTAAGTTAGAAAGGAATAAAAATTTCATATTGGCTGTTGCATGTGAGAATGTTTATGTCCGCAAAACAGGGCTCAGATTCAAAGTACAATATAGCGCTCACTGCTTTGCTGCTGCTAGACACATGATAAGGCATCAAGCTTTGATAGATAACCTTTAATTTTTATATTTTTTTTTTGCTTTTATTAAAGGGAGGTAGAGCCGTATTACAGTTTAACTATTCTTGGAGATGTATTAACCTGTCGGTCTTTCTCCAACAGTACAAGAAGAGAAGGAGGTAGATAACAATGTGCCCGAAATTGGCCAGCAAGTCCATAGCACGGTTCCAACATGGTATACTTGGTACCAAGATTAGCCCGTGATCACCATTTTACAGTCTTCCATCAAAGATTTAAGCAGCTCATTCAACACGAATGTTATTTTTGGGTGCGAGAGTGTCCCGAGATTAAGTGCCGGAGTATGTAACGTTCTTTGAAAGTGATGTAAAATTGGCTTATAGGCCTCCCTTTGAGTCGAGGAGGAAAAACAAAAAAAAAAACAGATTAGCAATCCCTTCAAATCGAGCTGTCAATTTTATGGCCATTATACTCTGCAAATTAACGTCATTAATCTAGCTTGAATTCATTAAACATAGTAAGAATGTAATTTTCACTGCATAGATTATATAAATCCGAGATCTAACAAAGGAGACATATCTCAATTGGATAAAACTTGGTTTGGTTAGATTATATCAGTCCAAATAATTCAGAATGAGTCTAAATTGAATTTGTCCAAGTTGATTGCCATAATATAATTACCATATAACTGTGTATGCAGAAACTTATTGTTACTGTCAACTAGCACAAAGCCTAAGATCGAACTTGCTTCTAAAGAAACTATCAATACTGATGATACAAAAATCTACAGAAGTAGACTGTTCCATCAATAATAAGAAAATGGTTTCTGAGACGGGGAGCGCGCAGCAACGCCTGTCCAGCTCCCAATCCTAAGAGGTAAGGGTTGAGATACGCCTTTTCACAGAGTCAGAAAGTATAAGTATTAAAACATAAGGTCTAGAGCAGCTGATCATACCTGCAATCATGGGATATATCCGTTAGATCACTATACAATGTGACCTGTGGGGCTTGGCTCCCAGTATAGTATCCAGGGGAGGACCCCAAAACTCTTAGCACGTGACACACTCCCCCACCCAATTCGCAAAATTTCCTTGTTGTAGACTTCACCCGCTACTAACAACTTTGTTCGAGAGAATGTTGCGAGAAAATTGAACCTGCGAGTCAACCAGATGGAAGGCATGATCAAGGCTACCAATACTAAGGCAATTCCAATCGTTGGTGTTGCTCGTGGGGTGAAAGTAACGATTGGACCATGGCAAGTTGTTGTGAATTTTATAGTCACTCATTTAGACGACTATGATGTGGCGTTTGGCCTAGAATGGCTAGACAAGTTACGTGCATTCATAATTTCGTTTGAAAAATCTATCATCGTGATAGGAAACGAAGTCCCTTGTGCCATCTCTATGATGTGAGAGACAAAGACTAGCTCCAAAACTCTCTTCAATGTGCAACTAGTCAAGGGACATTCGTGCAGTAAAGAACTGTACCCCGTCGCATTAGAAGGAAACAGGCCTATCTAGGGTGTTCTCCGCTCATCATTCAAGCTAGTTCGCCAAGAACCCCCTGTGCGTTCGTGTGCGCAACCTCAGACAACCTCTAATCAAGTGGAAGGATCAACCTGAGGATGTGCAAAGTTGGAAGCAAAAAGATGCATTAGGGTCGTCCACCAAGAGTTCAACCATGCATTGGCGACGAGGACGACGCCAATTTAGGGGGGAGAGGGTTAGACGAAATGCGTGTTTCGGCCCAAACAATACCTACGGCTTAGTCGAAACGTGCCCGAAACAGAGTTGACGTGCCCGATGCTAAAATCTGCCCAAGGCAAACAATGACCCTCACCAGCATATTCTAGAGCATTCTAAGACAGGGAAGTTTATTCAACAAGCCTTGGACGAAATTGGAAGGAACCCAGCTGGTTTAGATGGAGAAAATTTCAAAAAATGGTAAGGAGGGAAAATTTGCCCAGACTGCCCAACTGGCTAACCGAACTGCCCAACTCTGCAGAGATTTTTCCAGCAGCTTGCTTAGGTGGCTAAGTCTGAAATTTTCCAGCAAATTAACATTGTAAATAGGGAAAATATCACATTAGCCCCCTGTGATATGTGAAAGTATCATTCTATCCCCATGTGTTCGTAAAACTTCAAGAAAGGCCGCTGTATTATTAAAAAGTCATCGCACTACTCTTTTCATATTTTTTTAAGCTATTAAATGTCATTTTTACCCTTTTATATTACATATTTTTTTGTTTTTCTTTCCTTTATTTTTAACTATTTACCATTAACTAAATTTTTTTTTTATAAAAAACATCATCTTCCCCAACCACCCCCACCTCACATCCCCCTCCCTCACCTTCCCCTTCTCCACCCCCTGTTGCTCTGTTGGAGCAGCAGATCTCACTGTTGCTCCAACGAGCAGCAACAGCGTGGTGCGTGGGGGTGGGGGTAGATCTCACTGTTACTCCGATGAGCAGCAGAAGCGTGGTGCGTAGGGGTGGGGATGGGGGGGTGAGGTGGTTGGAGAAGATGATTTATTTTATTTTATTTATTTTTTTATTTAGTGGTAAATAGTTAAAAATGAAGGAAAGAAAAGAAAAAAAAGTATATGTAATATAAAAAGGGTAAAAATGACATTTAATAGATTAAAAGATACATGAAAGCTGTAGTGGGATGACTTTTTAATAATAAAGGGCTTTTTTTGAAGTTTTACAAACACAGAGGGATAGAATGATATAAGGATAGTCTCATGTGTAGAAGCTATGGTTTTAATCACATCCCTGAAAGCTTGATAATAGGCATCGCTTTTGATTATGCGAATTTGATCACTGGACAAGAGCAAAATATTCGGTCTCGAGCCGCCGTCATTGAAGATGTTGAGAGCTTCCTGGATCTGTCTTTCTAATTCATCATCGAAGTAAAGCACAACTTCGTATGATTCTCCTGAAGCTATTAGAGATATTGAGTTAAATCAGAATCTTGCCGAAGCTAAAACACACGCACGCACACACACACACATTCATTGAATGCCTGTGAAAGTCTCATTGTTTGTGATGAAATTGTATCTATGCAAGTGCAACAAGAAGAAAACCTGAAAGATACACATAGAACACACACACACAACCCCTCATCCAACCACCCCCCCCCCCCCCCCCCCCCACACACACACACACCCCACCCTATATATAAAGAAAAAGATTAATTGAATTGTATGCATGCCAACAAGAAAACTTGAAGGATAAACACACACAACACACACATGGTGAAGCTCTTTCTGATAGTTTCTGAAGATCAAAGGAGAACAAAGCAAAACGCTCGTTACAAGAAAATTTAGCCAACGACCCAATACCAACTACAGAGGCGTCTTCAAAATAAAGTTCAGCTTCTAATTCTAACACTGAATCCAGCGCCTTCACCATCTTAGTATCTGGCACATAAAAAGCTAAAGGAACAATAGGTTAACTAACATTACCTCTATAATTGCCATGGGTAGGTAGTTCTTTTATTTTCATTTGAAATTGTAGTTTGAATTTTGATGAGGATATATTGTTATCTGATCATAACATGTATATAGTAACAAAAGAGTGGTCCTTATTACTATAATTGTTATAACTTATTTATATAATTTATAATTAGTAATATCAATAAATTTACTAATATTACTATTATTATCAAATGACGAAAATAAACTTTCAAAATAAAATATGTATACAAAAGTAAAAGGGAAATTATTTTTTTATTATTATCTATTTATATTAATAATACTATTATTTATCAAATGACCAAGATACCCTTTCAAAACATAAATTACATATACATTTATGTTAATTTTTTATTATTAATTTTATTTTTATTCTTAAGACAATAATATTTACATATCTACAATAACAAAAGAATAATCCTATCATTTTATAAAAGTTATCCATAATACCATTTAGGTATATGTACTGACTATTAAACATGAATTTGTAATATACGTTCATTCATATCTTCAATATTTCTAGAGTATACGAAGTATGACATACTCTTTTCAAATTTTATTTCATTCCGGCGCCTATTATATTTCTTAACTCATTTCATTTATGTATAAATTTATTCTAAAATACCAATCACTACCTAAGTATAACACCAAGGTGTAGATGAGTTAATTTTGAAAAGGGAAAGAGACAGTTAGGTTTCTAACATTTTTGTCTTAAATCAAATAAGTTGCTAAGTTATTTTCTCTTCCTCTTAGGTCCCTCAAATTTAACATCTTACTAAAATTTAATGGATAAAATGTATTATAATCCTCTAGTATGAACAAAAAAATTGAAAAAAATTCTTAGAATAATTAACCAATAAGGACAAGCCATGTGCACCTATCTTTCCCATTAGCTTTCCCTTTCTCATCCTATCGATCTCGGGAAAGAAGGTCATATCCTCTTCCTTTTCCCCTTGTCTTGCTTTTTTCACTTTGAAAATCAAGGTCTATTTCCTTGAAGAACCTGACCATGAAATTTTGTTCCCTAAGGAATAGGTTTGGCATGCACAATGTATTAAAGATTATGGCCTTTAACGTGTACATGAGGATTATAGCCTTGCACATGAAAAAATTAATGGGCGGCGTTGAGACTTAAACCCATGATTATTTTGGTATTTTAAGCTCTGATACTATATTAAATTATCATCCCATCTAAAAAGCTTAACTTGCTCTGTTTGACCTAAATTTTAGACAATAAAAAACGCTTCGTGTCAGTTTAGAAGTTGAAACTAACCTGTTTAGCCCATGTTTGAAAGTGCTTTTAAGTAAAAGTTAAAGCTGAAAAAAACTTAAAAAAAATAAGAAGCTTCAAATTAGAACTTTTAAAAAAAGACTTTAGCGAATCTGTTTTTACATAATACGAAAATCTGTTTTTCTTTTTCTTGTTTAAATATACATCTCCATATTTTTTAAAGTCTAACATTGACCTCAAAATTTTTAAAAGCTCAATATTGTCTATACATTACATAATCTTTAATGTAATTTATAAGCCTCTAAGCTCCGATCCATACATTATCTACGTACACAAAGTATTTGTCGCTTTGTATATAACATGAAAGATTAGGAAACTTTTGGTTCACAAAATGATTTTAATTTCATGCCCAGAATTATGATTAAAATTGTTTGGTATGTTAAAAGTATTCATAGGAATATTTTGTTAAATTCTTAGGTATGTTATATTATTATATTTAGTTTAGACTCAATATTTTTAGCAATATTGAGCAAGTTTTCAATATAATGCCCTCCAACTTTGATGCATCGAGCACCGGTATTAATATTTGCTGAATTCCTCATTCAAATTCCATGTTTTCCCGTATCTGTAATTGGCAATTCGAGCTAATAGATTCAAGAGCTCTTTTACATTTTATTTTATTTTTTCATATTCTCCAGTTCTCACTTGAATGTGTGTGTACAAGTACACTTTATAAACGTAAGTTCTTGTAGTAATGCCAGAAAGTTCACAATGCGAATAGTAGATGTGGATTGGACCATTACATGCAATTAGGTAAATCCATCATTTATGTAAAACTCCGGGATCATCATTGTTGGGAAAGAATTTTGTTTTCGTTTCACAATTGGTTGATGATGGTTTTTCAATTACTTTCCGTTCTGATATTAGTATAATTTGTTTATATATATATATATATATAATGTGGTTAATGATGTGATTTTGCAACGTTTGTATTTTGTGTTGTTTGTGCGATTGATGGAGATGAATAAGCGATAGATTACTAATTTGTTAAATTATGCAATGATAATTAATTAAGTCATTCTATGGTTTTTTTCGATTAATATTAATCGAATTTTTTAATGATAGTCGCCAATTTAGCTTACATTAATAAATAAATAAATAAAAAGTGAGACTGATTTGTGTTCATTTTTCATAACTGAAGCTAACTTTTTAAAATTAGTAAAATTACGGATTTAGATTCTTTTACGACAAGTAAGTAAATAAGTAAATGAAAGAATAAGTAAACCCGTAAAACTATAGGGATTACCTCTGTAATCAGTGGCGAAACCAGACACCCGAGATTAAGGGGTGCACTACGTAGCGGAGTTAGTAACTAGGGTCAAGGGCACCCATTTATACAAAAAAAAAATTATATAAATTACAAAAAAAAAAAAAAAAAAAAACTTTTGATTCATGTTGAATCCTGATTTTGATGATAACATATTACAATATTTGAAAATAAAGAATTCGTGGGTATTTGAATTTGAACTGTTTAATTAAAGACACAAAATAATCAATTAAAAATAAAAAACAATCTAAAACTCATTCACAAAAATTAAAATTGACATAAATGTACAATTAAAGTAGAAAAGTTTAATTTAAATATTAAAAACATTACAAAAATAAACGAATCAAAATTCATACACAATGATAAACACAAATAGTCTCCAAAATAAAGAAAATAAATTGAAAACCAAATACACAATGAAGAGGGAAAAGCATGAGAGGAGAAAGAATAAAAAATAAGAAGGTATTTTTTTTTTTTTAAAGATTTTTTCCCCCAATTTTAGAGGGTTCACGTGCACCCTCTCAAGACCACTTGGCTCCGCCAGTGTCTGTAATTGACCCTTTCTTTTACAACAAGTAAAAGTAAGTTTCTTGTTGAATAACAACACAATCTTGAAAAGAAAAAACAAACAACACACACTCATCTTCATCTATACTTCCAACACCAAAACTATCCAAGATTTTGTTCTGCACTTGTCTTTTCTCTTCTCTCCTATGGCCACAACAGCCTCTCTCTCCTATGACAACACCAATTTAGGTGGGGGAAGGTGAGACGAAATGCTTATTTTAGCCCAAACGATACCTATGGCCTAGCCGAAATGTGCCCAAAATGAAGCCCACGTGTCCGGTGTGAAAATCTGCCCAAGGCAAACTATTACCCTCACCAGCATATTCTGGAGCATTCTAAGGCAGAGAAACTTATTCAACAAGTCTTGGACGAAATTTGAAGGAACCCAACTGGTTTGAATGGAGAAAATTCCAAAAAATGACAAAGAAGAAAAATATGCCCAGCTGGCTGACCGAACTGGCCAACTCTGCAAAGATTTTTCCAGCAGCTTGCTTAGGTGGCTAAGTTTGGAATTTTCCAACAAATTAGCATTGTAAATATCTTGATCATCAAATTATAATTGTGACAAATGCAAAGATCATAGTGGTGCTACTTGTATAGATCATAGGAATTGATCAAAATTTGTAACATGTATAAATATGAGTTGTATAGTGCAATGGAAATCAGACTTGCATAGCCATTTTTGTGTGTTCTCTTTAGCTCTCATACTTGGCCAAATTTCTACATACTTCAAGCCATAGTCCTTTGTTTTTAGTTTGCCAAAGGGTTGCACTACACCCAAACCGCCCTTTGCAAGCTTGTATGCCTAGAATCGACTAAATGTTGGGGCTACCAACCTCTAACACTTAAACTCGTGCTGCCAAACTCTGATCACACACTTTATAGGTACAACTTAGCTAGCATCTGTGTTGGCAAAGGCCGCACGACGATGATACTTTTGGTCTTAATCTCTAATCCCGTGAAACTTCACTGGGTAGTACATAATTTGATACATATAACATGAAAAAAATTAAGGAAAATTCTTAAAAACTAAAAACTCTACCTAATAGAGATGTGTATCCCACCAACACGTGAAACTCACGCTCTAAAGGATAGATTTATACTTTTTTAAAAACTAAAACCTCCACCTGATACATATAACATGAAGAAAACTAATGATCTCTCATACTTATTTTTTACTTGGTACTATTACATGACTTCTCCTACATTAGATGATAGATTTATTAAGCAAAAGACAAAATTAATATACTAAATTCATCTTTTAATACTCGTTTCTTCAACCATGTTTGAAGAGCAACAAATTTAGCAGAGATGAAAAACAACAATATCGAAGAAAAGGTTGTGCTACATACAAACAAAGAGTACTACCTAGTAGTGAAGGGCATTGTCTACATTTCTCGAGATGACATTCAAACTTCAAACGCCGCTTTCCATGACTGAATTCAGCTAATCTAATTCGAGTTACCCTCCCTTCCAGATCATCAGAATTGGCTTCATGAAACGCTAGAGTAATTGCACTTGTATCCGAAGCTCAAATACAATTTGAAGGCTATTATACTATGTACATATGTCGATGCATCCCTATTAAATTACTATCACATCTTAAGCTTTTAGAGATGGATTGTTATGTTTATTTAATCTATTGTTTTTCACATGCCCCTACACGTGTAAACATGATTCAATTTTTAGTTTATAGGGCAAATTGGACAAATAGTCCCTATTGTTTACAAGTTTTAGACAAATAGTCCCTATTATTTTAGAAGCCACGCAGTTAGTCTCCATTGTTTGTAAAAGTCCCACCAATAGTCTCCATTATTTCCAAAGTCACTCAGTTAGTCCCTATTGTTTGCAAAAATCTCTTCATTAGTCCTCAATGTTTGCAAATGCATTTGCAAACATTTAGGACTAATGGAGAGACTTTTACAAATAATGAAGACTAATGGAGAGATTTTTACAAACAATAAAGACTAAATGAATTACTTGTGAAACAATATGGACTATTGGTGAAACTTTTACAAACAATGAGGACTAACTATGTAACTTTTAAAATAATAAGGACTATTTATCAAAAAATTATAAAAAATAGGGACTATTTGTGAGATTTTCCCTAGTTTATACATGGACAGTTATATAGTAATTGATCTTTCTTATACTAACACTATCGAGAATTTATGCAAGAGAAAAAGAAATTCAGTTAAACAGAGTTTTTTTTTGGTCAAAAGTTAAACAGAGTTAGAAACAACCATTTATGATATATTAATTCTAGGAAAAATCTCACATTTACTCCCTATTGTTTACAAAAAAATTTTAGTTTAACCTTTACTATTTAAAATGTCTCAATATAGTCCTATTGAGACATTTCTGTTTGTGTTTTTTTCAGTTTGAAAACTACAGTAATGATATCATTTCTATCTGGCATAATTTCTTTATATTCTTTGATATCAAATTTGAAAACTACAGTAATGATATCAAATTTGAGTCTGACATGAAAATGTAAAGAAACACACAACAAGAACAATTAAAAAGAAAAACTGAAAAAAACACATACATGGCTGTTAATTAATTAAGCCGCATTAATAATGATATTCAAATCTAAAAGCTGCATGGAAATGAAACAACAAGAACGTGAACGATACAATAAAAAATTGAGTGGAATGATTGGGTAACAAACTATTATAATCAAAGATTATTAGTTCAATTCATGAAAACCGTAAGAGATTGCATGCATGCAGACCTGATGATTTCTTGAGATCAATAGAGAACAAAGGAGTACGCCTGCTATCAGAAAACTCAGCCAGCCCAACACTTGTTACATAGCCTTCATAGAGAACGTTGGCTCCAAATGCAGAATTCATCGCCTCCACCAGATTATCATTCGGCATATCAAACCCTATACAACAAATAGGCACCTAAGAACCTTTAACATTCACAACGCAAATTTTCTGCACCATTTTACAAAACTCATCATGAAACTTCATCAGAGGCATAGATGGAACTGCTGCAAGAAACACAGAATAGGCACTGCGTATCCTCGGCCTGACCACAAGAGACGATGTCAGGAATGTTATGGGGGTGGTCTCATGAGTAGAAGCGAAGTTTTCAATCACATTCTTGAACTCTTCGGGGTTGACATCTTTGCTTTTCATGAGGAACATGCAGGGTTTCCATATCCAGCTTGGCTGTCACAGAATTTATTGGTGAAGTCGTGAGTTTCGAAGCTTCCGATTGTTGTGAGGATCATGCTTTGTAGTTCAAGATCGAAGTAAAGCTCCACTGCGTATATTTTCATGTTGTTGCTTGGTGTTGATTTGTGATCTGCGTGTGGTTGTTGTTCTGATGAAGCCATTGGTTCTTTACCCTTTGCGGGCATCGATGAACTTGGTTTTTTTTCAGCCATTTTTTTTTTCAAGATCAAGAAAAAGTTGCAGAGATGGAATAGTATCAGAGAAAATTATTGCTAAGCAAAGAAAGCGAAAAAGGTTCGAATAACAGTTCTGATGAACATATAATAGTTTATATAGAGGAATAGGCGGTGAACAGAGATTGCAGTGGTGGTCAAAAGCAGCGTGGTGGGTTCCATACGGCAATGTCTGTGACCGCTATGGGCTTTTTTTTTATTTTTTTATTTAAAGAGATTTAAGTTCATATAACGTAAAAAAATAATACTTAAATTCATAATTCACACTTATAATTTTTCACTAACGAGTTACGTTCTATTAAATCAAAACCAACCCTAGTGGCATATATGGGCCTTTCTAATTGTTCAATTTTCTTTTCCCTTCATGTTTTATTTCTTCCCTTTGGTCAAATAACATTTACCTCTAATAATTGTCATGATGGCCTGAGGCTTGTTAATGAACAAAAAGACAATATTGGTTCATCTTTTGTCACATCTTATGCTCCACTTATAAATATTTTTTTAAGAAATAAAATATTTTATAATATTTAAATATTATAATTATATATATATCCCGATTAGTCCTGGTAGAGGTAGGGTTGGAGTGACGGGAGTGGAAGTAGGCGAGGTGATTTGGGGGGTTACAAGCTAAGGGGAAAGGGGAAAGGGGAAAGGGGGATGATGAGAATGGGGTGGGGATGAGCTGTGCATCCCCACACCATCTTTTAAGGCATATTACTAATTCTGATGGATTTACTATTTACTTATGAATATTATGAAAATGGTTTCTCAAACGTCACCCTTTAAAAAAAAAAAGGAGAGAAAAAAAAAAAGAAGAGAAGACTAATTCATTGGTTGAAAATCTGATTGTTTTTTTTTTTTTTTGGCTCAAAGACCCTTTTTGATTATTATTATTTTTTATTAATTTATAAAATGTATAGTTTTATCTAATTTTAACGGTATAATTTTACTTAATTTTGTCTTTTTTTGTCCTCCTTTATAAAAAGGTATAATTATTAAATATTTATCACCATTAAAAAAGTTAATAATTTTATAAAATATAGAAAGTGAATGTGCATATAAATAAAATTATTGGAGGATTTCGTGCCATTTACCAAAGAAATTATCCATAAAAATTTGGTTTTGAAATTTAGCCCTAGTGGTTCAAGTACAACTACTTCTGAGTTCTACTCAATAAAACACAGAATTTAGTAACTCAGAAAGTCTACACACTGTCCACTTGTCCAACAACACAATCTTGAAAAGAAAAAACACACACAACACACACTCATCTTCATCTGTACTTCCAACACCAAAACTATCCAAGATTTTGTTCTGCACTTGTCTTTTATCTTCTCTCCTATGGCCACAGCAGCCTCTCTCTTCTTCTCCTTAGACCCCCAACCCCTCCACCACCACCACCACCACTTGAATACTTACCAACCACCAATCTACACCACAAAACACACACACCGCCCTTTTCTCACCTTCCCCAAATCCAACCTCTACAATCTCACCATCCCACTCTCAAACTCCCACTCATCTTCCTCATCATCATTAACCTCCTCATCCCCATCACCTTCCATCCTCGAAGAGGAACAAAACCCTCTTCAGACAGGTCGTTTTCTCACCAATGAAGAGCTCGAAAAGCTTCAGTTTCTTGAAAACTATGCATACCATCAAGATTTGCAATCAGGGTCGTTGTGTATTCGTGTGATGAGGCAAGAAGAGATGGACACCACTGTTGCTTTATTGTCTGAATCTTTTGCTGAATCAATGCTGTTGCCTAAGGCATATGTGAAGGTGTTGGGGTTCTTAGTGAAGCAGTACTTGATTGAGAGGAGAGCTGTGATGCCTTATGCTGCAACACTTATTGGATTCTATAGGGAAAATGAAGAGGATGATTTGGAGTTGGCTGGTACTGTGGAGGTGTGTTTTGACCAAAGGGGTGCTAATGCTAATTCTCCTACACCTACTCCGCCCAAAAATCAACCGTACATCTCTAACATGACTGTCAAGAAGCCACTTAGAAGGTATGTGTAATGTCACATGTTGGCGGGAGATTATATATGATTGCGATTTATAAGTTAGTGTCGTGTGTTTAAGAAATAATACGGTTAGGGATTTTGCATTGGATTTGAGGCTCAAATGAATTAATTTTACGCCTATGGCATTGAGCTCGATTCTGGGCCTAGAACATGACAATATGCAATCTTCTTTCTGTTGTTCTTGATTCAAATTCTTAGTCTTCTTCTGTTATGGGATTTAGTAATCTGGTAAACATTAAATTCTTTTTATATCTAACAACTTCGAGATAATTATGTTTTTGACTTCCGATAGCTAGAGGTTGAATTTGTTGTTGCATATCCGTTTGGCGTTGTAGCAATGTCACTAGACCTGCCGCACTATTAAGACAAGAAGGGGATATTAACTTGTTAGCTGACTTGAATGGACAGCGCATAAATAGAAATCTGCAATTGATTTATGATTTTTAATCTAGAAATTATTTGGTGATAAAGAATGTGCTTTTTGAGTGTAGATGATTCAGAATTAAGTTCTAGCAAATCATTGAGGTGATCAGACTTTAATCACTGGTAGTTGGACAGGAAAGAGAGAATTCAGTGAATTGTTTTCGTTGTAAATAGTGCTACAATGTGTGCCCCTATCATAATTGGAGCTTTAAATTTGTTTGCTGCCATTCAAATGATATGTTAGGATCAGGTGTCTGTTTGCTCAATGTTGTTGCCTATGCTGAAGCATAAAAAATTCGAAGTAATTTGGTTCTCTTTTAGCTGACAAAATCTCCAAACATATTTTCCAATTTTGCTCTAGTCCAAGCTTATAATGGAAAACCAAAATGATGCTATATACGTCTGGATGCCAACTTAAGCATAAGCAGAGGAATGAGCCCAAGCTGGCTCATGTTTTATCAGCCACACAGATTTTCCCCAAAAAGACCAAGTTATTTCCACCCTTGAAATAGGTTTTTCATAGAACCGTCTTCCTAAGTCAGGCTTCTGGATTCAATTCTTCCTGCCTTCTAAGTTGCTGTACCAGTTACAGTAATGCAAATGTTTTGCATACTGCCTTATGGCTTCAAATGCTATGCCAGCTCTTTGACTTTTCTGGATTTCGGGTATCATGATGTACGTCAAGTGAATGCACCATACCACTATGCTGGGCTGGAAATGTTGTTCTCTGCCAGAAAAATGTTCTCTCCTTTTGCTTTTTACTTTATATCTGAACAACTTAATAGAAAATAAAACTGAGTAACAATTTTCTGGCAGTCTTGGCTACTCCTTTATCCATTTTCCTTCTTTGATTTTCCACTATTTAAGTCTATTACCTTTTTAGATATCTCCTAAAAAAGTTTTATGCTTATGTGCTTTAAAGCTACTGTGTTTTGTAGCAGATGTGGAGTGTGAATTATAGCAAAAGATGATTTGGTCAATCATGAAGGGGAACAAATACAAGCATAATTTGTTTTCTGTGTATGATGGCGGTCAACCTTGTGTTACAAACAGTCATCTATATCTATATAGGAAAAGTTAACCCAGTTGTGAACGAACATTGTAGAGTTAATTTGGCATCCTCCACTGGGTATAAATCCGGAGTTTAAACAAACATTTAGAGTTGTATTTGAAAATTTTTGGTGCATTTGATCATCTATCTTTATCACTGTCAGCATTCAGAGCTCACACTTGATGGCAGTAAATTAAATAGAAAAATCTGCAAAGCTGTAATATTATGTTCCTAATGAATTAGGTTATGGAGTTCCCAAGTTATAATTTCACTTTGGCAAAATGTAAGTGATACATGGTTGGTTGTGTATGCTGATTTCAATAACGTCCTCATCTGTTTTTAGGAGGGGCATTGGTTGGCATTTACTAAGATCGAGCGAGGGACTAATTTCTCATATGAGTTCATCGAGAGAGGTATACTTGCACTGCAGAATGATTGATGCAGCTCCCTTCAACATGTATACAAAAGCAGGCTACAGTGTCTTTAAGACAGATAGCATCTTGACCTTGTTGACACTGCAGAGACGTAAGCATTTGATGCGCAAGTACCTTCCAGTCTCACATTGCTCTTCAGAAATAGATATGCCTGAAGAGGAGCTTTCTTCATGAACTGACATAATATATAACACATGCCTTTTCAGGTACAGTCAATCTCTAAATGTCCAAAAATTGGTGAAACTTCTTGTGTATCTGGAACCTTTGACATTTCTGACACCAACTATGAAGTTGTACTAAATTGTATATTGTGCAAGTGATATGATGTACCAATTTCTACAAAATTTTGCTCTCTTACGGATTTCTAATGTCATAAGAGGAGATGTACAGATGTGACTGGGGAATCCGTTGGCCACCTATGCTATTGCTGTGGCCTTATCTAACTTTAGTGATTAAGATATTGTATGAGTATACCTGACTTTGCTTATAACCAATGATAATGTTGATTGAGTTATTTTCAGGTTTTTTCCACTGAGTTTCTGTTTTGGCACCACTGGCAACCTTCTTACAAACGAGTAATCATCTTGCAACACATTAATTAAGACTATAATGTTATGACTGCTAGAGCAATGGAGGCGGCAACAAGAATTCAGCTTTTCTTGTCTCCATTTTATCTTTGAGAGACTGGAGAACACTAAATTGCCTGATTAAAGAAAACGAAAACATAGACAGTAAAGGAATAAAAAAATCGGACTCTTTGTTGGAACGGCAGTATATATTTCTTTCAGTTTGCAGCTTTCCAAGTATCCCTCCTGTTTCAGTGTTTCATTTTGTCAGTTATGTGAAATAGGCTGAAAAAGTAAAAGATCAATATTTCATGCTTATTGCTTATATTACACGTAACACGCTGCATAAGATAACTGTTTCTCCTCAAGGATTTATGCCCGTAAAATATTTAACTGGCCCTCAAGTGAAATTATACATGTTCTCAACCTTAACATAGGGACGGAGGATTGACTCGCCATGATACTAGTTTTTCATTCTACTAAAACACAGTAGATGTTGGCATAAAAAACAGAAATAAAGACATATTTTGACAGTGGTGTTCTTGGAGGGAAAGGAATAGTCATGAGCATAGAAGCTTCTTCTGATGCTGTATTATTGTTATCTCGATATCTTGGGCATATTAAGTTACTATTAAAACTACCATCTCCTGCTCCTCTATGATTATTACTCAGTCTGGAAATCTTCTAAATGATGGATCTGTCATTCAACTCTTTCAGTTTTGATGATTTGAGCCTTTCGGATAAGTTCTAAGACTGCTGAGTTTTCAGCATCCTGCTTGAAGCATTGGTAGCACATCTTCCTAATCAGAATAAATCTCACTGATGTTCAGATCAATCTGAATGTATGCATAGTCATCCCCAGTCCTTTTGAATTTGTGTGCAAGATCAACTGAAGCTCTTTTACACATTCTGCCATTGAAGGCCTCTCGCTGCTGTCAGTTCGGACACAGCGTGAAGCTAGGTTTGCAAACATGGCTATAGACTCCATCGTGTATGAACCCCTGCTCATCTCTGGATCAATAACTTTACGCAGTTTCTTCTTATCATTCAGTATATGCCTAACCTGTATCACTCCAGAAACATCGATTAGTATACAAAGGTAGATCTCAAACTATTTAGTTGTCTCCTTAGAGTCTGATTGGATGCTAAGAAGTAGCCTATACCTGCAGTACTAAGTTTTGATCATTCGGTTCTTGGTTCAGGTCTATTGCTCTCCTTCCAGTCAAAAGCTCGAGAAGAACGACTCCAAATGCATATACATCACTTTGTAAAGTGAGTTTCCCTGTCTGTTGTAAAAGTTAGATTCAAATCTTAGTCCTTGCATTCAACTCCAAGCAAGATTTAATTAGTCAACTTTGTTGTGAAAATAACTGAAGAATTTAGAGTGAGGAAGGTCTTTGTCTATAGTAATATAAGAATGAGCCTAAGATGTGAACTTAAAATATTTATGTTCATACATATTTTGAATATATAAGTATACAAATGCAAAAGCACAATTCATATGCATTAGGTAAGAAGGGTGCAATCACTGTGTGGAGCTTGTTTATTTGCCGTTTTCAATAGTTAGATAAGTGCTATTGTGTTAGAGTAAGGAACCCTAGAACAGAGAAAATCTTGTAGTTACTAACTTTATCGTTCATTATGTGATGGATAAAACTCTTTTAGAGCAAAAAAAGAAAAGATTACTTTGAATCTATCAAAGAATGAAATAAGATACTTTCTACTGATATTCAGTTGTGAAAGTTAATAGAATCTTGCTGTATTTGTGTGTGTATTAGATTCATACCAAAGTATACTCCGGATCAAAATAACCAAAAGTACCGAGTACTCTAGCTGTCACACAGGTCTCTTGCCCCTCGGGCATCAACTTAGCAAGCCCAAAGTCTGATATCTGTATGTATAGACAGCAATACTTTGATTAGTGTCTCAATAGAGTAGATTCATCCTATCATGCCAAAGGTGCACTAGATCAAGCGTACCTTTGCTTCATAGTTAGTACTTAGAAGAATGTTGGTAGATTTGAAATCTCTGTGAACAATAGGAATTCCAACCGCAGAACTTGAATGGAGATATGCGAGTCCTCTTGCTGTGCCAAGAGCGACTTTGAGCCGCAAAGGCCAATCCATCTTCTCTTCTCCAATTCCTGCATCCAGTTATAAATCAAGTAGAAAGAGTAGTCAACTATGTAAGGACTTAACTAGATGGAAGAGTTCAGATGTTAGACCGACCGTTTAAGTGATCTTGCAGATTCCCTTTGTGCATATATTCATAAACAAGAAACCTGTGCTTTCCATCTGCACAATAGCCTATCAATGATACCAGATTGGGATGGTCCAATCTGCTCAAGATATCAACTTCAACGCGAAATTCGCGCTCCCCTTCTGCTTCTTTAAATGCTGGTAGTTCCATTTTCTTGATTGCTACAATCTATCAGTGTACAACAAGAAAATTTTGAGATAGGTTGTTGACTATCTTTCCTGATGACTGCATATACGTATATATAGCATGAAATTTGTACATATTGTGCTTGTTCTAGATGATGGAAAGGAGAAGATTATTCGACCTTACCTCTCCAGACCGGAGGGTACCCTTATAAACTCGTCCGAAGCCTCCTTTCCCCAGCAGATTCTCCTCACTGAAGAAAGATGTTGCCGCCTCCATTTCTTTGAGTGTGAATACCAGTGAGGCATGCTGCCTTTTAGCAGGTGGATTTTGATCTTCAATTTGCCAATATTCCACAGGTTTATATATCCCTGGAAGCAGAATTTTCAACATGAAATTTGCACAAAATGCTTTACTCGGGAAACGTAAAACTCTTGGGAACGATTATGGTTCCAAACGATCATGTGACTTGTGTGGTAGCGCATGTGTCACGCGCTAGACATATCTTTGATCGTTTGGAAGACATTCCCAGAACATAGATTCAGAAGCAGAAAACATACAAGGATTCATGTGATCCTCGGACTTGCTCCTCCTACGCTTGTTCCAAGCTGAAACCAAACCAAAAGGCATGGTTGTTTCTTTTTCTTTATCTTACTATTTCTTGGCTGAATATATTGATGAAATACATGTCATGAAACAGTGATCTATGAAGCAGTGATCTGGAGACCAACAATCATCAAATATCATACAACAAAGGCTCGTTGTTGAATATCGTACTTGCTTACCTAGCAAAAAAAATTAGAAAAAAAACGCGATCGTGATAGGATAATGGAAAGTAGAATATCAGTAAGCTGGATGATGAGAAAAGAAGGTGGTCATTAAAGCAAAATGCACACAGTAGCCTAGTTTTTGGCTCAATACAGAAGTTTTAAGAAGATGGACGTTGGGCATGAAGCATAAGCAGGAAGCAAAATTTGGTGATATTTCAGGTATGAGAATCGTAAAGGAGTACGTATAAAGAAAGTGAACACACTATCATCCAACAACTCTTTTTTTTTTTTGTTTTATTCTGAGGAGATTTAAGATTGTATAATATACCTAATGAGATTCGAGCTTATAACCTTTTACATATATAGCGAGTTATATATCATTGGATTAGTGGCCATCTAACAACTTTGATTTCTCACTTCAAGCATAAGAAAACATGAAACACACAAAAAAAAAGGTTGTACTTGTTGCTTAACTTTAAATGAGATATGGTGGGGTACGATGAGACTATGGGGTGTGCTTGAAAAGAACAGTGATGTTGTTGTTTCTCCCCATTTAAAGAATTGTTTGTTTAGGCGTCATTTTCAGTGCTTTCTATAATCTTTTCTTGTCCAAGCTTTCAAATGTTATTTATTAGAGTTAAGAAATTTACAATTTTATCTTAAAATTAATCGGTGTTATTTGGTGTACTGTAAAATTTTACATGGTGATTTAAAAATTTATGATTTATTATTGTAGGATACTTTGTGATATTCTCTAAACAATTTTCTTAGTCAGTGCAATCTGGATAGGAGTAGCTGAATGGAAGTATAGTCAGCGAGAAATGTGCGTGAAATAATAATGAGTTAGATGTGGATGGAAAAGACTCAATTTAGATCTAATTCTAATACGTTAAAATTTTAAAATCAATTCGTATTAGGTAAAGTTGTTGGAGATAATAAATAATGTAACAAGTTTCTTTCTAGTAGCTTAAGTCTTTATATATATATATATATATATAGATATATATAATGGAAGTCAAACCGTGATTAATTCGAACTTAGAACTTTTAATTACAATAGGTCGCTCCGCGATCATTTCACGCAACTCTAATAGTTTAAACTTTTAGATGATGTGATAATTTAACATGCAATCGGAGCTAGACTCATGGTCTAGTCATGCATATCCATTCACGTATGACCTATATTTCATTCAATGTCATATCGTATATTTTAATTCAATTGAGACCTAAGTCGTATATAACATATTTTAGATGTCGCTCACGATAATTGATTTTGCAATCTCTTTCACTAACAACAAGAAGTTCTTTAAAATTGAGTTAAATATAAGGGATGTTATAATATATAATCTCTCACACGTAGAAAAAAAAAAAACAAACAAACAAACAGCTTCATTTAACATGTATTTGAGAGTGCTGCGAGACCTAGCTATTTATATAGTTCATTAGTTGTCACGTTACTTTTCATAGCTACATTACGTAGAAAACTTGTATTTTCATGTGGAACAAATCTAAATCAAAATTTGCCCTCTTGTCAACATCAAATGATTTCATAACCTCGTATTAGGTAGATTTTTCAATTGTATATTTGCAGGTAGGCCATTCATGTATGGTGAAGGGTACTTGTAGAACTGAGAGTTACAGTAGATTATACTTCCAAGCTAAATAAACACTTTCTTTAAGCTAAATGGATGGCCACGTGAAAATAGACCCTCCCTAGGTATATTACGGAGTAGTCGTTTATGGCACTCTCTCGTTGAACTTTTTGTAGTAGATCGGTTAAAGTCTTTCTTCAAATCAAAAAAAATATTCTAATATGTAGTGTGTTTCTAAACATTAAAATGATTAACCATGTTAAATCGTCACACTTTTCTAGCTTTAATTATAGAAAAAAAATTGATGGCCCATTAGTGGCCTCAAAAATTTGCTGAGGCCCAAAAACTACAAGCGGTCTTGAAGGATAAATACTTGTTTAGACTAAGACCACGGCTCTATACATGGTCTTGGTCTTTTAAACCGCATTTGTAAAGATAACAACTAGTAAATCTAATACTATCTTACGGTCCAAAATAAGAGTTGTTGGATTTTCTCATAATGTCAGTTGCCTCATTTATGTTCCTCTCGTAATACTTATTGTTTTATAACATGATAAGAGATATCCAAATCATTGATTGTATATTCTAATGGTGATAAAGTGATAATGATAACTACAAATTTGTAAGTGTTAATTTTCAGAATTTATTAAAATCATTTATTGAATCAAATAATTAATGGTTTAGATCTTTCTAATTACGTTATGAGATAATGGGCCTAAAAAAGTGTATAGATGATAACATTGAACAAACCTCTATTCTGTAGACTCTATTGTTATCATATCCAGTAAAAGTAGTAATAAAACCGTACGGTTACTAATTAAGTGAATGAAGTATGCTATAAATTAGGCTCGATTCAATATTTCTTAAAAAGTGAAAATTATAATGGGTAACAATTAGTTTAGCCATGCGAAGGAGCCTTAAAATTAAGTGTCTGAACCAACCGGCCTTTGGTTTAGTGGTATGCCTCTCGTTATAAGTGCGAGAGATTACGAGATCAACTCTTGTAAGAGAGATTTTTTTATATGTGATAAAAAAGGAATTAGTTGCCTAAAACCCTTTGCAAAAATAATTTATAGGACTATAAAACCTTAACTATGGAATTGGAACCACCTAATTTTACAAAAATCTTACATTGCCACAAATCTGCTAAGCTAAGAAACATCCTGCCCCTGAACATGGCAATCTTGGATCCACTTTCCATGTGATAAATGTTATTATGTATCATATTTTTTAAAATTCGGATCCTGATATGAGTCTGAAAATCTATTTTTTAAAATTCGGATCCTGATATGAGTCTGAAAGTTTTTTCAAGGGGTTCCCATTCATAAAAAAAAAATGTGATTTTGTAGACTGTAAATGATGAATCAAATATTATGAAGTTTAAGTTTGATCTGTATTTGTTGTTTCTATTAATGTAAAAATGATATCTGAGTTCTTTTTTCCCCCTCCCCGATCCCTTAGAATTTAAGACGTTAGTGAATTGGAACAAATCGGGAGTATTATGGTCATTTCAATGTTATTAATAAACGAAAAAAAAAAAAACAAATTTAATGATATTGCATCAACTTTTCATTCATGAAAATATCCTATTTTATGCTCAAATGACTAAATGGATACATTACATTATAGACATAGATCAAAAAGAAGAAGACAAAAAGAAAAAGGAAAAAAAAAGAAAAAAAAAATCAGAAAAGATTTTACATTTACATGACCACCTAACTATCTACGTGCATGGCTACACTCGAACAGATTTAGTTGAACAAAAGGGTAATATCTAACATTTCTCCAAACAAAATATGTGCTATTGTTCGACTGGGGATGGAGGGCCCTGAAAAATACACCCTTCCAGCATTATGTACACTGCAACTTGTGAAAGCTAATTCACATAAGCAATCTGATTATTTTTCCAATCTTCTTGATGATTTCTTTTTTTTTATCACTTTTGCGAAGCTTTGTCTCACAAGATCTTTAAACCTCTGAGTCTTCTTCTAGAAGTGGAACTTTCTCCTCCGGTAATTTGCTGTGTTTGGGTTGTTCCTGATCATCTCTCATTTGCCCCCATATCAGAGCGTAGTAACCCATTCCACATATGAAGGCACTCAGCATGCTGCAACATAATATAATTATAGTCGAATTATGTTTGCCGACGACAATAAATAAACATAATAAAATCCTCTTAATAGTTTAAACTTTTAATTGATGTGGTATGTTTACATAATATTTATTAAGGTTAGGTTAACATTAATTCGAATCACATTGCTACACGTCTATATACAAAAGAATATGTCCGCCTACATGACTTGATGAAAGAAAAACTTCTCACACAACCACCAGACATTTGGCCTAGTGGTATGCACCTTGCTATAAGTGTAAGAGCTCTCGAGATTAACTCTCGTGGATGTCATCCTTTGATATGTACATGTCGTACAACTTAAAAAAAAAAAAAATCCCACACACACAAGAAGACACATTGATGATAATAAATAAATAAATAAACAAAAAAAGATTTTTCCAGCACTTTATTTCTTATCCTTGTTATTCTTACACATGAATTTCTCACTAATTCTGATTGTTTTATATATGAAAATCTTCATTTTCTTCCTTGTTTTTTTTCAAATTTCATTAATTTTTTGAGAACATGCTGCTAATTAATGGAAATTCTGAAAATCATCATTTCCATAATCATGCATTTTTGCAATGAGGTCCACATAAAATCAGTATATTTATTTTCAGAAGACTAAAAATGTCCAAAAAATTTACCTTCCATAGTGAAAAGTGTCTGCAAAGAGTATGCATCCACAAGTGCTTGCAACAGGAATACCTACGGGCTTAAATGCAGCAACAAAGTGAGGACCTTTCTTGCGCATGCACCATAACTGGATGTTGCTTCGAATCACGCTTTGGAATATTGCCTATTATGAGAAATGCAATGCTGTGTTAGCTAAGTCTGAAAATTTTTATAAACTGTACAAACATGAATTTTAACCCTACAGGTTAGCCCAGTGGTAGAGTGCTTGCGGCGTGGGCAAAAGACTTACTCATGTCTCACATTTGAAGCAATTATAAAGTTAATTTCCTTAGGGTCAGTCCTAATAAGTCTTGTGTTTGACTAATAACATGGACCACGCCTCATCTGTGCGAGCAAGGGTAGAGTCAGGACTCAGGTAATCAACTGGTGTACTCATACAGTGAGAGGGGTCAGTGGGTGCACTCATATATTAAAAGAATCCAATTTATTTATTTTTTTTAATTGAGGGTGCACCTCAAAAGACCTTGTGGCTCCGTCACCTTGGGCGAGCTTATGTATCTCAAACTTTAACAGTTTTAGTTTAAACTCGAAAGGCTTTCCAAGTGCTCCAATCATCAAAAGAAAATAAAAAAAGAATAGAAGTGACCATATGCTTACTGTAAAAACAATGACGAGAAGTTCCAGATTAAGTTCCAACTTCCAAGCTCTAAGATCTCTTTCTATTATGACCGCAAGCACCGCAGCAAGGAATGTCCCAATTAAGCTATAAAGAGAAAGTATTTTCATCACTTGTGGGTATTTTTTGATAGCTCCTACCTGGCTCAAAATAAAATGAAATAACAACCCAATTCAATTTAGTTAAACAATTGATCAAGGAGAATCAAAAAAGATATCTCTAAAAGAAAAAAAAAACTATGTAGTAATTATACATACTTATATAATTAAATCTATCTTTTTTATTTACAGAATTCGAATTTAAAAAGTGAACAATTTTTCTTTTAAAGTCACGAAACAAGTAACTGGTAAATTAAAATTACAGACCTGAATCATATTCCATATTGAAAGAGCTAGTGAAGCAGCTGCAAACAACAAGCAACCAAGAACCCAATCTTCATGTTTTGAAGTGAACGCTAAGATCAGTGGGCCGTGTCGAACAGAAGATAAAGCAAATGAATATTGCTTGATTGGAGGACCCTTGTAGAAAGTTATTGACATTGCTCCAAATACTGATGTCAAGGTGCCAAGAATTTTTGCCAAGCTACCTGGACTTTTCCAGTCAATTTTTGTTGTCCTGTATTTGCCATAAGAATAGCCAAAAAATAAATAAATAAATAATATTTCTAATAGTATGTTATCGAGTATATCTCAAAATTTTATCGTTTAGAAGTACTTATAAACCAAGCTAATCAAGGTTTTATCTCACTAGGCCAAGTAAATTATATTTAGATTTAACGATTAACTTGTATTCGGAAAACGCATGTTCTCAAATTAAAATACATGATCAACTCAATGCTCACTCTTTAGGTTTTGACTTGATCTAAGTATAGGAATTAAGCAAAAGCATTGGTAATTGAATTTAATCCTCATTCATTTGAAAAACTTCTTTCCATTATTATTCAGTATTACAACGGGCCATTTCCAAGAACCTCGATCTTTATTGTGGTTCTTTAGTCAAAGTACAAGGAGTGGAATCCTTTTTTTAGTCAAAGTCAAGGAATGAAATCCTATTTTTAGCTCCAACAGACTCCTGAGGGAGCCCCTAAATTTGCTATCTAGCTTTTCAAATCTAGGGAATCAGATCTGACTCCTTATTCAAATTTAAAGTTTTATTAAGTAAAAGAAGATTGAAAATGGCTCAAACTAAAGAAAAATAATATACCCATTGAAAAAGCAACGATGCTTGCAACAAGAAGCACAGATTAAACTATTCTTTCGCTTGGCAAACTTGGAGACGTCATAACTTTTTAGAATATCTCGAATTGACAATCTTTCGAGACCACTAATACTTTTGATAAAAAAGAATACGAGGGGTAAAACATTTCCTTAACTAGTTTAGAGTTTCTTGCTTTGGTTTTCTTCAAAACAAAAAAAAAAAAGAAAAAAAAAATCTATGTATTATATAGTCTTGGCGCTTTATTACTTTTGAAGGGACTTTTCCAATGAAAGTTGGACCCCATATTTTTCAACATTTTGCATCTACTCTACTTGTCTCTCATTTTTTAATTTTTATTTTGAATGATTATTATCATAAAGGACCACTTTGGAAATTAACAAAAATTTCCCACAAGTTAATTTCGAGCAACAAACATGACCACACAAATGGCACTGTCGTAAACACTGCCAAATGCCAATGCATGAAATGCAAGTTGCAATCTGTAGTTGCGGTGACCGCATATGTTCGTGTGGAGTAATACTTTATTTTATTTTTTTATCCCTTTTAACGTACACACACAATTATGTGCTTAGTGTTTCTTGTGCATGCAATAGGTTCAACCCTCTACCCACCAACTCCATCGCTTTCTTTCTCAATACCCCCTTCACACCTAAGGAATTGGCCCACGGTATAATGAATCTTTAGTCATATTTGCAAGTGGACAATTTGCTACTGTGGTATATCCAGCTGAATCTTGGTTCTAATCAAACTAGGTTGGCCCACAGTATAATGAATCTTTAGTCATAGAGCTCTAGCATCAGCCACAACCTTTTGTTCTGAATCGACCCAAGGGTCGTCCTAGTGGTAAATAAAAAAAGGTTAATAATCGTAAACATAAGTTTGAGTCTTTGCAATTATTAGTGGAGATTATATTTTTAATTAAATTAATATGTACTTTAGGTCGAATCACTGTAGTCTTAAGTTTTAATTCATATTCAGCCGTTAGATTAAGGTGCGATACTGGCGTGCCCATTGTTGGAAGGTTTGCCCCATGATAGGTAATGTCTAATCCGATCTATAAATCGTAAGTTGATTAAATGAGAATATTTTTCAGAGTTAACAAAAAAAAAAAAAACAAAAACAAAACAAAAAATTGTCTTGAATCTGCACTCATCAGTTTTTTTGTTTAATTTCCTAAGGTGGGTCCAAGCTAGGGTTCCACTTTGAGATATTCAATAGCAAATTGAATCAACTAATGAAAAATGGTTATGATAACAATAAGTTGAAGGGTACGTCTTCAAATCCGGAGTTGATAATGGATTCCCACTAGAAATATACAACACCAGTTGTCACTAGGTATCACTTGTTAAAGATATAAATCTCGCTACTATACTTTTATTTGTCGCGTGAATAGTTTAAAAATATCATTTGTACATGAAAAAGTAATAGAAATATTAAACTAATTAATTATACACTATCTAATAATTTAAACTTTCAAACTAAGTGGTCAGTTATTATAATGTCAGAGTCTACTTATTTAAAGGATTTAAATTTAAATCTCGCCACTATCACCCATTACTACAGGCATAGCTTAAATCTTACTGTAACATGAGACGACGAATTGGAGACATAAGTCTCACCATTATAATCTCATTTGTCACGCGCATAGCTCAAAAACCTAACTTACACATAAATAGCGTACGCTAGCAGAAATACTAACTTAATTAAGTATAAATTATTTAATAACTTAACATTCTGTATCAAGTGGTCACTTATTATCACTCCACATCACTATAGACAAGTCTTTTTGGGATCCCATTCTAGAAAAAAACACAACAACAATTGTTAGCCGTCTCACTTTAAAACAATACTATAGGCAACGTTTTAAAAAGATTGTCGTTTCGAAGAAAATCCGTAAGTTATAAAAGATCAAGGATATTTTTAATTCTTCTTTTTCCTAGACGAACCAGAATAATTGATCAAGAATAGAATATCAAGGCTTGGGAAGAATTACCTTAAAAATGCAGCGAGAAGGAAAGAAAAAGCTGGGACAACATTGGCCATGCCGCAGGCAACAATCGGAGAACAATAGTACAGACCAAGAAATGCTAGGTTTTGAGCTATGGCTACCCTGCAAATCATTCAAAACCCAAGAATTTTAGTTTGAATAGTTGTAATGCAGATCATCATGATGTGTGCGACTAACTTTCGTCGTTGCTTTTTAGCTAGGGATTTAGCCATCGTATTATTTCTGTATTATTTCTATCGCGGTCTGTCACTATTTAGTTACAAATTTGGCGACAAACGTTTCCGTCTCTTTTTAGCGATAAACTAGCAACATAAATTCTATTTTGACGACGAATTGGTGAGTTCCGATCTGTCACCCGTGTTTATTTTTATTATAGTGTCACCTTAGATGACAAAATCTCACAAATTTAACTGTATTTGATTAAGTAATACTAATATAAAGAATAGTATCAAGAACATATATAGCTTATATTTGATTTATATAAGTAAAATTAAATGTAAACAATAGTGTCAAGAGAACAAATACTTTTGGCTTAGTTAGCAACTTGAAGGAGCCATAAAATATTCTCTTATCAATTAAATTATCACAGTATATAAAATTTAAACTGTTAAAAATAATTATTATATTTATTTAATATTTTCAATACGTGCAGTCGAGATTTATTATTGAGTCTTCCGCTTAAATAGTTTTAATATTTATAAATGTGTGACGGCAAAACTTGAATCTAAAATCATTGGTAATCTGAATTTTACTATCACTATAAGTTATCAACCTTATATAAAAGTTTAAAATACTAGAGACGAGATGTATAATTAATTATTATATATATATATATAGATAGATAGAGTGAGAGAGACTAACCCGATTAGACCAAGAAAGAATACTCGCAGGAGGAAATGTAAGGTGAATAATGGTTGTTCACTTCTGCAAAGAGCAAAGAATGATATAAGTGTACTTGTTGATAATGCTCAGACCTTCTTTGAGATCGCTATGCCACACGAGGAGTAGCACTTCTTTCAATCTCAAACGTGCATTCAAGCTTCAATTTCAATGTAAATACTATAATGATACGGATCGAGATCTCACCCTACTAAGAGGTAGTTCTCAAGTGTAAGAGATTATTTCTCTTAAAAAACTAGTCTGTTAAGAAGAAGAACTGCTTACACTTGAGAACCACCCTGTGAAGGTGAGATTTCGATATAGAATTATTATGTGTTCATTTAGGAGAAAGAGAGAGATCATACTTTTTTCCATCATTTATAAAGGAGTAAGGGAGGAGTATGATCGAGGCAAGAGCATTGGTATACACAACAAATACAAATGGACTCATCCCTCTTGCCATGGCCGTGCTCGCCATTATAGTAAAGAAAATTGTGCATGCCTCGATTAACACCATGGCTATGCATGGGACTACGTCTTCCAAGATAGATCTGGCACCCTGCATCATCTTCTCGACCTCTTATCGAAATAAGACTTGATATAATTTGATTTCGTTTATCACTCTCTTTGCAACCTCTGCCTCGGACCATCTCATTTTATGGTGGCACGTCAAGCCTACTGTTTTTCAATAAGGGAGAGAGCAAAGATTAACCTTTCATGCAAAGGTGCAGCTAGTTGGAGGGAATTAGCAACTCGAGTGGCTAGCGTAAGCAAAGAAAGCGATGTACAATAATTGTTTATGCGAGCTGGTGGACTTGTTCACAAAAAGTTTGTCCACATGGTCGCCTACTATTCAATATTTTTTATTTTTTATAACGAAAAACTCACTCTAATACTGATTACATTTAATTCATTCTAAAAATACAAATTTTGTGATGTAAAGACATGTCCTAATATGTATGTCTTTCAAGTCAATCAAATTAAAAGTTGGTTAGTTTTTTGAGAGACAGAGAAATTTTGAACTAGAAACCTTGATTATAATGAATTATTATTTTATCACTTTATCGAGTCCTTAAGAGCTATTATTTATCTCTTATGGGTTAAAAATTGTAATAAATTAAGTATCTATAGGGTCCAAGAAATGAAGTGATTTAGATTTGTCTAGGTATGTTCTCGTGGCCTATATTGATTAAGGCCCTACCAAGAAATAATTTTAATGCTATTGGGTCCCTCAAGTTAGGTGAAATTTTTAGATATGGCAAGTCACACTATTGGATTTTCCAAATGTCATCGCAATGCACAATAGCGTGACAAAAGAATATACAACAAATATCAAATGACTCATGGTGATGCTTTCTGGCCGTTTGATTTTGTGATATTTTCTCACAGTGGCAACGTTATAATAATTTAAAAGGTTGAAGACACATGATTTCGTTAAGAAGAAACATAATTTAGGTTAATTAGGTACAATATCTATCAGAATTAGTGTAACAAAAGATTTCACATCAATCGAATTATTGTTATTATTATTATTATTATTATTTATATCGAAAATATTTTTAAAAAGTCTTTAAATTTATACTAAGATCTAAATTTCAAAACATATAATTTCGTTTAGAAGAAATGTGATTTAAGTTAATTAGATACATGACCTATCAGAATTAGGTTATATTTGGCCAAACTGTTAAATTTTAGCTTTTGAGTTATAAAGTTTTCAGCATTAGAGTTTTGGTTAGAAGTGTTGTTGAACAAAAATCGTTGACTATTTGATGTATGTTAGGCAATGTTGGGCTTTCAGAAATTTGGAGGGCAATATTGGGATTTAAAGAATATGAATGGTATATTTGAGAAAGAAAAAGAAAAACAGTTCACCGTGAAAACCGTTTTGAAAAAGACTTTTTTGAGTTTCAGCTTTTACCTAAAAACTCTTTTAAAAATGAGCTAAACAGATTAGCTTAAACTTTTAAACTCATTGGAAGCACTTTTAAGTATATAAAAACTAGGTCAAATAGACTATTAGGAACAAATGAATTTGCAAATCAAATAGTTCAAAAGTTTTTTGTTTATCATTCATAAATTTTACTAATACCAATAAAAAAAAGAAGGGGTATTTGAATAAAATATAATTTTTAATTCAAATTCCACATGTATTGTAAATTACTATTTCAAACAAGAGAATTCATTTATAAATACAAATTTTTATAAAATTTATTTATAAATCAAATGAATTTCACAATACAAGTACTTGATTGATTTAAACTCCCAAAAGCAGAATTATTTCTAACATGGAAAAGATCATACATAAGTCAAGAGCCGCCAACACGTCTTGGCTTTTATATTCTTTGGGAAAAAAATTTAAAACATCTAAAAACATCTCAAACTCAAATGTGAGACCCACAGACTTTTTAAAAACGATCCTATTCTTTGTTATTCGTCAGATTTCCCAGGATTGCTGAATAAATTTGTCAAATACCACTTGCCGTACAAAGAGGAAGAAAATGCTTTTGCTAAGCACTGAAATTTGACAACCTATTTATAAAATCAGGAGTGGTATAAATTATTTAGTCCACTGAATTAGACCAACTCCTTTTAGCTAGTCCTCTATCCTTTGGGTTTGTCTTCAAAACGACCGTTAATCTCACATCCCTCAGTTAAGTGCGTGACAGTTAAACGCGTGGGTCCACACGTTGGGTGAGACTTACGGCTTGAGTCTAAGACCCAGACATTTCGAAGACAAATGTTACATATAGTTTGTCATTTTCAATTAACTTTTTTAATTAAAAGTGACAGAAGTACTATATAGAGTTTTAACATCAAATCTCTCTTCTTGAATGTAGTTGCCTCAGTTCATCAATCTTAGCAATCAATCGCACCCAGGATATGATATTCTAAATGGTAGAGCTCGTACGTGATCACATTATCACATTTTTAATCTATTGCGACACTTAAGATTGTTACAAAAAAGACTAAAATTATTACAAGAATCTATTGCATATTCTATACGGTAACAGTTTTTGTAAATAGTGAATGGTGGTTTAAAAAACTATTGCAATTTTACTATAATTTTAAAATTGTTGTGAAAAAGTAATCTTATAAGAAATTATTAATAAAAAGTGAGAAAAAAATATTTTAACCGTGGCAATTTAATGAAACTGTAAAAAAAATTGTAGTTTATACAATTGGATAGAAAATTACTACAAAAAGACACCTATTGTAACGATTTTTTAAACTTTTTAATTAAAATGTTGTAAAAGAACTAAAATATTATAGTGTCCTGGTGCATGCAAACAATGGATTTAGTCATTTCTTGTGCCCTTTATCCATTTCATATTTGACTCCTCTCAATCACCCCATTCTCACAATTTTCATAATTCAAGATCCTAACTAAAAATTCATTTGCAAATCTAACTTTTTGGAACAAATGAATTCCACAAAATTTTACGAAATTCATTTGTAAATCCAGCTTTTAATTATGTTTGGAAGCACTATTTTAAAAAATTAAAAATCCAAGATTTGCAAATCTTGAATTTGCTCAAAATTTACCCAAATCCTTGCTCAAGAGGTGGAATTTATAAATCCACATTTTTTAAGTTAGTTCCTTTCTTTTTAGGATAAAATTATCCATTAGATTTTTCTTTACACTTAAGTTTAACTTTGGCTCAAATATAAAAATAAAAAAATAAAATATATTTCAAAGCCCCTTCCTCACCATTCTTCTTTCAATAAAACACGAAGAAAATAATTGATCAACAAGTTAGGGTATCAACAGTCCATGCTAGTGCTTATTAGATAGTTCAAAAGTTCTTGTTTATCATTTCTAAATTTTACTAATTTTAATAGATAAATAAGGGGTATTTGAGTAAAATATAATTTTTAATTCTAATTTCACATGTGTTGCAAATTACTGTTCTAAACAATAGAATTCATTTATAAATACAAATCATCGTAAAATTCATTTATAAATCAAATGGATTCCACAATACAGGTACTTTCAAACACTATATAAAAGAAATAGTCTTAAAGTTGCACGAAATGGAAGGAGATATTAAAGCAAATTAATGAATCACGGTCTTCAAATTTGTATACTAATAGAACTTGGATATCGTTATTAGGAAAATTATTTGTGGTAAAATAATGATAAAATAATTTAGACTATGAACAGTAAAAATTAAATAATTACATTATCATTTTACCACTACTGATTAGTGATTTTTATAAATACGTTGTTGGAAGATCCAAATCGTACTAATTAATCTCATCCATTAGTTAATATATATGTCACTTGTCAATCATCGAACACCCTATCGAGGAAAATTGTAAAAATAGTATAATAGAAAGGAGTTGGATCCATCTATTCTATCAATTTTTTGATTTCGATGTTTATCTTTGGTAGCTAAATCATTGCAAAATGCTTTACGCAAGTAATACTTTAAACCTCAATTTTGAGTTTTTTAAAAAGATAGAATGGAAACTCTTTTGATTTGAGATATGAAATTGTTTTATAATATAGCTCGCTTAGCATTTCAAGATATTCAAGGGACACCCTGTTAGATCAGCACCACTCTGAGAGGGTTCACATTAACAACAATATTTGGTTAATCATTCTAAAGAGGATTTGAGGTTGAAGTGGTTATTTTTAAGCTAATGACACTGTATCTTCATTACGGGCAAGGGATTTGAATATGGGGTATGACAAAATAGTATTAAAATTAGTGTTCAATTTAAATGATTCTACTTGATAAACGAGTTGATTATTCAGGACGTTCTGTTATTGTCGTGGATCCTTCACTTTTATTATATCGATGTGCGTATGTACTTAAAATGTGGAAATATATTAGTCTCCACATTGTGACTACTTTAAGAATTAAATCAAATAGGCCATTTTAACTCAGTGGTAAAATAACTCCAATTCCTTCCCCATACCTTCCAAGAAAAATCATGGTTGGGTTCCATGAAGTGATGCTTCTTTTCACATTATTCATGGATATAAAAATAATGGTCAAAATCGGATTCAATGGTCAACTGCCCCAAGGTGAAGTTTTGAAATAGAACAATTCCTTCTACCGTGTATCCTCGATATTGCCAAAAAATATTTGGCAAATATTAAAAAGAAGAAATTGGAATTTGGTTATTCATCGTGTACGAGATTGTGTTCTTAACAAAGATGTCATTAAGGGAGAGTGATAAGTAATAATTTGGATTTACCGTTCTGAGTCAATCAATGTGAAACCCAAGTAGTTATTCTTAAATCTATCACACTAGTCTTACTTGCGGGCCGTAGAATTGATTGTTGCCATTTCCAGTGTTAGAAGTAAAAAGATGGTTTTCTCCAACATATTCACTCACTTGCATGTAAGTTTTAAGTTATACACATGACAAACGAGTGATAGTTCCAAGACTTGAACCCAAAACCTTTTAGATAATAAGGTTGTGATACCATATTCCGTAACCACTTGATTTTAAAATTTAAGTTGTTCAATAATTTATACTTAATTTATTTGATGTCTCCAACACTCTTTATAGGGTGGAAAGTTAAAATATTTCGTTGTAAATTAGACTCCATCTACACGAAAACCAATTTTATCTGTTTATTAATAGGTCTTAACTATATATTCTGCCTGAATTCATCTTAACATGTAGCTTTTGGTTTATTTTTATATGAATATTTCAACCTTTTCTAAAACGCTACACATAACTAAATTTTCATTCACGGAGTTACTCAAATTAAACCAAACATGTTGATGAAGTTTCACAAGACTTATAAAATACTTTCACCTCTTCTCTTCTTCTCTTTTTCTTTTTTTTTTCAAATTTTGTTCCAGAATAAAACTCATTCCAGGTGCGTCTATAGTGGTCTTTCAATTCGTTCCCGTAAAATAAATACATTTTTTTCCTTTAACTAATCCTCCTAATAATTGTAAACTTCCTTTTACTAATTGCCCTTTTTTTTGTTTTTTTTTTCCCTTTACAAGAGAGACAGAAGCCGAAAACTAGACAATTCATCGAGAGATGTTGCATTCCTTCTATCCCTATATAAATGAAATACAACTTGGTTCGGATCGTAACATCAAATCGTAGGTGTCTAAGGAATAATCAAGTGCGAAGTTGACAATTCAATTCACACAAATATTAACCTCACGAAAGCGTGATGTATCCACGATAATTATAGTGATAAAATTGGAAATAGTACTTGCCCATAATAATTATGATGGAACTAGACAAAAGTAAAACGATAAAACGACACATGCTTGAACACAAAATTAATAAATTGGTATGTCATTATTCGTATAAATCGTCGTTCAATCACAAATGATTCTTGATAATGATTTGCTAAGAGCTATTTATTGTTTAGTTTCTATTTTCAACAAGAAATATAACTCTTACGAGCAGAACTTGCAACTATATTGGATGAGTGAAATGCAGATTACATATAAAACTCTGTTTTAAAAATTCGTAAATAATGTCATGCTTTATATTGAATGTTGCATCATTCCCCTCGTTGTCCAAATTTTCATAAGAGGTAATAAAAATTGTGTGCTACACACGTATATATGTGTGGCTCAAGATAATATATATTTCGAGAATATATAATTACACCATATACGATCTAGAGTAACAGAAAAACATATTACGACATTAGCAAGTTGTAATAAAAGGAAAGAGATCTAAAAGAAAAGATTTTTTTACGTATTAAACTTCTGTCTCTTCATCCTTCACTTGCAAGAGAGGGGCCTTTTCACTGGTTGGTTTATGGCTCTTCAGCACATTCATTTCCTTTGCTTTCCCCCACATCACAAAGTAAAATCCAATAACTATGATGATCGACCCTGCTAAACTGCAGAAATGATATATAATCATGAATAAATCTTCTGATCATACTTGATTATATGTATTTGTGTAGAGGATTCGGGAGCAGAAACGCGATTACAGAAGAAATTGACTTGAATTCATCATTAGAGATTCGGAAGCAGAAAAGCGATCACCAAAGAAATTGACTCGGATTCATCATAACAGATTTGGAAGCAGAAACGCGATCACAGAAGAAATTGACTCGGATTCATCATTTTGTAATGATACAGTAAGATAGAACAATAAGCAGAGCAGATTTGCCATACCTTCCAAGATATAACTTATCCCCCAGGAATATGATGCTGAGTACCGCGGCAATGACAATTCCCACGGGATGAAACATAGATACAAAGAGAGGTCCTCGTCTCTGCAGACACCATGTATTGATACTAACTTGGAATGCAGAGCCAAAAACTCCCTAGAAAAAAAAGAATCTACACGTTAGAGAAAGAAATATACATCAGTAAAACAAAGAACTAGAGGTCAATAAACAATTCTTATCGCTTTAAATGACAACAATTGACGCTAACATTCTCTAAATCATAGCTCTGCAACTCGTTAGAAGTCGTGGTTAGTCCATGCTCAACAAGCACTAGTAGTTGAATCTTTTTGGAACAGCGGCATGATAGCCGTGATTGTAATTGTGTGGAGACATTGTATGTTAATATTGATTACAATGACTCGAGGGAAACGAAAGTTTATGGTATACAAATCATTTGAGCCTACACAAAGTAGAAAGCAGAAATACACTAAATGCGATCAATCTTAAATAGTTCTTACAAATTTATACTCTGAAAGTTGAATGAATAGGATGCTTTCTAATCAACTTTTGCATATTAGGTTAATGATACCTACCGAGTATAGAACTGCAATCAACCTCGTACTTGGCTGTAAAGCCCAAGCACCAAAGTCCCTTTCAACGATCATAGAAGTCACTGCAGATAGAATAGCAGCAAAGAAGCAGTAGAAAAAGACTATAATCAACTCGGCAGGATAACTCTTGAGGATGGCTGCCTGCAAGGACACTGAATAAATGCCATTATAACATTTGATCATGCATAATCACAACAATGCAAGTGGTGCAACCGCTTTTTGGTTCACGGTTTCCTTATTTTCCTTCCGTTCTTCCCCCCCTCCCCAGTGTAACATGTTATACCTGTACAATTAGAAATGCAGAAGCCGCTGCACAGTCTACAGCGAGGAACAACCCTCCAATAATCCAGTCTGATTGTTGCGTGTGAAGATACTGCACAGTCTTGAGAATTTGGGGGCCTTTGTAGAGAGTGACGATGAATGCTCCAGTGATTGACACAACTGTTCCAATGGACTTGGCCAGGGTACTTAAGCTTTTACAATCTACTTTTTCCATCCTAAAGCAACACATTTTGCAAAGAAAACGTCAACTAGTGCTTTATGATTGCAACTTGATAATCACAATCCAGTTATATTACTGAATCTAAAAGCTGCTCTGGACTGGCACGAAGATGATATTTTCCACAGTGCATTCTCTAACCTTAGGCCTAAACTTTAATCAGAACTGATAACAAGCAAGAGGATTGAAAATGGTACTAGCATTGAACTATCATCCAGCCTTGTACTTTCGGTAAACGGACATGATATGTTTGCTTTAAAATTGAATTCCGTGACTTCTAAAAACTCGTCATTCACCCAAGACAAGCTCACATATCTGCAGATTTTTATTTTGCAAATGCAAACAATGTTATTCTGAGCAAAGCACATAAACTTTGCTCCTCAGGAATGCCTGCTCTCTCCTACTCTCCTCCGGTTATTCCTAAACAGGAAAATTAAACAAATAAATGAAAAAAATCTACAACAGGAAGCTTGATTATGGCCATCGATTTTTAGTGCAAAATTCTTCGTATCTCAAATGCCTATCCACAATCACAGGCAAGATATCCCCATTACCCCATATAACCATCATCTTTTAACAGAATTATCTAACTACTGAAGGAGGGAAAGAACAATCCATTCATCTCACAATAGCAAAATGAACGTTTCATAATTGAAGTCCTACATCAAGCTTAGGAATTGCAATGACACAGAAGAAATAAGTGTACAATAGTTCCAATATGGCTCGAAACCTGAATTTAGCATTTTAATACTTAGATCTTTGTTCATCAGTAAATATTTGACCGAAAATTAAACCACCAACTAAAGTTTGCAAAAGTGCATCACTAATGAAGCCGGAGGAAGAAAGTAGTTGGACAACTGTAGACATGAGGGTACATTTTACGTCGTTACATTACATTTAGGATTACGAATAGGCAATCTGAGTTCCTCAAACACAGAGGAGAAGGAAAGAAGCATCTGACACAATTCACATTAAACTTTTCTTCCAATATTGAAAAATATAATTCAAATTGGCTTTTTCTTGATTTCTATACTATGTACAGCTCAATAGCAGCATTATTTAATTTATTAAAACATAAATCAACAGATATGACAAATTGAGTACAGCTAGTGAAACAGAATCAAACCTGAAAAAAATGGCAAGTATGAAAGTAAATCCAGGAATCAGATTAAGCATAGCCGAGTTAAATGATGCATTAGTATAGTTGAGTCCAGCATACCCTGTTAGCTGAGCTGTGCAACTAGAAAACATATACAACAATATTTTATTCTACAATAAAGAATCTGAAATATAAACCAAATCAAACCAACCCGAGTCTTATTCTATTAGTTTGACTCAGCAGATACAAATTTGACCACGTGACTCGTTCTTACCGAGAGTCGTCTAAAATATAAGTTACAGAGAAAGAGAACCACATATGACATACCCAAGAAGGCCTAGCAAGAAAAATCCACAAATGAGACGAAAAGTGAGTGGTGGGCGGCTAGACCTGCATTTATTGGATAGAAACTTATGTATACACCAAAAATATTAACAACCCTGATCATTTTTTGGGTAACTAAATCAAATTCACAAGCATAGATGTATATATATATATATATAGGTTTGTGCATACCTGTGGAAGAAGAAAGAAGGAAGGAGAATGAGTGAAGCAAGAGCATTGGAGTAGAAGACAAAAGTGAAGTTGGTCATGCCAGTTGACATGGCTATTTTTCCTATAATCATAAGACCAACCTGAGCAAACTGAGACAAGATCATTCCTAAGTATGGTGCTACTCCACTTTTCATCATCTCCATGTTCCTGTTTGATGTTCTCTTTGTTTCACTCTTGACTTTTTCTTTCTAAAATCGTGATACAGACTTAGAAGTAGTTCGTTGTTATGCGAGCATTTCAGTCAACTCACGTTTTAGACTCTGCTGTGCTGAATCTTGGATGGAATATGTGTGATGTGTCTTGGTTCATCCTATATAATCAATGTTGGGAATTTTGCAGCGTTTTTAATTCAGAATAATAATAATAGCAGTTAAGCCCCTGAAAAGTACAAGATAACTTTCATGTTTGCCCTCAATTTTTTGCGTTTTCTCAAAATTAAGCCCCTAATAGTTATAAAAATCTTCAAATAAGCCCTTGAGTTTGACGTTTTTAAATTAGGATTTAAATAATTTTTTCTTTAGGGATGGGAAAAATCTCTAACCTCTCACTATAAATTTAAAATTTAGAAGACTTAAAAGTTCCTTCTAAATGGTAAGTCTCACATTATTGATGGAATTGAAGGCGTAGTTGTCGATGAATGAAAAAGTTATATTGACATAATTGACTAAATATTAAATCATTTTATTTCTAAAATTCAAAACGAGATGAACTAATACTTGATTCTTCCACTAAGAATTGAGCTTCACTTATATGAAGCTTTAGAAGCTAAATGTTGTCTATATAGCCATCTAAGACTACAAGTTAAGATTTTCTTATTCTGAGTAATACTATATATCAATTCCTTTTTAACATTTTTATATATCACCTCATATTTAACATACTGACATGACATGCCAAGTTGACAAATATAATTTTTTTTTCTCTCCCTTCTTTTATTTATTTATTTTTCTCTTTATTTCTCTCTCTTCTTAACATTTTCATTCTTCTCTTTGCCGAAGGATAGTTTCAAGGTTACTAACACTGTCGTTACCACCACAATTGCCGGCGCCGAAGCTTTCCAAAACGCCGTGCAATTTTACTTGGCAATTTTTCAGGATGCAATTGTTGAGGGGTTTTTTAGCCCTAACTCGAAGAGGGGTTTTCGCTCTAAAAGAGATTTTCGAGGATGCAACATGTCAGGTCCTGATGTTTTCGCTCCAAAAGAGATTGGAGTTTATGATTCAATTGGGTTTTACAAGAGGGGTTCTAAGCCGTTGGTGGAATGATTGAAAAGTCGGCTAAGCTGGTGGATTTTGATTTGTTTAATTGTTGTAAATTGTTGGAGGATTCAACCCGTTCAAAAATCATCTAGTAGCTCCGCGAGTAACGTTGATGAGATTCAGGGATTTGATTTTGCCGACTGATTGAAGAGTGTTGTTTCAGAGAAAGACTTTGTTGTTATGAAAATGGATGTCGAAGGGATTGAGTTTGATTTGATATCATAGTTGTTGAAACAGGAGCCATTTGTTTAATTGATGCAATTGTAACTACTACAATGGAAGCAAACTTCAATTTACCACAACCAGACTATTTGTATTGAGCTAACAGAGCATTACAAACTGAAATTTGAAAAACTGCACGGTGTTCTGGAAAAGCTTTGGCGGCGAGGGTTGTGGTGGTAAAGTAACAACCTCGAAACTATCCTTTGGGAGAGAAAACGTTAAATAATGAGAGATAAAAATTAATTATATTTGCCAACTTGGCATGTCATGTCAGCATATCAAGTAGGAGGTGGTATATATTACTCTTTCTTTTATTTCAGTTTTTTAGGTAAAATGGAGAATAGAGTCACATTTAAACTTGAAAGTGACACCCTACTCTATTTCATTTAATACACGGTCTCGAAAAATAACATGAATGTGTATCGAGTTAGAAGAGTGGTTATGAGTGTGCATCATTGCCTGTAAATCAGCAATTGCAACTATATGGACTTATCATAAATAGGATAGGTTGTTAGTGGATACTTTTATATTTCATTTTCTTCTTCTCTTTGATTATGTCATGAGCTAGATATTTCACTTCTTTTGCATGGAATGCAAACATGACAATGAGATATGATCTAAACAAGAAAAAATAAAATTCAAGAAATTTGATGAATGCACCCAAAGTGATAAAGAGGACAATGCCAAAAATAATAACAATTTCATACGTCTCTTCCTTTCTTAAAATTAAAATATAGTTTGACTCAGAATCTTGGGGGTTACTTAATGGTTCACGTGTAATCAAAATGTTTTGAGCCTAAGTATGATTTAGATTTGTCTTATTACACGATGTAGGTTCCCGTTTGATGAATTATACATAGGATATATAATTATATGGAACAGGTTTTGGCTGAAGAAAAGATCCTAAAGTTGCGAGGACAATAATGCTACATAAGAGTTGAAAACATAAATCGCAGGAGATAAAGTTGTTGAAGGTATAATAATGGGAGGAAGAATAAGAATCAGAATAAGAGGAGAAGAAGCAGAAAACAAAAACCAAAACAATAAAATAAAAGAGGAAGAAGATGAGGAGAAATATATGGCTTTACGCACTAATATGGAAAAAAATTCCGACCTAATTATTAGTGAAGCCGACCATATTGTAGTACTTGAAAGTTGGGGTGTCACGCCTCAAGCCCAGACCTCATGCCACACTCTCACTATATTGTAGTACTTGAAAGTTGGGGTGTCACGCCTCAAGCTCAGACCCCATGCCACACTCTCACTGATGTGGGATGTCACATACACCCCCTGTGCCACACTCTCACTGATGTGGGATGTCACATACACTCCCTGTTAAGGACTTGACGTCCTCATTAGAGGTCCACATACCCAAGACAAGCAGGAGGTGAAGGTTTCTAGACGTGGCTTCTACGGGTTCAAGAGATCCCGCACTGATCAGGGCAAAGATCCACATACCCAAGACAAGCAGGAGGTGAAGGAGACGTGGCTTCTACGGGTTCAAGAGATTCCGCACTGATCAGGGCAGAGATCCACATACCCAAGACAAGCAGGAGGTGAAGGATTCTAAACGTGACTTCTACGGGTTCAAGAGATCCCGCACTGATTAGTGACTTGCTCTGAATAGCATTCTGTTACGCCCGAGCCCAAACCCCAGCCCGCAGGAGAGACTAGTGTTATAGGCATAAGAAATAACTATTTGTGCCCTCTTTTTTACTGGCCCAAAATGGTTAACCCGAGTTATTACTTATACCCACAACACCCATTTATAAGCCACACAAATACATTATCTCCTACCAATGTGGGATGTCACATGGTAGAAAGAACAGATGAATATATTAAGATCTTTACATCAGTGCTCTTCTTGGTAACGTGTTCCTTTGAGGATATTTTCTTTCTTGATTTTCAGAACTTACCATATATCACATAAGATTTTCTACCCAATAGTATAAACAAGACCTTAATAGTCAAAAAAGATTACTCATTTTTTGCCTAAAATATCTACTCTTTAATTTCTCATTGTATATTGCTCGTGCTTAGACATTTTTAATTGATTTGATCGTCAGAAGAGGTCCTCAAAAATAACCACCCGCAAATTCTTTGTTTTGCAGGTATTGTACTCAGCAGACACAACAAATTTACACCTTAACACATACAAAGAGAAATCAATTTTCATAGCATTCTACTATGGAACTACTAATTGGTTGACAAACAAATTTGTTATCCAAGTTGTGTACCTCCTAAACAAGCCAAGTTTTGTCCAATTATGATAGTAGTTTAGTCCAATATTGATGATAGGTTTGATGGCTACTATTATTCTTACCGAAAGTCTCACATCCAAAAACCCAAACCTCATTTCCATCTGCCCGCAAATAACCTAAAGACCAAAAACTCGATTGCCCTAATTGTAAAGAGAAAATGACCAAAATATAACGGTAATCAATAAATAATGCTAAAAATATCTTATCGCGCACATCACATTATGAGGAAAGATTAAGTAGTGATGAACTGTCCAAATTATTTCATTATAACTACATAAATAATTTACCACTATTAAATTTTTTTAACAATATGATAAGAAAATTCAAATCCAATAAAAAATGATCGATACTAGCTTCGAATTCCCATAAAAAAGTATCATCTATTAACCCCATAAGAAGGTTGCCACTTAACAGCGGCCTCTTAGAGTTTCAAAGAAAATACTATGCCCAACGTTTAACAACTGGGAAAATATAACCCAAATTGATCTTTTTCTGTGTGTTCAATTTTAAAGTGCTGATGAGCAAAAGTTTATGAGATTTTAGATAAAAAAGATATGCTAATAATCATAAAATTAGAGAAAGCACCAGTTCAAAGTAATTCTAGTTAGTAATGGAGAATCAGACCTGAAAATGATGGCAAGTCTAAATACTTTTCTGATTAAAAACAAAAAAGAAAATTCACATAACCAAGAAGTCCAAGCAAAAAAAAAAAAAAAAAGGAAATTAAAATGCCATGGGCTGCTATAAGATGAATCTTTTTAGGTTTTATTCATGAGCCCACAGATAGAGTTAGCAATAAAGATTGGACTTCCGTAAGAATTGGGCTTGCAATGGTCCAACCCCTCAAGGCAAAGCCATTTAAAGAACTTGTAATAATTTGACTTTGTTCTCTATGAATTTTCTCCCCTTTGTGTGGAGATTATATTGGATGGGACAATATAGTTTTATATTGTTTATCTTACTAGCTTTTTTAAAAGCCATATTGCGGTTCATATCTCACCACCACTCATATAAAAAGAATAGAGATTTTCATGTAAGTGCAATCCTGCCTCCATATACAAGACACATTCCACCGCTCTTTATTAAAAAAATATACGTCTACGTGCGAGGGTAAATAACTAAAAATAATTGCCCATTATATTTCACATGATTCTAATGAAGTAAAAAAAATAGAAGCTTTTCTGAAATTTGTTTAGATATTATATTTTTTTATCTTTAACAACTAATGTACTAATGCCCAAGTCCAAATACTTTATCAATACATTACACCTAATTAATTAGTTCAAAATATTTAAATTCATCTGAACAATGTTAGTAAACTCAAGTCATTATAAACTGAATATATATATCTTACAAAAACAGTGTAGGATAGAGCAATAGCAGAGCTATTTCTTATTGCAGCCTCCACTCACCTTTGTTTTTTTTTTGAAAATGTATATATTTTGAAGGCATTTTTAACCCGTAAAATGATAAGTTGAAATCCTACTAGAAAAAACTATTAGTGTATATGAATATTAAATTGTATCACTTTAGTCTTCAGTACTGGACAAAAACCCTAAATTTGTTCCCGGGATAGAGTATCACAACATACGCGACACGGCTAAATCAATAGATGCGTGACACTTGGACATCACATGATGGTGGATTGAAGAGTGAAGTTGCTGTCTAGGTGCATAGAAGTCCTACAGTAAGTACACAAATTGATCCAACACGCTTTTGACGTCCTCTAGAGGGGGAAAGGAAGGACAAAGACTAGACTGATCATCCCACTGGGCTCAAAGTACCATCTTCTTTAATCACACAAATAAAGAAAGTGAAAGATCATCAAAGCTTAGACTATTACAAGAACATGCGTTTATACATATATATATATATATATGTATGCCGCGACACGAGTCGTCATTGAGCTCGGATCTTTTTTTAGTACTTGATCGACTGACGAGTTCGTAAGAGTGGCTTTGCTTTATATTAGTTTGAGTAATTGCTAACCAAGGGCTTACTCTAGTGGAAGGTGACGAAGACTTTGCTCACAACTTTTGTTCGAAAATCATCAGCTAATTTTTTTGAAGTCGGTTTTAAAAGTTCTTGTTTCCAATTAATTTGAACCGTATTTTTTTTTTAGTGGAGTCATGTATTTCGATATTTGATACCTTAAAATGGGTTTAAAACACTTAATTAACTAGGAGAATTACCAGTCAATATCACAAAATAAAAAGGGTAAAGAGAACGATATTGTTACTTATAAATAACCCTAACACAAGGGCGGATCTATTCATGGGACAGAGATGGTTGAAACCGTTACTTACCTCGAGGCAAAATCATTAAAGAGTGAGTTGAAGTTCTATTTTTTGCAAATACGTGTATTCTTAGGTTAAAAATAATTAATTTAGCCTAGACTGAAAAATAATTATCCATGTATAAATGTTAAATTGTGTGTCACTGGCCCCTACTAAACAAAAATGTTAGATCTACCTTTAACATTTGTTCAACTGATATCACATTGTTCGTTTTACGAGTTGTGTTTGACGCAATATTCAAGTATTCTCTTATTGAATATTTAATTTTTTATTTTCAATTTTGAAATCAGTCTCTCTAGCAAGTAGGGTAAGTTTACCCAAACATATCTTTCTCGAGCCTTATTATTTGTAGGAACTTTGTGCATTGGTTACGATATCACATAGTTTCTATGGACCCTTCACATTGACAATGGCAATGCACGATTTTCACATCCGCACTAGATAATGCAACGTGAAGGAGCATCTGATAATGCTTTTCAAACGAGTGGGCTTCTTGCCTCACATATTCATTTCTATGTTTGTATGCAAGATTCAGATTTTATAATTTTAAAAACAACAATGTATTTATATATTTCACTTAAGCTTGACAACCCTTGATCCTCAAGCACGTAATATTCCTTTTTTTTTTGTTTGTGAAGAAGCACGTAATATTGCAAATTATTCCAAAAGGAAAAACTTAATTTTTAAAAAAATTATTATATACATAAAAAAAATATAAATAATGCAAACATATTATATCTCTAAAAATTTCACGTCAAAGGTTAATAGTTCATAAATCATTTGCATAAATGATTATATAAAATCAACTTTCTTAAATATTTAAATCATTTGCATAAATGACTAGATAAAATCAACTTTCTTAAATCAATATTTAATGAAAAGGGAAAAATATATAAGGTATTATAGAGTTAAATATAAGTAACTAAATAGGTGTCATAAATATGACATTTTATTTTGAGTTAGTTGGACATTTTTTTTTTCTTAAATAGTTTTTTTCTATGAAAATATAAAAAACTGTGTCATTTTGATGTTAAGTATAAGTGAGTAGTAAGGTGACACAAATATGACCTTTTATCCTAAGTAAAAGTGATATCTCGCTCTCCTAAAGAGTACATAATTGGCGGGTTATCTGTTTATCCCTGATTAGAGAGGATCTAAATTCTTAATAAATATGTACAACTATGTTAAGAAGTAATAAGTAAATGAAGACTTATTCTAGCATGAAGGACAAAGAGATATATGATGCTCCAAATCACACTTAAAAAAAAAAAAAAAAGGTAAAATACTTTCATGTGGTCCTTCTTCACATTTTTTCTTTATATCTTTTAGATATTAAAAAATACGCGAATTTTTACTATCATTTCTAATATATAAATCAATAAAATTCAAATACTATCTTAGGAGAAACAATAATTGGTGAGCCCTGCTAGGTCTGATGGCACCAAATTAAAAATATGAAGAACAAAATAACATTTTTGTCAGTCGGATAAATGATCTCATATTGCGGGGTAATTTGATAGCTTTTGAAGTAAACTTTGATATAACGAGCTCATATGACTAAATTGAAAGAAAGAGATACAACTGTTGTAGGGCATTGGCCAAATGGTAGGATATGAATTTGAATCCTTTCACATTAAGGAGTAATTGAAAGATGTTCCAATTACGTGTAAAAGGTTGAAATTACCTAACGAGAACAATATATAGTTAAAAATTTTAAATTTTAACAATAACGATGATATTGTTGAAAAAAAAAACTCCTAATTTTCTAGTGCGTTATCTTCCAAATAAATTCCCAAACTCTATGGAAGCCATTTTTGGATCCCTAGTGCAAATCCTGTGGTTAATTAAGCTTGCTCATAGTGGGATAGGTTTTTTCCAAGGCTTATATTTGTGGTTTATTGCATGCAACCTAACTTGACATATTTGCTAGCTGCTTCTCATCTAGCCAAACTTTCATGACTATAATAACTCGGCTCAATTGGAATACAAAATCAAGAGAAAAAGAAAGATTAATTGGAATTAATCGTGGAAATGCTTTTTAATAGAACTTTAACTTTAGCTGATCGTGACCAAGAAACCACCAGTTTTGCTTGGTGGGCCGAAAATGCCCGACTTATCAATTTATCCAGTAAACTACTAGGGGCTCATGTAACCCATGCTGGATTAATTGTATTTTGGACCAGAGCAATGAACTTATTTGAAGTGGCTCATTTCGTACGATAGATTTCTCGAAATAAACGTGTCATATCCCTATTGCAAATGACATAAAAATCTTTTCTTTTGTCAATAAAATTAAGTCGGTTTCATTAATGAGAAATTAGCCAATTCCGGCATGTACAAAGTCATTGGAAGCATTAATGCTTCTAAGTACATAGGGGATGTTCGTCATCCATTCAACTAGTAAATTTTTTATTAATGCTTGTTTCGTAACTCAATCAGCTGCAAGATGCAAAAGCTCATGATTTTTTAAAGAAATTAATAAGAAATAAATTAATTATGGGGACCCTCCATTCAGTGGGCTTCTATATAAGTTGGTGACAGTTTAAGCTGCCTAACATGATAAGCATGTACTGGAACCACAATTGACAATGTAAAAGATAAAGCTCTACCATGTTTATTGTGTAGCCTTACGAAGATTGCTAGCATCACTAGCATAGTACTAGTAGGCCCAAAACATTGGACATCACAATCGATGGCAAAGAAACAACCTAAGCAAACCCTCATAATTGTACTGCAAAATCACGGAATTATGAGTGTTGTGCACCTAATTATTGAGGTACGTTCGGTAAACGAAATTTCCGTTATACATAAAATTTGAAGAATAGTCGGACCTATTTTGCATGTCCAATTATTGCACCCTGCAATATTCGATTTTCTTTGTGATGGAAGTATTGGGATACAGATTTTTTGGGGTTTCTGCAAGTAGAAAGAACAAAGAGCATCTTCCATTCACCATAGCCATGCCTCCATGTGCTATCTCTTCTGTAAAGAGAGATTAAATAACAAAAAGTACAAGAGCTATTGGTTGACATGAAATGACATTGTTGGGGACATCTTAAGGGTGTGAAAGATTATTAGGACATTTTAGACATGTCATGGTTGGTAGTTAGGGGGAATATGCAAGAACCCTTGTTATATATATCTAACATCTTAACCTTTTTAAGGTCTTTCAAATGAGGGTTGTATCTATCTTCTGTTTTTTCTCTCCTTTTGCTATAGGGTCATTTTAGAAGAAAAGGAATGAGGGGTGGGGTTGGGGGTGGGGGGGGGGGGGGGGGGGGTGGTGTGGTTTGTGGTGGGTGGCAAGGGGTGGGCTCTTTCTTTGTGTGATTGCTGCAATGTCTTTATCAATTGAACCCCACATATCTCAGTCATGTCCTCAATCAAAAAGATGGTAGATGCCTACTTCATCTTTCTATGATTGTGAGTCCTTTTCAAAACTCTGTTAGCTAAAGAAATTAGCGTCATCAAGAGCCCCCACCAAAAGTCATGCTAACTATCGGCTCGATTGTTTTGTGACTATCCAACATATATACCAACGTGATATGTCAATTAAATAATAATCACTTTTTGTTTTGATGACCAGAAAATATTTCAAACTTTTCATACTTACATCAAGGTTTAAAACGTGGAATACATAATTTTATCAGAAAGAGACATGGTCCAATTTACTTAGCATAAGAGGTACCGAACTAATTATCTTAAAAAAAATAATCTAAATCGTAAACAAATCTCTCTGTAATACTCCAACTGCTACCGTTTCAGGATAAACCTCTAGAATTCAATTAAACAATATTAATCTTCTTCACAAGACAATTAAGAAGCCCTTGTCAACAATCATTAAGAAAGTCATTTTTCATATCCAATCTTTGTCTCCTATCACTAGCTAGTTTTAGACTTATAAAGACTATTTTTTATTTATTTAATGACAATGAGGAAGACAAGACAATTAAGGATAATTGAGATCCCTTAAAATATGTCTAATTTGAGAACCTAAATTAAATAATGCATGCACAATGGCCAAAGTTCAATTCTTATCAAATCAATTAATAATCACATGGCTTATATATGGCACGTGATGCATGCATATTAGGACCAAACAATTAAGTCATATGTTTATGTAATGATTAGAAGTTGATTAATATAGTCTAGTGGTGTCTTGGTTTTTTTTTTTTTTTTTTGGTCATAAGTGGTGTCTTGATTTGATGTCATGACCTTAGCACATGCTAAACGAAACTCGAGTCACTTTGCACCATGTGCTTCACGAAGTGTTTTTTTTATATAGCCTAACTAAAACCTATCTACATTAATATATAATTCTTTTCCCTTGCTATTATTATGCATATTATATAGACAAATAATGACACATTTTTACTTGTACATGTATACGCCTAATATTACTTTTATAAGGACCAAGTTTGTTATTCCAATTCCTATGAATAATGCTATCAGAACTTGAGAGTTTGTAATACCCTTTGCTAATTTAAATATCAATGTCTGAAAATATTCAAACGAGATCTTTTAGATTTTACTTTACAAATATTGAACAATGTATGTGACACATGATATCTTGCATTTTGGATAGCTCACGAGGAATGTGGCACCCTCAAAATCTCTAAACACTTTAAAGAAAGATGGCACGGCAAATATCTAACACTTGTATGAAGGCACAAGTTTGCTACTCTACCTTCAATTAATTGGTTTGTCTTATATTGGATATCACTTTAAATTCTTGAACTATTTTATGTTCAATCTTACGTAAAAATTTGTTATACCTCAACTAACTTAAGTATCGAAATGAGAGAATACTCGATAGGATCTTGTAAGCCTTACCCTGCATATATTAAATACTATTGTAGCGTGGACATTCTACATGTTAGCGTATTACTTGATAAATATTAAGATACGTGACACTCTTATAAGTTTTGTCTACACCAATACTACCTACATAAAAAATTAAAAAAAATTAAAAAAGACGACTTTTCATATTCCTACATGCATTGATTAATAATGCAACAGAAAGATTAAACTTTAAGTTCTTCTAAATTTTTAATTAGTTACTTGATCTACTCAAGAATTGAAATGAATCAATGTACGTGGGAATATCAAGTCTCATCTTACATAATTATGTGAGTGAGGAAATCATCATGGACTAATGAGAAATGTTCGTACAAGCTGTTGCTTTCCAGAGAAAGGTGAGTGGCTATCTTTCTTTTCTTTCTTTATCTCGCTTTTTTGTTTATTTGGATGTGCATCATGTACATAAAGCCTTTCCAGGCCAAAATGATAGCACAACAAAGTCTTCACGTGATGGCTTTTTTGAGTTTTTCTCCGCATAGGAAGTTAGAGTGGGCAGTGTACGTGTTGTGAGACATTGACAAACTTCGATCACTCACCTACTGACCCTCCCATTTTGATTACTCCCTTTTCCATTCACTCGAACCTATCTCAATATGTCACTTTTTTTTTTTTTTTTGTTATGTTTTAAGTCTAGAATCCATTTCATAAGTATTTTTAGTCTCATAAATTTAAGAATAAATGTTTCGGACCTTAAATGCATGGACGAGTCACCATTGACTCTATTTATTATTACGCTAAATCAGTACGGTGTATTAAGATGTTGTTAATCTGATATTGTATCTCAGTTCGATAAGTCCACCTACGAGACTCACCTTGGGCTTTCGTCTCAATAGGTGTATTAGTCTACATTTTTCCAAAAGAACTTTCATTCATTTCTTTCTTCCCTATCGACCATGACGACTAAAACAAGGCCAAAAATCTAGACCCGAGAAGAAGAAGAGCCAGTGATGGATATTAGAGTTATTGCTTAAATCCATAATACTAACTTATAAAACATACTAATATTACGTCTTCCACCAAAATGAAATATCACATTTTTCACCTCCTCACCTCTAAAGAAGAAAAAGATTGTAAATACACATAAATAAGCCAAATGGAATAATCCAGTTGATTATGCAGATTGTGCTGGAGGGTATATATCTAGACAAATGGACATGAACACTTTTTATCAATTTATATTATCATTTCGCCCAAAGTTGAAATCCAACACTTTTTTCATGGGTGAAGGCTAGCTAGAGTCATGATCTCAAATTAATATGGTTTCCAGCTCTTTCATATATAGTGGTATGAAATTTCTTCATTTTTAATACAAGTGGCATGACTTTGTCCCATGACCTGACCTACAAGTTATATTCTTCATAATGCTTTTGCTAGTTAACGTTTGACTATACCTTAGTTTGTACTAGAAAAAGCAAATAGGACCAACCACATTAATGCAATATCAACAATATTCCAAGTGCAATGCAATCTTACTTTGCATTCATATGAATCATTTGCCTATGTCTATGAGCACATCCAAAATTTCGTGTCTGTAGGGCTATAACATATAATTTGATAATTATACCAACAATATTTCTTTTAATTGAGGGTTAAATTTATTTTTTTGACTAAAAGTACATATAAATATAAAATTTATTTTTTGACTAAAAGTACATATAAATTCTATATATTTAGTGAAACAAGCCCCCACCCTAATAGATCTTCCGATTTCACTACCCCTTTGAACATTTACAATATGTAGGGTCAAAACATATAAACAGCTGTTCATAATAAATTAAAGAAATATCCTTTAACATCATATTAAAGTCAGAAATTCCAGCTAGCATTGGACTGTAACAACCATTCTTATCATGTCCTCTAATTTAGAAGGGAAGTAGTTGAGCTTCATTCCTCAAACTTTTTCTAAAGTCTCACCCAATTTTTTCATGTGTCCTTTTGCAATTTGCATGTTTTAGTCCTTTTTAAGTTCAAAATCTTTTATAATTATTCTTTATGATTTCCATTCCATTCTTAATAAAATACAACTTCAGTAATATGACAAGTTTATACATTCCCCTCAATGATACATATTACTTATATTGAAAATTTGGTAAAATAGTGGAAATGGTTAATAATTAAAAAAAAAAAAATTGAAACTTGGGACCAAATCTGTGATTTTTTCTGCGAGTTAAACATGAATAATTAATATAAGTGAAACTTCTTAAAATAAAACTTAAAAATATAACAAAAATCCTCATTTAAGATTTGATCTTGGTACTAGTTCATAATGATCAAAGTCAAATCCTGAATTTATTAGTGAAGCAAATTCAATGAAACAACAATTGTTACCGTATAAGTAATAAAACCCACACTATTCAACTTGAATTTTCAAACACTTGGGGGAAAAAATTCCCAACCCCGTGAAGTGCATGCCATGATGGTTCCTGGTAAGCCAAGTTGAACATTTAGTCAATAAAAACGCAACTGCAAAATGGTGGACAGTGAGATATCATATCATAAGCTAGCTTGCATGATTGAATTAATGTGAATTCTATGATTCTGATTTTGGAAGGTTCAAATAATCACAGAGGCTAGAGCTGTATTGGAAATTGTAGAATTTATTCCACATGCATCTAAATATGGGGCATATATTTCAGTTGCTTACGAGAGATAGCAGAATTTTTTATTTCCAAGAAACACTGAAATTTAAGTGTAAGATCCGCTCACAACAATATCACGTTATGAGAGAAAGATAAATTTAAATTGTCAAATTTAAATTTAAATTTAATTACTGATATGTGTTAATATTATGAAATTGATGCTGAAAATATATGTTTTAACATTACGAGAGAAGGTGTGTCACGAAAAAATTAATTGTTATTTTGACAATAGTATAGTTAGATATCAACCAAACAGCCGGCCCTTTCAACTGCACTCGAAATCTTGGACTCTCCCTCTCTCTCTCTCTCTCTATAATAAAGCAAGGGAATGGCACATGGTAGAGAGTGTGTTGGTTTAAAGAATCAATAATTAGTAACAAACATTCCAAATCATAATTATAGTAATTTTATGGAAGGAAATAACCAACAAATATTTGAGTATCCTAACGATTGTAGATAATGAAAATGAAGGCCCGCCCGCTCCATGGGCAGTAACATACAGTAAAATTATTGGCTCGTAATTTAAAACTTTAATTCTAACACAAGTTTCTCTCATAAATGAATTGATATATGTATTGAGACGTAATGTTACACTACGAGATTTATACTATTTGATTAATCTAATTTAATCATATCTATGGTGCAAGAGTTTCTCGTTATCAAAAGATAAATAAATAAATAAATTAAAGGGTTAATACTAAATTTAGTCTCTTATTTTTAGCGTGTTTGGCATAATGGTCCATTATCTTTAAAAGTATAACATTGCAATCCTTTATCTTTTAAATAGGTAACACTGCTAGTCTTTTTTTTACTTTTCCGTTTAGAATTTGACGGAAAAAGCATGTGGTTGTCACATGGTTAAATGTAATTTTTTTACTTATACTGCCAAAAAGAACTCACGGTGTCATATCAAAAGATAAAAGACTGTAATGATGTATTTTTAAAAATAGAGGATCACTATGTGATCAAACACACTAAATATAAGAGACTAAACAGGGTACTAACCTTAAATTAAAACTAAAAGAAAGAACGCAAGATTTCCCACAGTGGCGTTTATAATTCTCGCTTTGATGCAAAAGGTTTTAAAATCGATTCTTAAAATGTGTAACATTCTTTAATAGTAATATAAAATTGACTTAAATAACCCTTTAAATAAATAAATAAATCAAAAAGAATGCATGATTTGGTTCCTTTGGGGTATGTCTTATTTGATACTATTTTCTACTTTTTTGAGTAATCAAACATATCACGCTTTTTCTGCCGTGTTACACGCTCGCCAACAGGAGTTTGTACAAAGCTCCCACCGCTTCCCGGAAACAGACACACAGGAGGAAGAATTAATCACTTGGGATGGAGAAATAATTTATGTTATCTATTAAGCTTTTTCTACACCATTCCCATATCTGAAATCGAATTTGAAAGAAATTAAAAATTGAGGCGTATCGTTGCATCACAATTTAATATGGTCCTATCTAAAGTTTTTATACAAAGTGAAATTTGTTGTTGACCAATTCTATTCCTCAAATGTAGTTAGGAATTGGATTCTCCCGTAATATTTTTCGTTTCATAACATTAATTCTTTGAGAGATTTAGACCATTAATTGTTTGATCTACCCATGATAAAGTTTTCCATTGAGTATCAAACCAAATCTCATCCCATCAAAAGAAAATCATAGAACACTCAAAAATTAGGTGAAATGGTCAGATAACGACCTGTGATAAAAAAAATTAAGTTTCAACTAAGACTCTGACATGTATTGTACTAAAAAAAATTTTAAAAAAATTATAGATCCCATGCATCTATCCTTTTTTATTTAGTATATTTTGTTGTAAGATCTTAACATTTCCAAATGTAAGAACTTTCAAGAACTTCTCTTTCAAAAACCCAACTCTTCCAAATCCCATGATTCTAATTAAACAATGTACCAAATTCATATTATATTATATAGAAGATATTGGAGCTTCATTGGTATTGATATATAACACTCCAATTTTGGATGCTTACTTTAAGACGAAACATTGAACATTGGGAAGTATGGGAAGGACAGAGTTTCCATTTCCCTTGAGGGAAGAGAGGGATTGGGGGCAATGGGGCTTTCCACTCTTTGTCATCTTGACCAAAGACTACTCTGCCATCCTTCCATAACATACCATCCTTTTTCGATTATATTTATCTCATGTCAAGAACAAAATCTCGGGTTCGAATCAGTCAAAAGACTATTCTCTAATCAGTTAAGAAGTTATTTTCTTTAGGCTCTGTCTTGATAGGCTTTTTTTACTATTGGATCTATGTTGATATACCATCACTAATTAGATATCATAACATTATAATAATATGGCAGGATCAAAGTCTCCCTAGCTGAAAGAGATATGATCTAGTAAAAAAGCCTATCGAGACAGAGCCTAAGGAAAATAACTTCTTAACTGATTAGAGAATAGTCTTTTGACTAATTAAACTAGATCATATCTCTTTCAGCTAGGTAGACTTGGATCCTGCCATATTATTATAATGTTATGATATTTAATTAGTGATGGTATATCAACATAGATCCAATAGGGATGATATATCTATATAGTTATAATAAAATCATTTGAACAATTTAGCATTCACTAAATCTCTCACATAAACGTTTTATAATATAAGAAAATTCATATCTGTTTGTGTCCCAAAATTTAAACATTAGTATGAGGTCAAAGGATTTTTCAAGACGTTTTCCCTCATTAAAAAACAAAAAGCAAAAAAAGAATTCAATATCATAAGTCCCACTACACAACTCCATCACTACCACCATCACTATCTTTCAATAAATACAAAAGCTCATTCAATTTCATAGCCAAATACACACCATTTTGCTTACATCACTTGACCTCAGTTTTTTATCCCTGTTTCTACTATTTTTTCTACTCGTACCATTATATTCATGCACAACTCAATTTATTGCTTCACTAACAGAAACCACAAACACCACAACACAGCCCCGCGCCCCCCCCCCCCCCCCGGCCTCTCTCTTTCTCTCTCTCTCTGTGGGGTAAAAATACAAGAAGCCAAAGAGAAAAATAATAATGGAGATAGCAACGTCTGTCATTGTCAGGAAATGGAAGACACACACAAATGCTGAGTTTTTTTTACTGTGAAACTTCTTTCATAACTTTCACTATTAATGCCCCAGTACAGTTTTTGTTGTTAATGAACGGTCAAAGTGAGACTGTTGTGCAGCCTGTCATACATAATACTTCATTGTTTGTCAGGATGGTAGAGAGCTCAAAGCACACAGATCCCACCCTCTTTTAGTCATCATGCAATCTATACACCCACGTAAAACAACACGTAATACGATTATTCTTAAAAACGTTTGGACCGTTGAAAATGTCTGAATTTGAACCCACACTCCACCACAAACATATTAAATTTTTTTAAAGTGTTATCGCACGTACTGATTAATTCTTGAACTAAAACTATCACTAACCATATATACCAATCGAAGTTGTATTATAAGAATTTCACATTTTAATTGGCATCATATGTTAATCTTATAATGTTGCAAGTGCCACATACATATGTGACCCTTTCTTTTTGAGAAAATAAAATAGTGTGACATCTGGCATATAAAATGTGAAGAATGAGTGGTGCGACGTAAAAGTTGATACATAACGTTGTTCTAAATACTATAAATTAATGTTTAAAGGACTATTCATGTAATTAACACAACCCCATCATAAGGGTATAAATTTTAGTTTTATGCTGCTTCTAAGTTGAATATCTTCTATGTTTTTTTTCTTGGTGAGAGATAATGTACCTAAACAAATCATACTTCTCTATAAAATACGAACTTTTAGATAAAGCAGTGAGCTGATACTACTTATTATAGATGGATGAGAACTTTTTTTTTTCTCACAATGAAGGTCGAAGTTATGGTTCAAACTTAGAACTTCTGAGTACAACAAGTAATTACTATTTGATCATTCTATCTAACTCGTTGGCAGGAGTAGAGCCATTCACGAGCCAGTGAAGGTTAATTTGTAACTCCCACTGACTCCAAGAGTAGAGTCGTATAGTCTTTTAAAATGTTTTTAAATTAATAAGTCAATTTAACTCTCACTAAAAAAAATTATTCATATACGAAGATTAAATTATGTATTTTCAATCCTATCGAATAATAATCTTAGATCTGCCTTGCTCGTGGGTATAGACCGATGAGAACTTACTATAAGCATTCGCTTTCTAATGTTGATGTCACATGTGTTTGTATGCATGCATTGCTTCAGTATTTTCTGTCTGCAAGCATGATGTAGTAATTGACTGTAGCAAAATATAGTAGAAGTTGCCATAACTAAGAAAAGTACACTGCGATAATTCGACTACTCTTATTGGTGCTGTCGCATATCAATGCGCATCATACATCAGATTCTCAGTGTTGGAGAGTGATGTATAAACTGTTCCAATAGTACTACAAATTGATAAGACGCGTAAAAGGAATCGATTTATTCATAACATTTATAATACTATAAACAAAATTTTATAATAACCACAACTATTAAAGTTCGTTTATAATATTTATAATATTCTAGAGGGATCTCACTCGTGTAAAGGGTACCATATGCAATGAACTTCAGCATCACCTCGCTTAGCAATTTTTCTTCAACATTCATCATAAGCAGAATATTCACATTTGAAAACGCAAAGTCTATGTGTCACTTCTTCATTGGAGCAAAAGGGTAGTAGTGGGGAATATGAATTGTCTTCTTCATTAATCTATGAAGTAATCTTGAATTGGTCAACAATATCAACTCATGGATGAAAAGGGTAAGATCATGTGGTTTTTATGTGCTTTAGTTAGTCTATTTGCAGATTAATCTGATAAGGAATACATCACCATCTTTAATGTCTAGTAGGAAAATAGGTGTATGCATAAGAGTTGTGAGTGATCAATTTTCTTTAGGGGTACCTCAAGTGTAATTGAATTCTTTTTCTTTTCTAATTAATTTTGGTATAATAGATCGGTCTCAAATCGTGACTCAAATTTATAATCTCTTATTACAATAAGTCAATTTGACAATTTTATCCAAATTTTGGGTGTGTAATCGGATTTCTTAGGACAAAGGCACAAGGAAGCTTCATGTTAGATAATAATTAATTAGGAGATCCGTATGCAACTAATACAATTAATAACAAATCCTTGTAATCAAGTCTAGTCTTGGACATTTGGCACCCTTGTGTTTAACCAAATTCATATGAAAATCTTATGTGTTTATTATGGTTGTCGACTACTCTACACCACCCTTCTTTTTTTTTCGGATTTAAGATCGATAATACTATAAATAACACTCTTGATGTAGACACTATGTGCTTAACATGGGTACAAAATGATATTAAAAATGTACCCTCCTCTTGTACCTATACAAACTTCCAAATGGAAAGATAATTTATTCTTTATGTCCTTCTATAGAGTATATAGACTTCTTCCCTATTGCTTTAAATTTTTGCAATGTGTTGTTGAGAGTATTTTGACCAATAAATGGTTAAGCAATCTTCCCATGTTGGTCATTGAGTAAATGAATCTTGACGAGAAATGAAGGAAAAATTTCCTTTTTTTTCCTAGGTATGAAATGAGTGGTAATGTGTCAGAATTGTGGAAAAAAAATAAGGCATTGGGGTTGGGGAGAAAGATATGGGTCTTACAAAAATAAATGCAAGAATCAGAGGACCTACTCATGATGTGTGTAGAATTATAAGGTTTGGTCCTTCTGATAACTCATAATTGATTGGCAAGGTTTAAAAGTATAGGGTAGTTTTGAATATAGGTTTGAAAAAAAAAAAAGAGCCTGTTACTTGACAGGGAAAAGTGGGGGCCTCAGGAAATCATTTTGGTAAAATTTAAAGCCCTGAATAGTATGAGAGAGAAATTCAAGAATCTCTATATTTCAGTGGTGTAATATCAGTTCGAAATTTGTTTATCTTTTAAATTTAAATTCGGCAAAAATTTAATTTTTTTGGATTCAATTTTAATAATTAGTTTAAATTGTATATTTTAAGCAAAATTGTGTATTACGTGATTTGTCATCTCTGGTGTGCATCCGAAAACTTGTCGGGGCAAATTCGATCATAAAAATATGAGAGAGAGAGAGAGAGTTATAAATGTGATAAGACTGATAGGAGTATTTCCTTGGTGGTGGCCTTATATAAAGCAAGTAAAGGATGTTTGGTTTTTCCTTCTTTTAAAAGTAGAAAAAGGGTGAGAGAGAGAGAGAGAGAGAGAGAGAGAGAGAAACTCTCATTGTACACAACAAGGGCCAAAAAAGACACCTCCATGGAAGAACAACTAAGTTCTTTAGCTGTTACTCATCTTCTTCAATACACCCTAAGGAGCTTATGCATTCATGAAAACTCTCAATGGGTGTATGCTGTTTTTTGGAGGATCTTGCCAAGAAACTACCCACCACCAAAGTAATCAAAATGCTAACTTTTTTTTTTTGTACATATGAACAGAAAAAATATATATATATGTTTCTTTTGTATGAAAACAAGGGTGCAAAATGCAATGCAAATCTTTTTTGACTAACATCATGATGATGATGATGATGATGATCTTTTTGCTTGCTGATGATATATAGGTGGGATAGCCAAGGAGCATATGATAGGTCTAGAGGCAACAGAAGAAACTGGTACTAATTCTTCTTCAGGTTCTATATACAGTGTGCATTTACTTGTTATGAATATAGAAAATCTTGATTAAAGATTGTGTGTAAACTTGCTAGGATATTGGTTTGGGAAGATGGTTTCTGCAACTTTGCTGCTTCAACAACTGAGATGATCAACGGTGGAGAGTGTCCAGGTTCATCATCTGTTTATGGAAATTGTGAATATCAACACTACCAAGGTCTGCAACCAGAGCTCTTCTTCAAGATGTCTCATGAAATCTACAACTATGGTGAGGGGTAAGAGAAAATTACAATTTTTTTTTTTTCACTACAAAGAGCTTGTAAGGATCCACGCGTAACGTTATTTTATTAGATTATGAGTAAGATCTAATGATTGGGAATTAATTTTCATGCTGATCAAAGGTGGTTTACATATATATATGTTTGGATTGCAGTTTGATTGGTAAGGTGGCTGCAGATCATAGCCATAAGTGGATCTACAAAGAACCAAATGATCAAGAAATTAACTTCTTGTCTGCATGGCACAACTCTGCAGACTCAGTAAGCAATTAACAAGTCTAGCATGTAATTTCTTTCAAGGTTTTTTGCATATAATATTGATTCTTGCAATTCTTAAACTTCTTGTTTTTTACAGCAACCTAGAACTTGGGAAGCTCAGTTTCAGTCTGGTATTAAGGTATGTTCGTTTTACCAAATAGTGACATATTGTAATTAAACATTATGATGAATTCGAACTACGGCTTCGATATCTTTCAAACCATTCAACCAGGTCTTGAACTTCACAAGTTTTTGTTCAATGTCTTGCAGACCATAGCCTTGATTGCTGTTAGAGAAGGTGTTATTCAATTAGGATCAATCCACAAGGTTGCTTCTCTCTCTCTCTCTCCCACCGTACCAGGGCCCCCATACACACACACACACACATTTCAATCAAGCATATTGCATTAAATGCTGAGCATTAAAGAAGCTGTTTCAATCTTATGAAAATTTCTGATAGGTTATTGAGGACCTGAGCTATGTTGTGTTACTAAGAAAGAAGTTCAGTTACATTGAAAGCATTCCAGGAGTGCTTTTACCACATCCATCTTCAACAGCATACCCTTTCAAGGTCGATGGCTATGGCGGACCAGAAGCAGCAGCAGCAGCATGGCACTACCAAGGCAGCACCTTAGCAGCAGCATCACCAATGGAGTACTATCATCATGATCATCACCATTACAATATTCAACAACCACCCATGAAGATAACTCCTTCTATGAGCAGCCTTGAAGCTCTTCTCTCAAAACTACCTTCTGTTGTTCCATCATCATCATCATCACCACCACCCCCAGCAATGTCTGCTTACAATGAAGCTCATCATCAACAACAGTATCATCATCTCTCATTGAACAGGTCTGCAGAAATGGCTGCTGCAATGGAGAGAGTGGCTAAAGAAGAGTATGATGATGATCAAGATAATAATAAACAAGACAAAGATGTTGGTGAATCAAGTAGCTCCATGTCCATGTCTTCTTACAGACACCATTCAGTACATTATGGTTATCATCATCATCATCATGATCTGAATGTAAGCAGCACCATGCACAACAATGGATATTAAATCAGCCTCGGGTTTTAGCAAAAGCAGCTCTTTTCGGGGCTATAATATTACTCTGGGCGAATATAAAAGCGCGCATAGATATATTAAGTTGCTCATTATTAGCCACCATTTAGTGAGCATTTTATCTTAGATTTCTATAGCATCAGCAGTGTGAATCGTTGTGTTATTGATGTATTGAAATTCACTCTATCTAGTGTTATTATGCTAACCTTGTAATAGTAATAGGTTTTTTAGTGTCGGTGAGAAAATTAAGATAGTGTTTGCATTCAAGTTCACTTTCCAACATTAACAAATCGGAACTATTAACTATTGACCGCGGATTACAAATTCATGAATGATTTTTGAACTGACTGCGAATTCATCAACGATTCGTGGATTGACCGTGGCGTAAAGGTTAAAATGGAAGCATATTTATTCATTTTGAAGGACAATTGAGAAACATGTACCATATCGAAGAAGATAAGAAAGTAAGATAGCGTGCAAAACTTTAAAATGCAGGTTGATTATTTATAGTTATAGTTATACATTAGTATTATTTCCGATTTAATTGTTAGAGATTTCAAGATCGATTTTAAAAGTGTATAACATTCTTTGAAAATTATGTAAAATTGAATTAGACCTCTCTTTGAATCAAGAAAAGAAAGAAAGAAAAAAAATGACCTATAGTATCATTATAATATTATGAGAGAGACAGTAATAAGAATAATGTTATATCACCCATTTTTTCATCACATTTTTATCACTTTTTACATGAAATCCTACATGTTATACCAACTAGACTATTTTTAATTTTCTTTCTTCTTTTTAATTCTTTTCTCTCTTTTCAATTCCTTGTTCTCTCTCTTAATTAATATTTACTCAAAATACTTTTCCTTCTTTATTTAACCATATTAGACTCCTTGATAAAAAATAAAAAATAAAATCATATCAAACCCAAATATTAGGGAAATAATAATAAATCAATTGGTCAAAAGAAGAGAATCAGTCTAGCAATTTTTTTTCTTTCTTGTTGTGCGTCGTTCTCATTGAAGAATTAATTTAATTTTTACATCTTTTGGTAATATAGATTACGTGATATAAAAAATTAAGTGTTAAGTGCTTGCATTTAGTTAGCATTTTAGCATCGTTACGCAATAAAAGAGAAAACTAGAGCACAAATTTCATATGGTTTATTAAGATAATGACTTAGACAAAAAAATATTATGATAATGACAGCCTATTAATTACAGATCCATTTTCTAGCTTTCGAATTGACAGGTTCAAAACCTGTAAAGAATAACTAAAAAGAATTAACGAAAACAATATCTTTATGGGCTCCCGAATTCCAACTGAATCAAACTTTAGAAGCTTTATTCAAGATATTTGGAGAAATTAATCATAAAATATTATGATATATATCCAACATAATTTAATTTTGTTATCACTGCTAGTAAACAATCATTTATTTGAAGTTGAAGCAAAGAATAACACATTTTTCAGCCAAAGTGTAGAATGTACTAGTAGTTATTAGCCTGATGGTTTCATCAAAAGATGTAAAAATAAATATTAATTCTTCAATGGGACGACACACAACAAAAAAGAAAAAAAAATGCTTAAGACTAATTCTCTTCTTTTGGCCGATTGATTTATTGTTGTTTCCCGGCCAATATTTGGATATAATATGATTTTTTTTTCGACAAGGGGTTTGATATGTTAAATAAAGAAAGAAAAGTATAAAAAAGGAATTGAAGAGAGAGAATATTAATTAAAAACAAGAAAGAGAAATAAAAATAGTTTAGTTGGCATGTCATGTAGGATTTCACCTAGAAGGTAATAAAAATATAATAATAAAAAGGGTAATATATAACATTACTCCAGAAATAATATGCCCATATATTTATGATGAAATGTTATGTACATATCAATATGAATTTCTCTTATAACGTTATATAATATGAAAGGATTCAAACCCTGACCTTTGAGTTGGAGGAAGAACATTTGTACTCGTCTCGAGTTTCTAACCAAAGTGGGGTGTGTTTTTATATGGGTAAACGATTAAAGAAAAAGAAAAAAAAAAGGTGTTTACCAAAATCCCATGTTATACATGTAGCACCATTAGGTAAAGTACAGGGAAAAAAAAAAAAAAAAGTTTGTTTTTAAACGAAATCTCAAGTTACACCATGTACCAACATTGAGGTAAACTCCAAGTTTTACCACGTAGGAATATTGAATTACAAAAATGATAACACGAATTATAAAAACGTGACTCACTATACCTTGGGTTCCACAAAGACGAGAAAATTTCTGTAACTTATTCACATGATTAGATTATTAAAATAAGATCAAATTAACATACAACTTCAATAAAAACACGAGTAATTTACCAATACTCGTGCATGTACTTGTTTTGAGTACATATTTATTTTTTATTGACATTTATAAATTAATCACAAATCAAAATATAATATGAATCCTTATGTTCTTGAACTTATTTATTTTTGTGAATTATGTTTTTCTAATATTAATTTAAATAAGTCATATCTTGCTCAAAAGAGAAGTAATATCAGGTCCATCTTTATTCTTCGATTTATTTATTTTTTCAATTGAATAACTGAAAAGATAGTATATAGTAGCTCAAAATAATCACTTCTCCGAAAGTAAAAAGTTTACAGAATACAACAAAAATCCATTTTTCTGATTTATTGTGTCTATTTCATAACCAGCACGGAAGGATACACGTAACACTGTAAATTAAGATATTCTCTAGAAGAAATCAAAAAGAAAGACTCAATTTCGAAATTGATGCTCAACCATTATCACATTGAAGAAATATTATACTTAAACCAACAAAAACGTGTATCAACATAAATTAGTTGTGCTAAAAATCAACTGGAAACTAGTATATGGCAACACTGCTGCATTCTTTCAGAAAGTCAAACTTCAAAAATGTTGTAAAAATTTCACTTCTGGTAGCTGTAGTAGCTGCTGCTAATGGAAAGCTGCAACTTCCTCCTTAAAGTGTGTGAGCAGGTTCTCAATACTCATGACTGAATGACTGGCTTTGTCTCGGACGCGCACGCTAACCTGAAACAGCGGAAGAAAAATTCATCAGCAGCTGCAGCGCTGTGAAGGGTGTCTCCTATGCGTAAATAGATGCAAAAAATTGTTCTTGGAACTGGTGCGAATATTATACAATGTTGGATCTTTCATAGCTCTCGCGTGTTTGCTGATTCAAGCTTAAGTGGTACTTAAAACATAATTATAAATAATTGCTTTCAACAAAGATGTATCGTAGGGCAGAGGTGAAACCTGTCCAGTGTTAGCTTCCTCCTCGCCAACAACCAAAATATAGTTGTATTGTGCTAACTGAGCCTCTCGTACCTGCAGAGTTCCGAAATGCCAACAGATAATTAACAAAATCCATCGCAAAAGAGCAGTTTCTGAAAGAGAATGTTCACGTGCTGTACTTTTGGAAAATAAGTTGTAACACGTAAGCGGATTAGCATCCAGAGATATTCTTCAAATTAGTTCTCATTATTGTTAAAAGAGACATCTTTAGTTAGCAGTCATTTTGAAAACAAAGGGAAGAAGCAGCATGCGGTGCTTTGGCAGGCTGCTCGTCTTGCCTCTACGACAGGATGCTTTTCTACCTTCTAACGAGTGTTTCGGAAACAAATACTGGGAAGGCTTAGTGACATCTGGACTCACCTTTTTCTGGATTGTTCTGTCACTTGTATCAATGTCCACATAGTAACCAGCATCATGAATGCGATCTCGTACCTGCATTGACATAGCAAGTCAAACAAGGTCACCGACCCATGAGGTTAGAGATGAAGAGGATGAGAAAGAAGGAAAACAAAAACTCCTGATGACAGAATTATAGGTAATCAAAAGTCGTATTTTTAGTTATTGCGATTTTGGATTCTATTTCGTTTGCTGAACGAGAAGAAACTGACAATCTACCAAAATCCAATGTAGCTGCAACTTGAATTCACATAGTAATAACTACCTATCGAGCAAATAATTTATGTCAATGAACCACCCAAGAGCAAATAATGTGCTTTTGATAATTGTTCTCATCTAAAAATGTAGTTAAAAGAAATACTCTCAGACAACACAGAATGATTTTTCCATTTCCTGTTCCGTATTTTAATAGAGATATCAAAGCTATAAAGCAAGAAGTTGCAAACATGTTTGCTGCTATAAAGAGACGTATTTCTGAATATACCATGTAACAAGACCTCTTTTTTCGTAAATTGTTTTATAGGAGAACAGAAATGTACGCAATTAACCAATAATATATTGGTCTAGACAATTTATCAGCATACAGCCGCTTGTCCATTAGTGAATTATACAAGTAATACCAACTAATAGTGAACAAAAAAAGTCAACCAATAGGCATCAAAAATCAACCAATGAAAGTCAAATTACTATAGACAAAAGCACATGCACTTGACCAACCTCTTGGCCATATGGTTGAGATTTGTCAGAGACCGGGCAAACAATTGCTTGACGTGGACTAAGCCAGAAAGGCCATTTCCCTTTATAATGCTCCAAAAGTATAGCAAACATACGTTCAACTGAACCAAGGATGGCCCTATGTATCATGACAGGTCTCTCTCTCTTGCTTTCATCTTCTGCTGAGTAAGATAAGTTGAAACGAGCAGGAAGTTGAAAGTCCAGCTGCAAAGAACGACATTCATCAATAGCATTGATCAGACCATGCTACAAGGTACACGGACCATTGCATGAAAAATAAAACACAACATAAAAGAGAAGCAAAATCAAACGAGACCGGGGAAAAAATTGACATAAAAAATGTTTACCTGTAAAGTAGCACACTGAAATTTTCTCCTCATTGCGTCAGAAACACTAATATCAATTTTTGGCCCATAAAACGCTCCATCAGCTTCATTAATCTAGTGCCATGGTTCAGATAGTGAGTCACACGAAGGCCACAGAAGAGAGAAACACAAATAAGTGTATGACGAAAAATGAATGAAGTAAATCCATTATCTTTCAAAATGAACCTTTTAGCCGTTTTTGACAATTAAATCTCTTATCTTAGCCGTTTTTGAGAAATTAAATAAACACTATGCCCAGGATCAGTTAAAGATGAAGTGCATCGTTACTCAACTAGAGAAGTGGGAAACCAAATAAAAAGTTAATGTATGCCTGCTTTCAACAATTCTTTTTTTGAGAAGTCTGCTTTCAACAAATCTTATTAGCAAGGTTGCTGCTACAACCATTGAAGAAACCCAATTAACTGAAGAGTAGGAGACAAGTAACTTACCTGCCAAGGTTTCCCAAACTCATTTAATGCATCTGCAAGAGCTGCTTCAGCTTTTTCCCATGTTGATAGCTCTCCAAGATACTTTTCTGGTCTCTGAAAAAAGAAATGTGTTGATATAAAAAGATATGCTTTTGCATTTATTATTACATGTACAGGATTTGAAATTCTTTGACATTCTGACGTCAAAGAATAATAAAGATGAAATGAAAGTAAAAGAGAATGCCAATGGAGAGAACAAAGACAGTTTTGAAACACTATTTGGCTCTGGAATCATAAGGTCTATAAGGTGTAGACATTATTGCTAATTTTACGACAGCCATTACATAATACCACGTATGGCAACTGGTGCACCCAATATCAACCAATGCATTGACTCTTCTACATGCTAGTCATTCTAACAGCCTTACCAAAAACTAGGAATAAATTTCATACCGTAGATAACTTCAGGTCGAAAGTGAAGCCAAAGATACCATAGACATAGCTGATGAACTCTAAAACACCCTTGACTTCATCTTTTATCTGTACCATTATGAGCAATAGTCAAGTCAGGTTTTTGGATGCTAAGTTTCCAAGACACCATTGAGTATATCTAATCTCACCTGTGACTCTCTGCAGAAGATATGCGCATCATCCTGCGAAAAGATCATAGTCAAATGGAATGTATGTTTGACCAGTCAAATGACAAATGCATTTAGAAAGAAGACAAACCGCCAATCAAAGTGCTCCACAAAGATAGAAAATATTCACCAAAAAAACAAGGCTTAAATTTCATGTTAGACATTAAGTCTCACAAAAGCAACCGCATTAATGCAAAAGAATTTATAGAATGCAGAGAACTAGTATTCAAATTCACCAACCAACAATTTAAGATAACAGGACAAGGTCTAGGTGTTGTCTATAATTCAAATGCTGTCAGTTCCAATGTTTTATGACAATAACAAATAGTGAATACCTGCTGGAATCTCCTCACACGTGTTAACCCAGTAAGTGCGCCACTGGCCTCATTACGATGCAACACCCCAAAATCAGCTAGGCGTAGCGGTAGTTCTGCAAAGTTGACACAAGGTCAATCTTTAAGGCCTCAATATATACAGAAGAATGGACAGAAAAAGTCCAAGAGGAGAAAAGGAAAAGATTAACAGAAAGCCAGTATCTAGTTTCATGGACAAGAAATCTTGTTTGGATGACATCAATGTTATAAGATAATTTGCACCATTCATAAATTGCATCTGTCACAGTATTTCCAAATGGCCTATACTGCATCTTTTCCTTGAAGATGCCATTTTTCTTCATATTTAGTATCAAGCATGTTGGCGTCCAAAATGGCACTGTAACTCTAAGCAAATTGCATCTTGACAGAAATGGTAATTCAAAAAATATTCTCTTTTAACACAGTACTAGCTAAGTCTACAAGCATTGATAATCAAACATCTGTAGACAACAACCACTGAGAACAAAGAAAGTGCTCTCTGAACCAAACTTTAAAGTTGTTCTCCACCAGACAGCTGTTCTAATACCCCAACCACCACAAAAAGAGCTCCCCTGTTCCATCAGAAACCCCGACACCTTCCCCCTCCACCCAAAACATATATGAATATTCAGTCAAAGTAACACCATGGTAACTCAAAGACTAAAGATTTCACCTGCTTACGTGAACCTAATGTAACCATTAAAATATAAGCTTTAACTCATGAGCAACAAAATGAAGAACTAATAAAATCATATGATCTTACCCCTGTATGATCGAACTCTATGATCAAATATTAAACAGTGCCCTGGGCAATTCATCGGCTTGAGTCCAAATTCTTGGTTTTCAACCTGTAGCAGAAGACAAAAAGACCATTAGACCACAAAACACACAATCAGCAACCATGAGTCAACAGATATAGCGATAAGAAAAACCCCTAATTGGTTTGACGGTAAACCCACTTCTTCAAATGCAAAATAAAAAGCACTTGTATCAATGATATTACATAAAAATTGAGCATATGAAGCTATTTATTACACAATTTTACATTTTTACCTTCCCTTTCTTTAAATCGACTAGATTTCAAGATCCTAGACATTCAGGAGCATAAAGTGCATAAATGCAAAAACAAACATGATATCAATACAAGAGAGATCAAACCTCAAAAACAAACATATTCTCTTTGTAGTTTGCAGCATGACCAGAAGTTTCCCATAGCTGCATGTTATACATATTTGGCGTCCAAACCTGTCAATATCAAATACAAGGATGATGTAAAGTAATACATGTAAGCATATTGTTATAGTTCTGCAATGTCTTTTTACAAACATATTCTGATTACCTCTTCATAACCTCTTTTCCAGTACTGACTTCGTATAAATTCCAACAACTTGTTGCAAACACGAGAACCATGTGGAAGGAAGAAACAACTCCCTGGGCTGAAGTACACACGAGGCATATCAAGTTCATGTCACTTGCAGTCTGACAAAACAAGGTGAATAACTGGTGCCCGTACCTAAGTGGGTGGAAAAAGAAAAGTTCCTGCTTCTTAGTCAATTCTCTGTGATCATATTTCTTAGCTTCTTCCAGCATGTCTTTATATTCCTGCAAGAGAAAAAATCAAGTAAACTTTTGTTATATGAAAGCAGATTCAGGTCATACTGCAAACAACTAAGGCAAGACCTCAGTAATACATGACCTATAACTGTTATCTTCTAAATAAGTAGGCCACCATGGCACTATCAGGTGCATAGTGGCCAAGAAAGGCCATGGCAAAAGATGCATTGATCACGAGAGAAAATCGATAGTAACCATTTCCTTTAGAAAGAGAATTATGAGACGAAAAATTAAAATTGAAACAGCCAACTACAGTATCATAACCAAATTAGAAAACATATAGTATCATTGTTCACTGCCCTATATTGAGCCCGAATGAAGAAAATTAAAGGATTACTACAGAACAGAATCAAAATCTGAGATTCACAAATCTATTCACAAAAAAGATATCTGAGAAGGAAAAGTAGAACTGAATCAGCCAACAGCAAATAATAAAAAGATTTCAAAAAAAAAACTTATGATGCCCCAAGTTTCTAGTGCAGGTTTAGCTTGACTTAGATTCAAGGGGATTTCAAGGGGTGTAGATTTGGAAATTCTGCTACTGTAAGCTAAAGGACTTTTGGGCAGCGATGCACGGGTGCAGTGAGAAGCAATTTAGTAAATAAGGCTTTATTATCTATTTTGGAGACTAGAGGAATTATGGAGAAGCAACCAATTTTAGAAAGAGAGAACAAGAATTGCAAATTACCTTTAAACGCTTTTGGTCTGGGTAAGATATCCCATAGACTCGTTGCAAGCTTTCACGATCTTTATTTCCCCTCCAATAGGCAGATGAAGCCTACTAAGACAAAGAGTAAGTAATAAGACAAAGAGTATGTCATCTACACGCATCTTAGTAGTTTGTCTCACTGCATCATCACAATCTCACCTTTAAACAACTAAATGCCTTCACAAAAGAAGTGTTTGGTATATGAGGCCCACGGCACAAATCAACTAAGGGGCCACATCTGTACACTGTAATGGTCTTGTCTTCTGGCAAATCTTTGATGATCTCAATCTGATTGAAGCATAAAGGTGAGAAACAATGAGTTCTTGAAGTAAATATAATAGTGAAAACAAAGGCAGTAAAATAGATCAATATATTTATATAAAGTAAACCTTGAACTGATTATCCGAAAATATCTCAAGAGCCTGGTCTCTTGACACCTCAATGCGCTCAAAAGGTTGTTTTTCCTGGAATACAAAGCAATTCAAATTAGCCAGTCTTGAAAGTTACTAAAGAGAGCATTTTGACAATGTAAGTACACAAAATTAAGAAGCAAATATGGTACACTGCAACCCTTGAAACCTAGTTTACGCTTCATGATTTACATAGCCTATCCTTTTATTTCATCTGCCATGCTAAAAGATCGTCTACTGTATATGATAAGGATAGTGGTCAGTCCACTACTTTAGCTGAAATAGTAGCAGCTTAAGTAAACTTACTTAATAAGTGCTGGCCAGCTGTCAGTTAGTTAGAAGCTTATCAAGTTAGTCATACACTAACTTGACATGTGGCTAGTAAGAGAAGATAGCTAGCAAGCCGCAACTATATATACTTGTAATATGTAACAGATATTCATTGAAGCAATAAAGAATCAAAATCATTTCTTTAATTCTCTCTATCTCTATTTCTTTATGGTATCATAGAGCTTTCCTATGGACCTGCAATTTTTTCGCACATGAGAGATCTCCATTAAAGCTTCATACAAAAGCTTCAGATCTCCATTAAAGCTCATTGCGAAGCTTCCGCAACTCCTTTTGAGTGTTCTCTGCTAAGCATACAAGCAGAATTTCAACTTCTCTCTTCAAAACCCTAATTTTTTTTGGCAACTTGCGCATCTGACCATATCAATGGCAGAACTCCATTAAAGCTTCTTGCGAAGTCTCTAATACTTTCATCGAGTGTTCTTTCAACTCTCCTCTAGCAGAATTTCAACTTTTTCTGCAATTCACAAACATTCCACAAAACCCTAATTTTCTTCAAAGAAACCCTAACCTCCATTAATGGCTGACTTTGAGCTTCCACAAGAACTCAAACTTCTTCTACAAAATCTTCACTCTCTAGTTCATATTAAACTAGACAACACAAACTATAGCATCTGGAGGACTCAAATTCAAACAGCCTTCCAAGGCTACAACATGCTTGATCAAGTGCTAGGCACCAAGCCATGTCCTACACCTTTGCTTACTGATGATCAAGGCAAGACAACAACCAATCCTGATTACACAAAATGGAACACAGTAGATACACATCTCAGATCTTGTTTGTTTGCATCTATCACTCCACAAATCTTGCCATATGTTCATCATCTTTCTACTTCAGCTGCCATGTGGAATACTCTGGAACAGAGATTCCATTCAATGGGCATCTCCTATGCATATCAACTGAAGATGCAGTTATACACATTTCAGAAAGGAGAAAACACTATGCAGTCCTATTTGGACACCATCAAAACTATCACTGAACAGTTAGCAGCAGCAGGAGAACCTATGAAAGATGCTGATATCACTTTTACAGTCCTCAAAGGACTACCTTCTGCATATGACTCTTTCAAGTCCTCTGTTAGACTAAAATCTATCCCACTCCCACTGCCTACCCTATTCAGTCATCTTATATCTGAGGAACTAAATCTCAAATTCTCCAACAAGTTAGTGCTTTCAGACTCCTCCTCCACCACTGTCCACACTGCTCTTCATGCGCATAGAGGAGGTGGCAGAGGTAATAACAACAGAGGCAGAGGAAGACAGAACAATTCTAGGGGTGGCAGAGGCCAGAAAAACTCAGGCAGGGGCAATTTCACCCACCAATCATCTCCTCAATCTCAGTCTAACTACTCAGATCAGTCTCTGTACTGCCAGATATGTGGCAAGAAAAATCATATGGCTTTGGAGTGCTGGCATAGATTTGACAGCACAAACTATGCTGTTCCACCTAAAACAGAAAAGCAAGCCTACACAGCTCACACAGGCTATTCTGCAGACACTACCTATCCTTGGTACCTTGACTCTGGTGCAAATACTCATGTCACAAATACACTACACAGTTCTACAATCAACAGCCCTACAATGGTCAAGAAACAGTAGCAGTTGGCAATGGGCATGCTCTTCCTATTGCAGGTATAGGTACTGGTACCCTCTATACTCCACATTCCTCCCTTCATCTAACTAATGTCCTATTTGTCCCTCAAATTACCACTAAACTACTCTCTGTCTATCAGTTAACTAAAGATAAGGATCGTGCTATTGTCTTTACTTCTAAGGAGGTGCAAATCTTGGACAATGCTACCCACCACCTCAAGTACAGGGGCCCCTGTAAGAAGGGACTCTATCCCTCTTCAGTGTCACCACCATCTACTTTCCCTCTGGTGGCTCAGTCCTGTATCTCCTCCTACCCCACTGCAACACTGTGGCATTTCAGGCCTGGAACATTCTCATTAACTGCATTCTCAGACTATGACTGGGCTAGTGACAAAACTGACCGAAAATCTACTACGGGTTACTGTGTCTATTTGGGCTCAAACTTGATCTCTTGGTCTTCTAAGAAGCAGCCGACAGTGGCTAGATCTTCTACAGAGGCAGAGTATAGGGCCATAGCCTATACCACTGCTGAGGTCATGTGGTTAACTTATCTGTTGAAAGATCTACATCTCCAACATCCCACTCCAGTCTTATACTGTGACAATCAGTTTGCCTTGGCGTTGGCAGCAAATCCTATCTATCATGGCAGGACCAAACATATAGCTATTGACTATCATTTTATCAGGGATCAATTGGCCACTAATGCTTTCAAAGTTTCCTACATTCCAACTCAGGAACAGATCGCAGATATTTTCACCAAGACACTCTCTAAGGCACAGTTTCTCAGACTCAAAGGCAAACTTCCAATGGGCAAGGCCACACTCAGTTTGAAGGGGGCTGATAAGGATAGTGGTCAGTCCACTACCTTAGCTGAAATAGTAGTAGCTTAAGTAAACTTACTTAGTAAGTGCTGGCCAGCTGTCAGTTAGTTAGAAGCTTATCAAGTTAGTCATACAACTAACTTGACATGTGGCTAGTAAGAGAAGACAGCTAGCAAGCTGCAACTATATATACTTGTAATATGTAACAGATATTCATTGAAGCAATAAAGAATCAAAATCATTTCTTTAATTCTCTCTATCTCTATTTCTTCAGTATAGTTTTTACAAAGAGGATTGTTGTTGGTAACCTTACATAAATATTAGCTATAAGAAAACAGCATACATGAAACAGTTAGGACTTGTTAAATATACATAGGGTGAAGTTGCAGCAACTGTACATCTAGTCATCTCCGTAATATCTATTTGGATACTCATAAGGAAATGACAAAAATAGCTTAAAGAATGCCGACCAAGAATTTTACCATATGGATAATTCAGTCCCTATAAATAGAGAAACAGTCTCCCTATATTGGCTAATAGTTAGTTTTCCTCGTTAAATTACGCCAATACTTATATTTAAGGGGAAAAGGAAAATAACCTAATTAAGCATATGCAAATCAAGAGATATCACATTTATAATCTCTATTCCAATATATACATATGTGTTTGAAGATTCAATAACTCGAACAATATATCATTCCCAAAGAAGAGAGCATGCATGGGATCCAGTAAATGTTAATCAACTCTAACAAACAAATAAAAGGACCAATACCGAAACAGCTTTCTTTGCCCCATCATCAATTTGTTTGAAATGATCCTCATTCAATCCCAGATCACCATAAAATGCATCATAATAGAACCCCTGTGAAGAGTATATAAAAATGCAATAAGTTGAAAAATACACCCAATATCATGAAGAATGGGGAAAGACATTTAAATAGAGTAGACGGCAAATTATAGTTGTAATAATATCAGAGCCCAATGATAAGAGCTCAGGTTGGGAGTCCTTAATTAAGGCCATGAGCTCTCTAATTTACATCAATTTGTCCCCGCTAACCAATTGGAAAAGAAAATAAGAAAAGAGTGGTAAATGATAATCCACGTCACCAGCAAATATACCAAAAATTTGAGGTAACACAACGCTTCCACAACTCTATCCATGTCACTCCAAAAATCATAGTAATAATCCTAGTTTCCTTTAACTATCCCCCATCCAAGAAAGTCACTTCCGAACCCTTTTTCTTATTTTTCAAAACAAGCACCTAATTGGTAAGAGTTCACTTAACCAGTAACATGTCAATAACAGATCCTTAAGGGAGTTTAGAAATAAAGCTGAAATAAGTAGAAACATGCATTAACTGCTTGTCTCCTTTTAGAATTTGAAACTGAAAAAGATAAACATACAATTAAGTCTTAGCCTCTATAGCTCTTCTTTTGCACCATGGAATGTTTGTCAGTCCATTTACTTCCCTTATCTTTAGACAAAGCAAATAGTGTAGTCTTCAAAACCCGAGTTATTGCCTTTCCATCTCCCATGATGGGCAGCACGTCTGTACCGCGTCTCCAGAATTGTTTGGCATGACAAGAGTGAAACAAAAGGTTCTTCAGCACTTCCACTATAGGAAAATGCATTCAGCCCTATTCTGTAAATTACCACAAAGAGCGTCATCTGCAGCCACCCTGACAAAGACAACAACCTCTTGTGCAGCTAAGTGTCCAAGAAATCTCCACATGGAAACATCAAGAAGCCCAGGGCTAAGAACACAAGGATTAACTGACCTTTCCCCGAATCTTATGCCCACCTGTGCCAAACAAGCATCCACCACTAGCAAGTAACTCGTAGCTCTTTATGTTTCCACCAAAGTAGATCTTCTATGCAACTCTTCTCTCAGAGGAACATATAAACCCAGTAGCTCTGACTTAATTCTCATTGCTTGTTTACCAACAGTAAACAATTCGTTGTCAATGAAATTTGGTTCTAGTCCACATCATCCAACAAATTTTTAAATTCTATAAAACAAAGAAAAGTTGTGGGGCAAAATCAGCAGACACCTCCAATTTCTTGTGATTGCATCAAAGTCATCAGCAGAATATGAAAAGGCAATCTCATATGCCCCATACATGTCTCCAATCTAAGCTTCCTCGTGGACAAAAAGGCTATACAATGGGCATGGGTCATAAAGTGACTGAAAGTAGCTCTAATACCAGGGATGCCATTGAACCTAACTGTGCACATGTAAATGGCAGACACCACGATTATAGAATGGCAGCAGCTACCACTTTACCATCAAAATAATGTAGTAGTGCAATAGTCAACTCCAACCTTCTACAATAGTATCGTATATTTCAAAAGTAGAGTTACAGAAAGAGTATTGTACAGCTGCTATGCCACCATCATCACATCACATAATACAGATATACATTATTAAGCTTTTGTAGTGCGTCTTGACTCTTGACCACCCCCCTCCCAAATTTGTCAGCCGACCTCACATTCTATGATTCAATATCAGATATACATACAATCAAAATTAATCGTAAACTACATTTATCACCCAAACAAGACACTCATAAAAATTGCACACCAAAATTGATATCCAAAACTATCTGTGAAATATGCAGTCTCTTTAAACCAAAAAATGTCAAGAACATCACACGACGAGGCCATCATTAATCATATACTAAAGAAAAAAATTAAACTATCATAATGTATTTACCTCCCCTCTCGTTGTACATGGGCCAATACACAATTTGCATCCATATGTCTGCTCCAAGGACTTCAAGAATCAAAAAGGGAAAAAGAAGAACTTTCAGAAAAATACAAATTCAACTCAAATGGCCAATTACTGAAATCATTACTTCTCCAGAAACTACACCACCTTGTAGTCCAGAACAATACCGCTTAAATTTATTAACAAATGGATAAATTTGAGCCTGTTGCATGAAATGTGCATTCTTCAAAATCAAAAGTATATAGAAAATCAAACAACATTTTGGTAGTCAATGTAAAAAACCCGTAAACTTAGAGCTAACAATAACATATCACAGCTTAATAGAAGAAATGGGAAATTCCCGCAACTTTTATGCCAAAAAAACCATTGTACTGACCCAAACACCACAACTTTCCACAAGTTAACACACATTACAATCAAAAAAAAGAAAAGAACAATTGTACTGATCCTTAATGCATAGATTGCTCAATAAAATATTAATTTTCAACTGGAGTACATTAAATGTACAAATCCGAAATCAATTTTTTTTTAAAGTTCAACCACACTGCCAAAAAGAAGTACATTACCTGGCCAAGAATGTGGGCACTCGAGTGCCAAAAGGTATCGCGCCCTTCATCACTGTCGAAAGTAAAGAGCTTGAGCTCACAGTCCCCTTCTAACGGCCTTGACATATCCCATAATGTTCCATTCACCTGAGCAATCAGTGCATTTGATGCCAAGCTCTTTGATATCTCCTTTGCAATATCAAATGGTGTAGTACTCCACTTCTTCCCCTCCTTTACTGTCCCATTCAGCAACTGAATCCTAAAAATTAAAAACTAACCAAATTAAAGCGCGCCCACACACATTTGTCTATTGATATGCACATAAAGGTTGGTTTTTCAGCCTTTTAAACTATTAACCAAATTAAAAACCATACATACATTACATACAAAACACATAGATGTATGTACAAATACATATATACACACACACACACACACATATATATACATAATAAAAAAAGGCAGCTGGTGCACGAAGCTCTCACTATAGGCAGTTTCAGGGTCAAACCCACTTCGGTTCTATTGAGTGCAGCATTATGCAAGAGGCAATTTACAGAACTCGTACTTGTGACGTCCCTGTCAAATTATATATATGTGTGTGTGTGATTGAATGTCATCCATTTGAGTAGTGAAAAAGCTAGTCGCGAAAATGCAAGGTAAGGCCGTCTATGATATACTCCAAAGTGGCTCCGACCTGTTCAGGAGATTCGTACACCGAGCTGACCTACATGTGAAGGTCGGGATTCTAATTTTTGAAAAATTAAACAAATTAAGAAACATAATTAATACAACATATACATAGATGAAACACTGATATGTGTGTATTTAGTTTTTCAAAAAATAAACCAAATAATAAATAAATAAAAACACATAATTGAACATATACATGTATACACACATTGAAATGTACGTAAAGGTTAGGGCTTTTCAGAAAATACTTGATGGGGTCAGGGGAGAGAGAGAGGCGTTCAAGCTGCTGTTGGCGTTGGATTGATTCGAAGAGTGCTATGCGTTTGGGGATGACGGCGTTGAGGTAAGCTTCGTCCTTGGGATGGGCCGGGCCGGAGTTGTTGTTGGCCTTGGCGGAGTCCTTGGCGGGCTTGCCCATTAGATGTGGTGGAGAAATACAGAAGAAGCGTCGGTGGCGGAAGACGGGGGCGGCGGCAGCGGCGGAGGAGGGTTTAGAAAAGTAAGGCTGATGGCGGAGAGATGAAGAGAGGAGGCGCCACCAGTGCTGAGGAGAGCATAGCATATAGGATGGATGATTTTTCAGCTAGAGGACACTGACCAATTACCAATAGGGTCTTGGGTTTTTATATTTACCTTTTATATTGATCGGAATATATTATACGTCGTATCATGCCTAAATTTTAAAACACATAATCATATTTTTAAAAAATGTATAATTTGGATAAATTAAGGGTACACTTATGACAAATAGTCCCAAAAATAATAAGCATATTTCTCATTCACGTCTCAAGCGTTTTAACCTAACACAAATAAGATTAGTTAAATGATATTTGTATGTTCGGTAAAAAATTGTCTCGATGAACAATTGAGGATTGTGTTATCTAAACGGCTATCAACATGAGAACTATAATAATTTTTCTTATAAGTCGACACCATTTATAAACATAAAAGTTAAATTTGTTTAGTTCAATACAATTTTTTTTCTTTAATTGATTAAATTAATTATATAAAGGTTGATTTTGTTTAGTTCAATACAAATTTACCTTTTCCTTTAATTGATTAAATTAATTTAAGATTCATGTTACAAACCTTTCTAAGATTTATGATAACTTTACTCTCCTCTTGTATAATTTAAAAATATCAGTGACTTTTCTTAGTTCTATAAAATAATATATATATTCGAGATGAAATGAAAAATGGAGTATTAATATCGTGAGAATAATTATTTGGCTATGGTGAGTGTAAGGTTATGGTCATTAAATTTCTATCTGGTCTAACGTTTTAGAGTTGAAAAAGTACTTAAAATCTAAATAATATCACATGGTTTTAACTTCTTTATTTATTTTTATAATAAAAGCCGAAGTCGTATTTTACATTGAGTCCAAGGGCATGTGAGTTTCATATTCTGCTAATTTGGATAGAAATGAGTGAAAATCATTTTTCCTGTTGGGTTTTAGTTTATCTTAGATTTCCCCCCAAAAGTTATAATTTTGCTCGAATTCACCCATAGTATATAACTCTAACAAACAAATCTTAAGGCCCAAAGGGTATTTTAGTCTTTTTGCTATTTTGACCAAAAAAAATAAACTCAAATTATTGTTTTATTTTTTCCTCTCTCTCTTTCTCACTTACTCACTTAGTTTGATACACACAAATTCACATGGACTCACTTGTACACATGCATAGAGAGACTTTGCTTATACTCACACATGCACATGCTCGCACTCATACACACACAAAAACATTTTCACACACATTATTCATGGGGATTGTACGAGCATGAGTGTGTGTTAGGGGATTGTATTTTGGGTTAGAGTGTTGCGGGTGGTTGGGGAAATGGGATAGGGGTAAAGGGTGTTAGTATTGTAAGGGGGATTTACTGTTGTTATTTGTTTTAAAATTGAAAATAGCAAAATACCCTTTGATCTAAGACTTTGTTTGGTATAGTTTGATGCTATGAGAGAAGGTAGGTAAAATTGAAACCTTGTGGGAGAATTTGAAATTGAAGCTAAAATTTATGGAGAAAAATGATATTTACTTGATGAAAAAGTGTTTGTTGCAAGAATATCTAAAAATCTAAGCAGTTTATGTATATTTTAAATGATAATGACTTTATTCATTCTCTTCTAAATATACAAGAAATTGAATCAACTGTGAGTGTCTTGATCTGAAAAAGATTTAGAAAAAAAATAAAGAAGAAGAAACATAGTGAGTATTAAATCCATGATAGTTTATATTTAACACATGAGCAAAATGTTGTTTTGTGCTATCTTAACTTTTTTCAATTTATTTACCTAAAGAGGTTGCCAATACGACATAACAGTTTTAAAGTTTTGGTCACGTATAGTTGATAGTCCATTAATACAAAGAGGTGATTATGAAGTTTATAGTGAAATCACTTACAAAATATTGTTTTGGTCTATTCATAACAAAATCACTTACAAAATAATAAGCATGGCTCTTGCCAAGATACGATCGTGAGGTGTTTTTTAAATATAAAGAAGAAAAATCCAAATGAACTCCAAGCCATATTAACATATCCAAGTCATTAAGTAATAAGTTGGCTTAACGAGAATTAATCTCTTAATTTTTTATACTGATATGAAGAAAAATACCACTAAAACAAAGCCTTGGTAGGCTATGTTAACATATCCTTTTGTGCATTGCATGTGCAAAGTCATATCTAATAGATTGGAGATTGTCCCCACTTATATTACATGACCATGCTACTGAAATGGGGGTAGATTAATTTTTAGACAATATGTTGCTATCATTCAAGCAACTTTAGATAATGAGCTACAAACTCCAAGGTCCAATCTCACGTACCTTGACCAATTTGTTAACCTCAAATAATGATTTTGGATCCCTCCATGGTCCATTGGTCCTCACTACTCTGAAATGTTACTTCACTATTATTAATAAGTGTATAGTCATTCATGAATTAGCAAGAACTGTAATTTTTATTGACTTCAGAATAGAGCTATTAAAGAGTATATTGAGACTGTATTTTATAAAAAATGTGTGTATTTTAAAAATATTTTTTACTAAAAAAAATAAATTTAGCCACCAATTTTATTGTCGTACCAAGTTTTAGTTTACATTTTATCTTTATTACAAAAAATTACTATAATATTCTTCTTGTTTTTTCAAAAAAGTAATGTAAACTAAACTCATTTTAAAATCTCTAATTACAATAAGTTGGTACCATACTATGCGACTCAATTTTTAGATTCTTGTTTGCTTTCATGCTGTATCTTCTGGGGCCATTGACCTTTGCTTTTTAGAAGCTAAAGCACAGTACTAAAGTACCAAACCCCCTCTAGTTCACAATAAATTCCCTCTAGCTAGATTACTACTCATACCCTCTCCCTCCATACGAGAGAAATTTGAACCCCTGCAAAGAGAGAACTAAGCATAGGGTCTTTTTCAACAAGTGCACACTCCAAGGCTACATCATCAAACAACATCAGAAAATGTGAAAGATTCAGTTGACAGAAGATGTATTCAAAGGGTGAATGAAGTAGGTAAGCTACAATCTTGAAATATCACAAGTCCTTTTTCCAGCACACAAGTGACATTTTCTTGAAGATGTGGAATGGGTTACACACTATGATGCCAAAGAATAGGTGCTTTCCGATCTACAGTCCCTCAAAGCGAAGGGTTACCTCTAGAGCAGATTCTTCGACTAACATGTATAAATTCTAAAAAAATCCCAAAAGTCTAGTCTAGAAAAAACTGGGGTGGGTTAGCTAAATTGATTGTCTTGTGATATATTCAAGAGATAAAAATGCCATTGACTTACTCTTCTCTCTCCTCTTCTCCTTCTCCACTTTCCAGTTCAACTTCACCAACATCATCTGGAAACAAGCTTAGTCCACCTCTTGTTTTCACCATAGTTACACTTTCTTGTGTAGTTTTCATATCTGGACTCATACTTTTTCTGTACAGATTTCTCAAAAGGTACAGATCTTCTTTACCAATGTCTCAATCTAATAGAAATCCAGATATGTCCACTTCTGATGCTCTCCAGAGACAACTACAACAGCTTTTTCACTTGCATGACTCAGGTCTTGATCAGGCCTTCATAGATTCACTGCCTATGTTTGTCTACAACGACATAAAGGGTCAGAAAGAGCCATTTGACTGTGCAGTTTGTCTCTGTGAATTCTCAGAACAAGACAAGTTGAGGCTGCTGCCATTGTGTGGCCATGCTTTTCATATAGATTGCATAGACACATGGTTGTTATCAAACTCAACATGTCCACTTTGTAGAGGGTTGCTTTCCACTCCAGGGTTTTCCATTGAAAATCCCGCAGATTTTGATCTTGATGATTCAAGATATGAAGATGGCTTATCAGGAAATGCAAGCATAGCCATTACTAGTGAACATCAAAAGCCAGCTGAGGATGATCATCATCACAATGTTGTTACTACAAAAAGGGTGTTTTCTGTTAGACTTGGCAAATTTGTGCGCACCACAAATGATGGTAGAGATCAAGGTGATGATCAAATGATCAAAGAAGTTGGAGAGACTAGTCATGAAATGATCAATTTGGATGCAAGAAGATGTTACTCTATGGGGTCTTTTCAGTATGTGGTTGCTAGCTCAGACTTGGAAGTGGCCACCTTGTGTCCAAGCACAGCAAGAAGCTGCAATGGTGTTGAAAATGGTGGTGATGTGACGCTGCAAATGAGAGATGGGAATAGTACTGCAAATTCTCTAACAAATGATCATGGGGATGTTAATGGCAAGAAGATTAGCATGAGAACTAAAGGTGAAAGCTTTTCTATTTCCAAAATTTGGCTGTGGTCCAAGAAAGATAGGCTCTCAAGTGCTACAAATTCCCATATCTCTAGCTCTGTCAATGTAAGGTTACCAAGATTTTCTCCCAATGGTGACAATAACAAGTAAAAATGTTGTTTCTTGATTAAAAATTTTGAGTTCGAGCCTATTTCTTTATTAGCTTGTACATGTGTTGAGGTATGCAATTGTAACACAAGATATTTAGTCTTGTGATGAATTTAATATAGTTTGACGAGTTCTCGTAATTTGAAAAGGAAAAAAATTACCAAGATTAATTGCTAAAGCTCAGGCTGCATGAAGACATTGTAGTAAACTTTTTGTTCTTTAGACTATGTTAACTAGTTTAACACCATTCATTACTAATGTTTTGTCATGCTTTTACTTTGTCTTTTCTTTTGTGTTCCTAAATCATTTTCCTTTGAATGGTGCTCTTTTGTCATCATACTTTGGAATAGATGAAAATCATGTACTTTTTCTTTTCATTCAAATTCCACAACTTTCACTTCTTCAAATCGGCCGCGCTTTGTTCTACTACAAATTTTTAGAACAAGAAGGAAAATGCTAAGGTATTGGAGTACATGTTTTTCTTTACTCTGTTTAATGAACAATACCTTTTTTTTTTCTTTTATTACGGAAATTCTTAAAAAGTCACAATACCATATCTTGAAAAATATGAATCCATCTCAAAGAGATATGATGCAAGTTAATTGAATACAACACCCATCGAAATTGCTCCAAAGTTAATAACCTAATTCAAACTCAATATGTGAATAAATTTTCAATCCCTGCTTCAAACGGTTTAATTATTACTACTATATAGTTCTCAAAAGAATGTTATGTCTTGTCATAACTTAGCTTGATTATTAAATATCACCCACATGACTTTCAGATCAATAGAGATTGGTCTATTCAAAAAAATAGTTTAATGATAAAGTGTTTGAGGCGTGAACAAGAGACTTACTTACATTTTAGATTCAAAACAACTAAGAAGTTATTTTATTTAGAGTCCGTTCCAATAAATCTTATATCTAGTTAATCGAAACTATACTTCTTTTAAATAAAATTACGTGTCTTAAAATTTGACCATAACATGAGTCTGAAGGCAATATTCCATCGGTGTTCCCAGTCATGAAATAAAATGGACAATGGTCTACATTACTATCTTGAATCTAACATTTTGTTGTTAGCACCACTTTGACACTTCCATCTTCTAATGGGGTCTCCCACTTTATATGAAGAGTGGTGGTGGAATCAGTACAAAGTGGTGCGAGGGATTACGTAATCATGAGGAGTTTTCACTTTCAAGTGAAAAGTTGACATGCATTGTGAATTTGGCGCCATCAATTTTTTCCTTAAGCTAATGATGATCCTTTTGTCCCTTCAAAAGTACACACTACACACTCCAAGCAACTTGGCGGTCAAATTTGTGTAATTTCACCATCAGTGGCTCAGATTTTGATCAGATTACAATATTCATAACTTTGAGATTTAATAATCATGAATTATTAATATAATTATTGAAAATTAATGTGAATAATTCACAACAGTTAAATTTTATTCATAACGTTATGTTATTATAAGAGAATTCTTTTTTTTTTGAACGACGTAAAAACTCAACTGACGTAACCTGATTATCAACTAATAAACCCTAAGTGCAATAGTCTGTCGTCATATATGTAACAAGTCAGTTAATGACAGAATTCCAGAACAGTAAAAACTAAAAATTGTTGAATCCAAAACTTTGTAGAAGTGATTTTATCTTATTACCCTTAAACCATACCTCTGAAGGCTATTATGAGAGAAACCTTATTCCCCACTAATATACATGTTGCTCGTCTTACGTTAAGCTCTATTTCACTTAAACTTGTAGTACTTCAATGTATATTGAACTCTAACATAAAGTAAGGGTTAATTTCACTTTATGTTCCTAAAGTTTGAGATCGGTGTTGCTTAATATTTTTAATCTTCTTTTTAATTGTTTATAAACTTTTGACAGTGATCAAGTGTGATAGGGTGCATGGTTGTTATATATATAAATGTATCAAACTAAACATGGGCAAGAAACATATGAATTTCCGTATAACATATAATTTTATAAGAGAAATTCAATAATTCTAAATTATTCGAATCATTTCATCATAATTGTATAATCAGATCAAGATTATTAAATATTCCTTACAATATTATATAACATTATGAAATGATTTAAATCGAGCAAGAATATTAGTGTAAGAGAGAATAATTAAGAAAGCTTCATATTGCCAGGCTTGTTGCCTGAGCCATTTGGAGTGCATCGTAAGAGACGAGATAATTGATTACTTTTGTTTTCTGGCGAGGGCATAAGACACGAGATAATAAGATACTCTCTGAAAGTGTTATTTTGTACAAAACCTACTCTTTATATTGTTGCTAATAGTAAATCCACTGTGTTGTCGGCTCAATTGACAAAATATGTCTAAAGTACTGTTCACTACCAAAAAAAAAAAAACTCTTGCTAATTGCGAAATTTGGCAAAAGATCAGAAGGAGTCTATTGTATGAGAGCAAGTCTACCCTTTTTTGATTGGAGTGACTCGTGGACGGGTCTATCTCCTGTTGAACATGCTACACAACCATTCATTCGTCCTGATCAAATAGTAAAATTTATCTTTTAAAAATTCTTCATCCTGACCAAATAGTAAAATCTATCTCTTAACAATTTTTTTTTCCACTAATCACTGCAACACGAACAGACACGAAGAAGAATGCAGGCAACGGAATTTCACATAGCACGAGTTTCATACATAATTTTGAACCAGAGGACCTGCATTTGAGAATTGCAAACACTGCTCAGGTATAGCATAAAAAATTACCATCATCTCATCTGCTTTGGTACTTCAGTGCACCATGCACCTCTATTGTTCTACAACTGAAGCAAAGCTTGGTGATATAAACACATGAAACAGCACAAAAGCAATGTTGAAAAAGTGAAAAAAGCAGCCGTAAATTGTCAACAAAATGCATTTCAAAATTCAAATTGACAGCCTATATTACACTCTGTATTAGGGGGAAGATAAGCTTGGAGAATGCTTGATCAAAAGTTTAAAAAAAAAAAAAAAAAAAAACGTTGTAACAAGAACAACTCACTTGAACTCTTTCTATATGTGCCTCGCGGGCAAAATTGGATATTTCCATGACACGGTTACATGAATATGTTATGATAATGTACAAAATACCACCTTTAAAGGGAAGGACAGAGATAATAAAGCAACTCACTGATCCCGAATAGAAGCCACCGAAAGGCCATATCTCCACAAGCCAGATTGCGCTCAAACAATGAACAAAAATTGCAGCTGAAACAACACAAAAGCGAGCAAATGCTTCCCCACGATGAAAGAATATCAACTCATGCTCATTCTTCTCCTAAGGCCATCCAAACTCACAAATCAGGGGGGAAGTTGTTGATTTGTCCTTCCTCCAAGACATCTTTGTTATTGACCTTATAACCTATCCGTATGCGCATGACAAGGGATTTCTGCCAGTTGAAGAATTATTGTAAACTTCGTCAAACATGGCTACTAAAATAACCACATAAAAAAAAAAAAGCTGCAACTTTCAGTTAGGGCCATGACTTGACGACTAGTTATTAAGTTACTAAAATTATACATATTCATGCTGAACATTGAACTCCTCTTCCAGTGTAAATAAGAAAAAATTTGTACCCAAATATGCATCGGCAATAATGATATGGGGGCTGTTAATATACGAGGGAACCATTTGCAGTAGCTTGGCGGTTTGTTTGTGAATTGCAACTTAGAGAATCGATTAATTGTTAGTATAATAATCTATCCATACCTACCCCAGAAACAATTGCGTAAAAGTAATGGAAGGGAGATCATCTACCTTGCCATGTTGGCTGTTCGTAACTCGTAATGTCTGGGTGGTCGATCCGTTACCACTTGCAGGAAGAGTATTACTGCTTGCTGGGTCCAAGTGTAATTGAAGAAACTGTGAATTGACATAATGAAATTAGAACAGCATAGAAAACAATTGTCCATCGTCAGAAAACGAACAGAGTACTAATTCAAGTTGTGAGGTTCAAGGATGTTGTATATCTAAAATGCTTACAATAGTTATATAACATTTTCAATGACAAGCAATCTATGCAATATTTTTAATTAATCCACTGAACCAAGAATTAGATAATTAAAAGAAAGAGAAAGAGAAAATCAAAGAAATAAGCTGGATCTGGAAAGGTGTCTAATCATCCTCGAAGTCATGTTTCCATTTTCTTGTCATAAGTAGTTGGAAAACATTTGAAAATGAATGATGTTCGTAAACAATAAATTCAGCAGTGATAATTCCATCTGATGTAGGAGAACAATATATGATTATATAACGAATTTCCTCCAACCAATGAAAAGAAAATCACACTAGAAGAAAGTTGAAATGTAGGTAAAGATATTACCTTTGGTACTGCTGCCTGAAAAATGAAGTCTGTATAAACATTAGGTGACTTATTCGTAAACTGGGCCTCAATATGTGTTGTCTGTGGGTTTCCAGGCTGCTTGGAGAAGTTGAATGTCATTTTCAAGGAACTGCTCTCAAATGCAACTATGGATGGATAAGCTGGGCCATTGCCATCTGTGACCAGAAGGTAAAGGTATCAATATTCTACCCAGTGATCTCTTCATTTGTCTTATTTCCGTATTTTAATTCATTATATCTTCCCTTTTTTTTTTTCGTTATGTAACAAGGGCAACATCTTTTAGGATTAGGACAAATGGCAATCAACTATCTAAGACAAATGAAGAACATACTAGGCACTGATGGGCTCGGACCAAGGCCATCCAACAAATCCATCATTGAGGAACTTCCAGCAGGAGAAGAGACTTGTGCTGAAGGTGCAGAAGGAGAGGACAATGATTCTAAGACATTCACTGGACTTTTGTTATTCTGACTGGAGGATAACACGTCAGGTGTAGATGGACTACTTTGAGCTGGTGGTGTTCCAATTGACAAGAGATCTAGTAGAACATCAGCACCACTCTTCTGAGCCTGACTGGTACCTGAAAGGCCAAGAGAAAATAAAATGCTTCAAGATGCATGGGTCCCAAGTAAAAGAATAAGCTCACTGAATGACATCAATTTTCTTAAGCAGAAGCTTTCCCCAGTATAACTACACGAACAAGGATATGCTACAAATGAATGGCAAACAGTAAAAAAGTGACTGAAATGCAAAGGTGCAAGGAAAAGAATAAGCTAACTGAAAGATGTCACTTTTCTCAAGCAGAAGCTTTCTCCAGCACAACTATGAGAATATTCAACAAAAAAGCAGATTTACCCACAGAGAACATGGATATGTTGTGCATTTTAGCATATGATGAGAAATTCAATGGCCAGCAGCAATCTGTAGTCTGTAGATGGCTGTGGATTGGTCCAAAGTTTGTGCACCTTCAAGTTTAGACCTCATCAAGCTGCTATTATAGTTTAAAAATGATATTAGAGCACATTAAGGCAACTTGCAACATTGTAGACTTCTATGACATGAATCATCCTTTTCTCTAGATTAAAATACTCTAGGTTTCCATTGAATTGTTATCTATTAAGTTTTAACAAATATACATGACATCTTGGATCAGTATATTTGGACTTCGGGTCTGGAGGATATCTCAGATGTGCTTAATGGCAAAATCAGTAATCACATATGTGAAAGAAATACGAAATTGCAAAGGGAACAACCCCACCCGCTGCCCCCCACTTCTCTACACTTGGTGCCATTCACAAGTTTGACAGCTATTCCAGGACAGATGGGAGTAACATAAAATAGCCCACTTGTACACAACTATGTTCAACATGTGAAAATACAAACTTTATGCGACATTGTGCCAAGGGCCAACCTGACTGTGAAGAGGCTGGCGATAAATCAACACCGAGGAGATCCTGGAGAAAATCGCCGCCAGAAGAGCTAGGTGCTGGAGCATCATCTGCACTAAGATCAAGTAAATCAACAAGTGGAGGAGAAGTGGTTTTGGCAACTCCATTGGGAAGATTAAGTGAAGCTCCTTGTGAAGTTGAAACAGCTGCTGGAACTGAACCAGCTCTCCTGCCGCTATAAGTCGCCTCATCAAGTACAGGCATCCGCTCAACAAGTGTAGACCTGAATGCATACATCCAGCAGCTTTCTGAGGAAAAAGAGAAGGCAAGAATGGGAAATGAAAGGCACAAGTCAAGAGGAGCTGAAGAATAAAATTCCGACATACCTGATATTTTGATGCTTCTTAATAATACAATTAAATTCAATAGCTCTCTGCTGCAGTTCAAGGACAAGGCTCCCCTTATATTGAACGATAATTTCATCTACTCTCCTATATCAAATCCAATTCCCAATCAATATCACTCAGAAGAGAAAACTAAAGAAAGGAAAGAGGCTAACAAATTTAAGCAGTATTATAAGACAGCCTATCATCACAACTTACTTGAATTTGGCAGGAAAAGAGAGAGTTAGCGTGGATAGAGAGAGAGAGAGAGAGAGAGAGAGAGAGAGAGAGAGAGAGAGAGAGAGAGAGAGAGAGACAGAGAGTGTAGATTGAAGTCCCTTAACATAGAGAATAGAAACCACTTTCTCAGCACGAGAAAAGTGCTAGGATGTTTTTCCAAAAATAATAAAGGAAAACTTACTTCTAGCTATATTCCGGAACAGTTTAACTCAGTCATAGACTTGAAGGATTAAAGATGATCTCAAATCCATTTGATGCAGAAATACATATTGAAATTAGGAACATGTTGTCATAGATAGTGGTTGAAAATGACTTGCATTACTTGTTAAAGAAAGTGCTGCCCAAAAAATTGTTTGAAACAACCCTATATGATGGAAAAATCACCATGAAAGAATTTAACATCTAGAGACAAAAGATACACATGCAAGACAGATTTAGCTTCTAAGCTCTTCAGACGTATGGAGGAGGAGATAGTATAAAATCATTATATGCCGCAGACAAAACTATAAATCACCATATGCTGCACATAGTAGGGAAAATCCTTTCCTTATTTGATACAACAAGGAAAAGACAACATACTGTGAACAAGATGGAAAACGATTTGACAGCTTCAACAATGCAATAAGACACATTGCCCGAGTAGTAAGATCTGAGGAGTGACGTTTTGTGGCAACCTCCACAACATCCACCGCATCAGACTCAGTGACCTGAACCAACAAGAGAAAGTCACAAAGATTGCTACGAAGAAAACTTGTAAAAGTGAAGAATATATCATTCATGATTGTGATGTTATTTACAATTTTTGCTTCCGGACTTCCCACAGCTATTTGCCAAAAAAAGTCTTAAATCAAACTACAGTTCATGCTAAAAGACTTGTCACGTTTTGTAAATATTATTCAATTGGCTTACATCTTAAAACTTATATCAAATAGATAACATAGGAAACTTCATACTAAGCTTACATCTTGAACTTAAATTCCTAGGTAGTATGATGATTCCGGGAACAGGGCACTCGGAGTCATAGAGTTGCTAGCTATCACACATATCTGGATTTGAAAACCAAGAAGGAGCTAATTAACCCAAATAAATTCCCCATGTTTCCAGAATTTAAATCATAAATTTGACATCTTTACAGATGCTTCAAAAAAAGTGAGGCAGGAGGCAAAGACTAAGATTAAGTTACCGTAGTATATAACGGCCACTTCTAAGAAAATGTGAAATGTAATCTTACTTAGGGTAGAAAGCTTAATTGTGAATGGGCATTGCAGAGGGGAGGCAGGAGCCTTTAAGTCATATTGTTTCTACTTAACATTGTGTATATAGCAAGGACGTAAAGTACAAACTTGTACATTGAAAGCCAAGAAAAGCTCCCGCTTTGTCAAATAAAAATCAGAACACAGAAAGGAAAGCTTCGTTTAGTGCATATTCATGCCAAACACACTGGGATTTAGAATTCAATTTGATGCAAAAGAAAAGGCCAAAAAATTGAATAACAATAAAGATGCAAGAACTCACAGTTATTGGGTCCTCTATATCAAGCACTCCTGTATTATTAATCAATAAATCACCATATTCTCCAATGCACCAAACAGCAACTCGAACAAGAGTTTCCTAAATGACAAGACAATCTTTAGGCATTATGTTGATTTAAAGTTGCAACTTCTATCCAAACTGTAGGATTTTTCATCCAAAATGCAGGACTTCTGTATCAATAAGAGAAGATTTGATACCTGATCACCAGCTGTTTGCACTGCCCTGTATAATGACCTCACAGTATATCCATGAAGATTAGGGGCATTTGAAATCACGACAATAAGGGCATACCATACTTCGTCCTTCACATAATTTCCAGCCTGAGAAGCAAGCATAGGAATCACTACTACAGGACAAGGCAACTTATGTGTTGCAGATGTCACTAAAGGGCTACAGAAATAACATAACGAGACCATATAGTCCCAAGAAAGAGAAAACAGATTAAGACCACGTGAGATTCAATTTGGGCCTCATGCTTGATATTGTGGAAAATTATCCAAATTGGATGCCATCAATACCGAGTTGATCCGAGCTCTCTTATTGAATTACTCATTCAATGAGCATTCTATGATTTGGCTCAATTCAGAAATTTAGGAAACATTTACCCCCAGTTTGGATTGTACATGGGAAAGGAAAGGAAAGTAAGGTAGAGGAAGAAAAATAAAGGAAATGAAAGGAAAAGAAATCTCTTATTTGGATTGCAAAAAAATAATAGGGGAAAGGAAATGAAAAAAATTTACAAGTTGTTGTTTGGATTGGAGAAGTAAAGGAAATGAAAGGGTAATTTTAGATGAAAAATTACCTTATTATCCTTCTTATAAGATAACTATAGAAAGAATTAAGGATAAATTAGTCTTTTTATTCATTTTTTTTCCTTTCCCTCTATTTTACCCCAAATCGGAAGGATTGTAAAATCCTTCTCATTAAAGGAAATGGAGAGACTTTGGAATCCCTCTAAATCCTTTAATGAATCTGAAAATGCAATCCAAACAGGGGGAGGAATTCCCTAATACCTCCCCTTCCTTTAAAAAAAGCAATCCAAACAAGCTGTTAAACTACAAATATCACATAATGTTGATTGTTTTTACAGTGGTACCAAACATAGCTTTTTGAATTCGACATGTTAAAAGTTGGAAAGTGGAGAAAGATGGGTCCAACAAAAGGATGATTAAGATAGGGAAAATTTCACATTTAGTCCCTATTGTTTACAAAAAAATTCAGTTTAGTCTCTATTGTTTAAAATATCTCAATTTAGTCTCTATTGTTTCCTTAAAAGTTTCAATTTTGTCCCTATTGTTTAAAGTTTCTCAATTTCGTCCTTATTGTTTCCAAAAAATTTCAATTTCGTCTCTATTGTTTTCAAAAAGTTTCAAATTCGTCCCTATTGTTTCTCAAACAATTTCAATTTAGTCCTTAAATAATAGGGACGAATTTGAAACTTTAAGAAAACAATAAGAGACAAAATTGAAACTTTTTAAAAACAATAGGGATGAAATTGAAACTTTTTGGGAAACAATAGGGACTAAATTGAGACATTTTAAACAATAGGGACGAAATTGAAACTTTTGGTGAAACGATAGGGACTAAATTGAGACATTTTAAACAATAGGGACTAAATTGAGATATTTTGTAAACAATAGGGACTAAATGTGAAATTTTCCCATTAAGATATTATAAAAGTAAAATAACACAGAAGATTCTGTTGAAGGAAAGCAGACACTGTGTTGGGACAGCCCAAAAAAGAAAATATGAAATTCAAATTGGGATGATGAAAGTGTTACTCTGGATGGGATAAAAAGAATAACTGCGTTTTGCACTTAAAAAATTGAAAAGAAATATTGATGCATGAATTGTGAAGACAACCCTCAAACATGCAGCCTAAAATCAAAAAAATATATCGGCAATTTGATGCGTACCTCAGAGAGAACCTTCATCATCTGATCAATATACCAGATTTTGTTTGGGGAGAACCTAAAACATCATACACATATAGTAAAAAAGCTACACCGATGCAAAATGATTTGGAAGGCAATAAAATTTTTATTAAGGTCGCCCATGTGACCAGAAAAAAGTTAATGACAAAAACCAGAAAAGGTATGAGAATCGGGATAAAAGATTCTTATTGGGATCCAATGAAAAAACTAAAAAGAGAAGACAACAAGTGCAGCATAAGGTAGAAGATAAAAAAGACATCACCTTCGCTTCTCTGAAGAGAGCAATACTGGGTATTCCAGCATTGGTCCCATAACACATGTAAAAAGCCATGACACTTTACGAGCAAAAGGACTTCTCAATTTCTCAAACAAGGAAGTAGATTGGAAAATCTAGTTTTTGGTTAATTGTAAACTTACTTTTCTATCATGGAGCAAATTTTGGCACTAAGATCTCCCCTGAACTCCAGATCACTAACTTCCAGATAATCAATTAGCTCCTTGGTCAAAGTCTCCACATTGCTTTCATTTGCTAGAAGATATACAAGCTCAAGGGCCCTTTTACGGATTGAAGCATCTGAATCCTGGATAGTGAATATGAAACCATAACTTACTGAAAGCATCCAATTAAAAAATAAAAAATAACACTACAGACCATGCTTGAAATGAATAAAATTTGAAGATCACATTTTGAATTTAAATTTCATAATGGGGAGAGGAGACTGTTGCAAGTGGGCAATTCAAGAAGAACACACGTACTGCAGCAAGGTAGTAAAAATATCGTCACTGTAAAATATAAAGGCCATAAAGATATTAAAAGCATCATAACATTCAGACTCCAACCATCTCAGCAAGTAACTCAGGTATATCCCAATGTCCACCATAAGTCATTGATCAGAAAAATGAAAGATTTTGGAGAGAAATGTACAGCAGTGGTAATCATGTGCAAAATGAAAGATTTTGGAGAGAAATGTACAGCAGTGGTAATCATGTGCAAAAGAACTACTCAACTAGTAATGCGTAATTGTGGACATTTCAATATTAAAACAAGGAGCAGTGATAATCATGTGCAAAAGAAGTACTCAACTAGTGATGCATAATTCTGGACATCCAATATAAAAACAAGGGGCAGGATGAACAAAACAGTATTGGTAATCATAAAGGAAGAAAGAAAAAGTACGAAATATGACTTCCTTGTTTCTTTTTGTGGATAGGCAAAATCTAAACTGCATCAGTATGGTACCTTCACGCATTCCAAAATCGTTGCTCGATGCCTCTGGACTGCTTTGCTATCTACTGTGATGGCTCTCATTAGCATATTCAATGCAACATATCTGAAATTTGAATTTCCAACTCTATAAGATGGTAGAAGAAAAGAAAAAGCAATAACCAAAATGGGTAAGTACTACTGATTATAACAAACAAGTGCATGGCGTACAGAAGGAAGGAACACTTAAGTAACTGCAAAGGACTAAATGCAAGGAACTTATCTCCCCACCCCTCACCAAAAAAAGGGTAAAAAATAGACCCCAAAAGAAAAACAAAAAAGTCAACAATGGCCTAAAAACATGTTGATATTTTGAGGTTTTACGAAAAGCAAAATGATCTATACTACAGTATGGATCAACAGATGGACCAAGCTTTAAATCTATAGCCAAATTGAATATACTTGGTATTTTAAAGAAATATACAGTCAGCAAAAACCAGTCTATAGCCAAATTGATTATACCCGGTATTTTAAAGAAATATACGGTCAGCGAAAACCAAGGGGGTCTATAACAGACCAACAAAACTACCCCAGCTTGATGAAACTGTATCTTGAGGTCTTCCAGATATTGGCGACTCCAGATAGCATCCAACTAACTTACCTTCCTTGAGATGCTTGACTGCCATGTCGCTTCTCATTACCTAAGCATAGATGAATAAGAGACCCTTTTACAAAGAAGTACCATAGCAAGCATTGTCCAAACCAGGATTCATTGGAGTTCACGCCATCTATAGTTAAGCACCTCTTGAGTAGCTGGAAAAGAAAACATATAGGAAATAGCTGGCCACTGAAAGTCGCACCTCCGACAGTCTTTTAGATTATCCGGCGAGAACATAGCAGAAGGGCTTTTGAAGGCTTTGAGAATCCTTGGAGATAAGAAAACATCGTCTTGTTTTTGGTTTTTCTTGAGAAATCATTCCATCCTAATTTGTATAAATTCTGAGATGGAGTTTTTTGTGTGGTATTTTTTATTTTGATCCTGATCTTGCGTACATCTTATATATAGGGGTCTACCCTTTTAACAAGATATTATCTAACTTATCACCGAAAATAAAATAAAAAAAGAAAAAATATGACATCTATATAATGTGATTCAGTGGTAAAGCACATACATTTTACAGCATGTTGGCAAAAAAACTTGTTAGATCCGCACATAAGGCATCCAAACACTCCATGAAGTGAAGGAAAGTATTGAAAATATAGATGGGGAATAATTTGGATGTAAATATCTATCCAATCTGAGATAAGGAATGTGCAGCATTCAGCAATACATCCTTGCAAATGATGATAAGAACTAGGTATCAGATGACAGAACAAGAAGCTGTGGCAAATAGGGCAAAGATAAAAACCAAATAAAAGCTGAGAACCTGATATTGTTGTCACGGTTGGACAAAAATCTTCCCAAGATATTAATGGCAAGAACCCGCAAGCCACCATTTTCTTCAATGCCCATAATAGTAGCAACACATTCATAGAGGATCGCATTCCCTGCATTTTTGTTTGATTCAGTCTTTGTTGCCACCTAGAAAAGAAACTCAGTGTGTCAGTGAAAGAGTGCAAGCAAAATTTCCCACATCACGAAAAGCATCCCTTTAGAAGCATTGACTCCAGAGGAATGTGAGTGCTGACCACAAAAGACACAGTAATCTATGTCAAACATTCTTATAATTGAAGTACAATTTGAGATTAAAAAGAGATCAGTGAAGAACCGCCCGTAGAGGGTGTAGGGAAAAGAAAATAAGAAAAGAAAGAAGCAAAAATAAAACCCTTCAGTGTCAATTTGATAACAAGTTCAAGACAGTTCAGCAGAAACCAAGAAAATTGTGAAGGCTAACTCAAATCGAGTTGTAATGAAACTGATACAGAAAAGGGGACTTAGTTAGATCTCTTAATTGATTGAGCATATATAGTAGACCTGAATTAATCAAAAAGAAAATTCAATATCACACGGATTGTATTTAAAACAATCTATGATGATACGAGCAGATAAATTATTCAGCAGTGACAAACCTGAGCAAGAATGTCATTCATAGAATCACTAGCATCAGCATCTCCATGGCCCAATACACGGAGGAACTTCAGCAATCTGATGTGTAGAAAAGGGTCTGTAATCCCGGAGATGTCATACTCAGGTGCATATGGACTGTTCACAACATCCTTTAGAACTCTGACTAAACCATCTGTGCACTTCTAGAACCATATAAAGGAAAGAAATGAAAATCTTGACAAACTGCAAACTTTACAGACAATCCTTCACTCTGTCAACAATGCAATGAAATTCAATAACATCCTAGTTAACAATTTTTAGAAAATCAACTTCTTCTTAGCATCAAGTATTAACAGAGTTATCAAATCCCAAAAAGATTAAAAAATTAAACCTAAAGATAAATCACACTGCCCAGAAAAGTGAAAATCAGATTTGCCAGAAATTCTGAATAAATACCCACAATATCCATCAATGCTTCTACTAGACGCGTTAGAAGAAGCTTAATGCCGTAGAAGACCATATTTCTCATCTCACAACACAAGAGTTATTGGAAACAAACAGCAAATTCAGCTCTCAAATACTGAGAGTCATTAATTGAGAACTCTTAAACAAATCAATTCTTCAACAAAAAATATGTTAGACACAGATAGATGTCTATGTAATGCAGCATTAACATGTCTCCTGCCTTTACTCAGTTCATTACTGTTCAATAGATGGAATCAGCTTGACGACCAGTAGGTATAACCAGTTACTAGTAGCCACGCAATGTAAACATTTGAAAATTCATGATTATAAGCTGTGGTACAGTCCCTCATATTTGATCTGCCTAAAACATAAAATCAATCTATTTAGTCAAACGAATGCAGAGCTTGATTGTATGTGTGCTTCGCGTCTAACACTTGGTGTTCAGCATTTCTAACTAGTTAACCATAATTATCTACAAACATAACTAAGCATTTCCTAAATAATATAGAAAAGAATGCTCACTGGAGGTCTACCCGGCCGTTAACTTCAGGGCCCTGTGGGATTAGTTGGGCAAATCTCAAATACTCACGGATTTCAAAAAAAAAAAAAAAAAAAAAGGATGCTTCTACAATGACAACAATATATCCCAACCCAAACTTTTAACATGTTAAACATTAGAAACAGAATTAGATCCTTTATGACCCGGATAATACAATAACTGAAAGTTATCCCACGCTTGAACTGAATGTTTCAACTGTCCCACTTTAACAAGAATCTCAAGAGAAGAGAGCGGGTGAAAGGGAAAGGAGGGAGCTAGAGAAAAGCGGGCAATAGCACAAGTAACTAGTTGAGCCACATATCAAAATGCAGAACATTTCACTGAGCTCGGAGAAAAAAGTCCATGTATATTTCTTTAAACTTCAATACAAGCACATCTTCCCATATAAATGCAGGAAAGATGGAGGGCATGGTCTATTACCTTCCTAAAGTATTCAAGGGCCTCCATACTGATTTTACAAATATCTGTACAGAGCTGGATTCCAGTTATTAGAACTCCGTGGTGCTTCTCTTTCAGTAAGGCCGCTGCAGAGTTTATAAAATTTTCTGCCAAGTCTGGAACTTTCTTTATAATCCTTATTGTGCATAAAGCTGCCTGCAACAAGCACAAACTTCAGAAATATGCTTCTGTGAAAGAACAACAAGAGCACAGGAAGCAAAAGAGATGTCAGAACTTTCGTCTAACAGATTAAACTAAGGTGCTTTCACGATGGAAAAAGTCATTTAGACAACCATTTAACAATTAGAACTGATCTAATTTGTCAATTGTTATGCTGTAAAACTAAGTAACAGATTAAACTAAGGTGCTTTCGCAATGGAAAAAGTCATTTAGACAACCATTTAACAATTAGAACTGATCTAATTTGTCAATTGTTATGCTGGAAAACTAAGTAATTTCCCTTGAAAGAAGCCCAAAAGTTGACACAAAAGAAGCTCCCCCAGGCAGGTAATTAATTAGAATTCCACTATTAGACTCTTAGTACGGGTATCTTCTTTTTTTCCTCTTTCTAGTTATCTTCTTGATGACAGAAGGACCAATTCAAGGTCTTAGCATATTCCTGTTTCCAGATCAGTCAAAAATTTGAAAATCTTTTTCTGAGTTAATAAAGCAAAAAAATGGTGAATCTACAAGAAGAAAAAATAAATGAAGAATTCAAAAGGAGAATGGATATCTGAGGAGCAAGTTAAGTGAATGTTTCCCTCTTTCTTTTCACATGTTCTTTGTTCCTTTTTCTTTTTAGGGTTGAGTGGGGTACTCATATTGAAATTGCTGGAGCTTCAAATAAAAATTCAACACTACTATTTCAGTGTAACATAATTTTGTGAGGGATTGTAATGTTGAAACTTGATATTTACAAACCTAAAGTGGAAATTGTACCTAAAACCCTAGTATAAAAAAACTACGATGGCAGAAATTAAGAGTATATATTGAGAGTGTAAACCGTGGAAATAGTAAAAACTTTACTTTCTTCCGAATATTTGGATCCCTGAACTGCAGCAGCCGTTCAACCTCGGGTGCAAGATCACGAGCCATTTCAGCAGAACAGATATTTCCCAATGCACAAAGAGCAAGTCCAACAATATATTGATTAGTGTGATTAAGATCTCTGTTAAAAGGTTAAGGTTGATAAAGGGAAATATATGTATTCGAGCATGCCCATGTGTATATATTTGATAAACGCTTCAGTTAAAATCAATTATTTGATAACTCTATTGACCTAAGCACACAACATTTGACATCAACACTCTAAATAGCCTCCTCTTCCATTCATTCTACATCTAATTTCACTTCCTGATGATAGGTCTGCAACCAAAAAACTCACTAAGATAAAATAAATTCATTTTAGCAAGGATACTGCTTTATTGAATTTGTGACCAACATCAGAACTTCCTGTCTTTCATCAAGAAGCAACATGAGGCCAAGATATCCGATTCTCTTATCAGGAAATCCAGGAGATGCAATTGACTTCAGGCATTCCATTTGACCAAAATGCGTGGGGTAACCAAGCATGTGAATAAACATAAGTTTTGATAGATTACGATGCCGATAATCTTGATCATTTTCACTAATAGCCGCACGAATAGCAGCACATTCTTTTCTGACAACAGCACGCTCCTCAGCTGCAGTTTTGCAAGCACGTATGGCCCGAATCATGTCCCTGCATAAAAATAAATAGCACATGGCAGGTATGAACCAAATGTATTCAAGTTAACAACTAGAAACAGGCTCCATGACTCAAAAAAGAAACTAAAGCATTTCTCTTTTAAAACCAGAACATAGAGAAAGCTTATTTAAACAACATAGAGATAGAGAAGCAAAGTTAAATGGATAACAGTAAAAGTACGAACAGTAACAGAAACGTTTTAACGCAACATTCAACCACACCAGAGAGAGAGACATCAGACCAATGAATTTAATTACCCCCTTGGATTGCGTCAAGGTGATTACAGTGTTAAAGTTATTCGTCTAAAATAATCACAAGAACCATACTTTTCTAGTAGTGTAAGTATCCTAGCCTATTTTCCACTAAACAGATGAAAGGCGACTCCTATTTACTCCTTGAAATACTGGAGTGGAAACCCTCACAAGTAGTAATAGAACTTCAACGTGAGAACTTATGGTTACAAAAGTCCACTCTTTTGAAGGCAAATGTATCTAGAATGTGCTCATCAGCCTAGTTGAAAAGCTTGATCAGAAGCTCTATCAGTTTCTGCTTTTCTTCTCCTCATCCTCACCATCCTTCCCCAACCCCCCCGCCCCCCGAAAAAAAAAAAAAAAAACCAAAAAAACCAAACCCTTTCTTCTAATGGAGGGAGGTGAAGTAATGAAAAGGTTGGTTAGGTCTATTATCATCCGAAAAATGCAGAAACTTGAAAAAAGCACTCTCTTATTGTCTTCTTTGGTACAGGATTCAACTAAAATATATTGAATACCAGCAGTCACAATCTTATATCCAGTACTCAATAAGTCAATGAGTACCACCAACATGTAAAATCCTCAGGCACCAACTTCAACAACATCTCAAAACTTAAAATTCTAGTGTGCAATAAATTCATTCTCTTAGGAAAAGAAATTCCATCGCACAACTAACATGTCAATTATGCATTAATACGCAACTAACATGTCAATTATGCATTAATACGTAACTAACATGTCAATTAGGCATTAATTTAAAAAGTATAAGTTGTTATTAGTGATTAAACAACAAATAGACCCTGAGACAACTGAATAATACCATTTTTGGTTAAACCAAAACATCAATAATGATAGATTAAAGAATTCTATAATTTGCTTATCCAAAACTAGAAACAAATTCAGATAGCCTCGTCAATTATTTTCTAAACGAAGAGAATCACCATCCACCAAATGACCTGTGAGTCCTCTCAGGTAGGGTGAACTAACAGCACCAGTCCACTCTCCTATCCATTCACATAACTCAGATATAATGTTGGAATGCTCATTTTTTTTACGCTGTCATTAACAAATTCAAGGACCTGATATTGATCTTGTTCATATTTAAAGTCCCCTGAATTTAAGTCAGACTGTCAGAGGATACTTTGAGTCTTTACATGCGATCAAATGTTGCAATTGATATCCAAAATTTCGAGAAATTTAAAGCTTTAAACACTAATTTTCCACTCTTTCAGTGACACCTTATAGCACAGTAACGTCTAGCAATTGAAATAAAGTCAATTCCAACAGTATTACGCATCGAAAATTCTGTCATATTTAACCCAATTTCGACTACAATTACATAATTAAAAAAAAAAAGGTTGTAATTGATATCAAAAATTTCGAGAAATTTAAAGCTTAAAACACTGATTTTCCACTCATTCGGTGATAAATTATCGCAAAATAATGTCTAGCAATTCATGTAACCACAATTCCAACATTTTTATAACATAAAAAATTCTGACATATTTAACCTAATTTCAACGACAATTATATAACCAAAAAGAATTGTAATCACTATAAAAAAAAAATTGTCAAAGTTAAAGTTTAAAACACTAGTTTTTCACTCTTTAAGTGACAAATTATCACAAAAAACCTCTACCAATTAACATACTCATTTCATCAGCGTCACGCATCGAAAATTTTGAAAACGTAAAGAAATAAATATTTGTACGAAATATTTGGCAATGCGTAAGCTTAAAAGTTAAAACACTAGTTTTCCACTCTTTGACTGCTACATTATTGCAAAAATAACATCTAGCAATTCACATATATTGAATTTCAACAGCATGCGCATAAAAGATCCCAACATAGTTAACCTAATTTTAAATACAATTGCGTAACAAATTTGTAATTGATATAAAATATCTCAACAAAAAGCTAAAACCACTAATTCCACTCTTCAAGTGATACATTATCCCAAAATAATGTCCCCCAATACATGTAAATTCTATTAATATCGAAATCTAACATAATTCAACATATTTAATCTAAATTTAACTACAATAACATTAAACCATAAAGAAGAAAAATATTGTAATTGAGTATTGAAATCTTGACAAAATCAAAGCTTAAAACTCTAATTTCTCACTCTTTAAGTGAGGCAGGATCACAAAAATGTCTGGCAGAAACACATAAACACAATTTCAACAGCATTACGCAAAAACAAATCTGACAATTTTACCTAATTAAAGCTGGAAACACTAATTTTCCACTCTTTACGTGATACATATCACCAAAAAAATATTTCTAGAGATTCACATAAACTCAAATTCAACAGCATTACGCATAAAAAATTCCACATGTTTAATCCAATTTTAACTACAATTACATAAAGAAACAAAAAAAAAAAGTGTAACTGATCGAAAACTTCGATAAAATTAAAGCTTAAAATACAACTTGTTCACTCTTCCGGATATATATTATCACAAAATAACATCTAGCAATTGACATATACTCAATAACATCGGCATTACACATCGAAAATTCCACAAATTTAACCAAATTTTAACTACAATTACATAAAAGAAAATCAAAAAGAACTAATTGATATCGAAAATTTCGACAAAAATAAAGCTTAATACGAAAATTTCCCACTCTTTAACTGACACAATATCAGAACAATGTCCATTAATTCACATAGACTCAATCGCAACGGCATTACGCATAAAACATTTGAACAAACTTAACCTAAATTTAACTGCAATTACATCAAAACAAATTTCAAAAGCTCTGTAAATGATTCAGAACTAATTAAAAAAATTCAAAAAAATAAGCAAAAATGAGACGAAGAAGAAGAACAGTAAACCTGAGGCGAGTGCCGGAAGAGAAGGGATTCATGATTGGGTCGGTTTTGAAGCTCCGGGATAGCTCGATCAGATCCAGCCTTCACACTCTTTTGCTTTCAAACAAACAAGGCTTAAACAAAATCGGATCTTAATTGGATCCGATCCGATCCGCAACGATCCGAAATCGCGAGCTGCGCTTTTTAGAGAGAGAGATTTGGAGAAGGTGAGGGTGATGATGGTAGAAATGAAGTGTGTGTACTGTGTGTTTGTGTGTGTATATATGTATCTGTAAAATATGTATAGAAGATTGAATTGAATCTTTTGACCAAAAAAAATTGAATTGAATCTAGTGTGTGTTGTGTGTGTGTGTGCGTGTGTGCGCGTGTTTCAGTTGTAGGTAATTTTCTTTTTTCGTTTTCTGTTTTAATTAATTAATTCAACTTCTTCAATTTAAGAGAGGTTTAAAATCGTATCATATATGGGATAAATATATAATTTTTGTAATTTAAATTCACAAATATTGTAAATAATATATCATTAAACCAAAATTGAAATGTTCGAGAGTCTAAGTTTTTATAAAATTTTGTAAAGTATTTGATTTATTTAAAACATATAAATTCTCTCGTTATTTTTTATTTTTTATTTGTCAAGGAAGAGTGAGATCGATAGAAAACTTTTAATGGATATTTTGTGTTCAAAACTTTTCTCTTTTTCTTTTTCATTGTTAAATGTCATACGAGATATTAGAGTTTCTTAAATTATCAAAAAATAAATTAAAGTATTTATATTTAAAGCATGCAAATTCTCTTGTTATTTTTTATTTTTTTCTTTGCCAAAAAAAAAAAAGAAAGGATCTATAAATAACTTCGAATGATTATTTCGTGCTCAAATTTGATTATGCTTATTAAAGCGCGATTGCACCTGAGTTAAAAATAAGGATGACTTTATATATTCTTTAAAAAGAAAAAAAGAAAAGAGTCGATAACATGTTAGATACGAAAAATAGCACAATAATTATTAAAGAAAGAAAGAACATAAAAATATGACACATTCTATATTATAATACAAACTATGAAGTAGATAAATTAAATGGACATTTTTTATTTTATTACATGGATGTCTAATTCGTACAATACATATTAAATATGATTCACGGGAATTGATCTTGTAACCTCTCAATAAGTATTTTAATTTAATATCCAATATTTTATCTTATTCGTGTTAATTCTGCTCGTTACGAATTTGGAAATAATCAATTTAATTTAATTTGCAATTTTATCTAGAGACCTAATGGAAAAGTAATCATGTCAATTCAAGGACCAATTGGATCTTCACGAGTAATTTTCTTATAATTTCACCACATCGAATAAAATCTGGTGAAAAAAAAAATAGAGAAAAGACTCAAATTGTAACAATCAGAAATAAAAAATGGATTTGCACCTCGGGCTGCAAAAACTTATCTGGTCGGGTCCTTAAGAATACTTTGAATTCCACGTTATATCATTATGTGAGAAATCAATAATGATAAAGAAATAATATAGTTATTAAACATTTTACTATAATTGCGTCACTAATTCTTGACCACTAATCTCCCTTGTAACGTTATAATATTACGAAAATAAATCCTAACCCCCATTTTGTTAAGAGAAGATGAACCTGATGGCCAGGCTTTTTTTGGATGATAGTTTCTCGGCTTAGTAAATACCTGCAAATGATGTACTATGAGTTATCTTTTATTCACCATCAGAACATGAATTGTAAAGCCTTCAATTTACGGCTATATCTCTGTCAAATTAGAGATCAAATAGTGATGCTGCTTGTATATAATAAAAATGGTTTTCAAATCTGAGGCGACTGAAGGACAAGAAGTACTCTCTTCTTTTCTCTAATTTTACACGACTTTAAAGTTAAAGGTCGAGCAAAATTCCAATGGCATTAAGGGGACTCGAACTGGTAATTTCTAGGGAGCGTGACCAAAGCCTGACCAGCTGAGCTAACACTTTGTTTAATAATTCACCTCATGCTGCCAGAGCTTTTCTCTTTCTGTTACTCTCTCGGCGATTGCACGACATCCTAGACAAATTGGAACAAGAGAAGAAAGGATGTGTAAGTAATGATCCAAGCAACAACAGGCTAACATAACCAACATTGATATAGCAAAAGAGGTAGATTTTCTAAATCAGCAACAGGATCAAGTGAAATTGACAGTCAAATGAGAACATGAGGAACTCAATTGATGAAGCAGAACATGGATGAAGTTGAAACTATTGAGAGGTAAGAGACTTGTACATTTCTTGGTTTACCCTTTACCGAGTAGGGTGTTCTAGATGCGCGTGTCCATCAGAACTCCCTGTCTATTGACAAAAAGCAACATAAGGTCAAGACCTCCTTTCTCTTCTCAGGAAATCCAGGAGATGCAGCTGACTTCAGGCATCCCATTTTGGCCAAAATGAAGTGGCGTAGCGAAGCACGTTAAGGACATGAATGGGTTTCACCAGCTTATGATGTCAATATTCTTGATCATCTTCAATTATTTGCAGGAGGAATAGCAGCACGCTATTTTCCTCAGCTGCAGTTTCGCTAGCACGTAAGCCCGAATTATGTCCCTGCATTGAAACAATTAGCACCTGCCAGGTAATGAACCAAACATTTTCAGTTTAATAACTACAAACCAGCCCCATCGCCAAGGAAAGACAACATTTCCTTTCAAAACCAGAATGAAGAGAAAGCCTCTTAAAGCACTAACGAGAAAGAGTTAAACACAAAACGATTAATATTTTCAAATCAAACCACGGCGCGGGGGGGAGAGGAGGGAAAGAAAAATCTTCAAAGGGGCGATTGATTTGGTAACCGAGAGGTACTAGTGTTATAGCCACCAAATAAACATTCTGCATAAAAAGTACAACAGAAAGGAAAACAAAGGCTTAGACATACCTAAAGAAGTGACGCTTTTAATGGTTGTGTACAATTTGAGGAGTGATCTGGCATAAAATCATTGCACAAACTAACGCAAACATTGTTAAAGCAAATAATACACATAAAGATCCAGAAAAAGGGACGTCTCATAGGAACTCGAGCTCGACTTGCTTTCTATACCAAGAAAACAAATCTTGAAGCTTCCGTAACAAAGACAGAACAACTAGATAAACCTGTTAACAACAACACACATTTATTCGAAATGATTGCCATTCTCAGATCTATTTGATTATACAAGATTGAGTTAAACTCTTTCTTCTGAAAATTTCGTTATCATTCCAATGGAAGAAAAATCTACTACCATTTCTAAATGAACGTTAAAAATTATAACTTCAGTTGATTCATGGAAAAAACTATTGCCATGTTTCTACAAGGTATAAAGCAAAAGCTAGCTGAATACAAAAATCTGAAGGTCTTGAAATTATTTGTGGTCAAAATCCATGATTATAGTACTTGTCTGTTTAACCATTACATTGCCAGAAATGGTCTTCCCACATGATAAAACCAAATATTAAGAATACTCTGTCAACCACGTATAAGAGATCAATAATCTCAAGGAAATGGTATGGAGATATAAAAATTGAAGCAACTATGCAGAGACGAATACCGGAGAGCACCACCAGCAAATATCTACGTATAGTATGTTCTCATCCTAATACTAATATGAATGAGCCATAAAATGTTTGCAGAACCTCCTTAGTCAAAAATTCTTTCCGCCGTGGAGAAAAATAGAAAAATAAAAGAGCTGAAAATGCAGAGAAGCCCTGGGATCAAGAACACTAGTCTCCAGCTATCTGGACTTGTTAGATCCAACTGAGCAGCTTTGGCAGCTTCAAGAAGACGACCAGTAAGATCAACACCTACTATGCCAGCCAAAGTGCCAGCAGTGTTTGAAACCCCCATGACAATTCCGGCATATCTTGGTGCAATATCCATGTGATTTACTGCAAACCCAGCTCTTCCTAGTGCCAAGAAACCAAGAGCTACAGAAGAACAAAACACGACCCCACCAGACGTTCTGAACAAAGGAAGAGCTATCAAAGCCAAAGAAGCAACTGCAAATCCTATTGTGTTCAATAGCTTTCTGGTTTTAGTGACAGACAGGATTTTCCTGGTGACCAAGTGATCAGCAATGACCCCACCAATATTTGAGAACAGAAACATGTTAAGATAGGGCATCATTTTTGAAGAACCCATTTCCTGAAGACTAAGCTGAAGGCCCAATTCAAAGTATGTTGGAAGCCAGTTCATGAGCACATAAAGAGCATAATGGAAAGTAAAATTATTCACAACAATTGCCCAAACCGGCAAGCTGATGATAATTCTCTTCCAGGGAATTATGGGATTTCCGATAGTATGGCCTCCATTCTCCGCTTTCATCTTCTGATTCACTTTAGTTGGGAGTGAAGATTCCCCAAAACCAGCAGCAGCTGCTTTTGGATGTTCAGAACGAGGTGGATCACTGGAATACTTAAACCATAGTATAGACCATGTAGCACCTAAAGCTGCTTCAGCAACAAATACAGATTGAGGGCCCTTATGCTTCACAAGGCTTGGAAGCACAAGCATTCCAAAAGCTGCACCAAAATACATTCCAGAAGTTGTAAGTGAAACCGATCTTGATCGTTCATGAGGTGGTACCCACTGTGCTAGGACAGTGTGAATGGAAGGGAAGATAAATCCTTGGGCCACACCAACTAGCAGTCTGGCTATCACCAAAACCAATGGTTGATTTGAATCAAGTGGTAGGAAAGCACAGATTAGCGACCATAAGACAAATGAAAGGAGGAGAATACGCCTTCCTCCAACTCTTTGAGCTGCCCAACCACCAGGTACTTGTGAACAAGCATAACCATAATAGAATGCAGAAAGCATCATGCCTTTAGTTGTTTGATTTACCCCAGCAGCATCAGCAGCAGCAGTGTATGCAATTGAAAAGCCCACACGTTCTACATAGCAGACGCACGTGCAGATGAAGGTCAGAATTACAATGACATAGCGTGTCGGGAATCTTTTGCTCCACATCGTTTCCAGTTCTATGGATGGAGATTCTTCATAGAATATTGAAGATCTAACCTTCTGGAAAGCCACTTATGGTTTCTAATCTTGTCTATATCGATAAACAACAATATGGACAACCAACAGCAAATTTATAAATATAGTTTCCGCCTTTCCGGTGACAGATGTTACACAACACCCAGGCTATGAAGACTGAATCTGAGGCTGAACTAATATTTTCTCAAGCGTCTCCTCTCAAAAGATGCTGCAGAAAGGTTGATTTCCTGGTATTACTTTCTGATATCCATAGTAGAGTAATAAATCTATACTATGAAGAATATGAAAATGATTTACCGTATTATGCATATATACACACACACAAAATAAAGCAACATGTATAAACACTAACAAATAACATTGTCAAGATCCAATTTTTGTACTGAACCATCTTAGAATACATTGAGAAAACTGAAATTAGCATCACTATCTGACACATATCATATTATACGCACACACACACACACCATAAAGTAACATGTATAAATGCTAACAAATAACGTTGTCAAAATCCAATATTTGTACTGACCCATCATAGAATACATTGAGAAAGATTCAAATTAGCATTTTTATCTGATAAATATCATATTATACACATACACATACACAAAATAAAGCAACATATATACATAATAACAAATAACATTATCAAGATCCAATTTTTGCACTGACCCATCATACAATACATTGAGAAAGTTTCAAATTAATTTTTTTATTTGATACATATCACATTTTACATATATTTACACATATATATACATGTAGGCTTGAAAAATATAATGAAAAAGTGAAAATAGAAAAAATGCTACTCACATTAAGAGGGGGATTGCATCACCTGCCTCTCGATTGCGTCAGCTGGTGGAAGTCGAAAATAAGAGAGAGAGAGAGAGAGAGAGAGACGTGAAGTGAAATGGATGTAAAATAATATATTAAATTCAATGATTATTTTTTTCGAACAAAAAAAAAATTGTTTTTTGTTCTAAAAGGGGTCAAAAGAAAAATAAACTTAAATTTTTTTCATGATTTTCTGTTAAAAGTTTAAAAAGTATCACATAAAACCCTTCTAATCTCCGTCTTTTCGGATAAGATAAATACTTTGGTCCAATTGTGAATCATAAAAATAAAAATTGTTCGATCATTTTATTTATATCTGAATCATTATATAAATTTTGAAAGTTATGAAAATATTTGTCCCTACATTTTCATCCGATCGCCACATGAAAAAAATTAAACCATTTTCTTTTTCTCTTTTATCTTTGTACTTTCTTTTTTACTTTTTTCCCCTCTTTTCCCTTCTTCTTGTTTCTCCTATTTTCCTTCACTTAAGTTGCACAAAAGGGAAAAAAAAAAAAAATGGTATTATATCACAAGAGAAACCATATATTGAATGCCCTTTTCAGCTCTACAATCAACTTGCCTTTTTCTTTTCTCTTTTATCTACAAAATAAGTTAAGATCATTTTGATCATTGATTGTTCGATTTAATAATGATAAAATAATTATACAATTAGATCAAATATTCAATTATATAAATCTTCTTACATCATCTTATAATATCATGTCATTATGAGAGAATTTATACCCATAATTGAACAACTAATGGATATTCTAGCCTTAGCTTTTTGAGGTTGTTGCAAGATACTCGATCCCCTCATAATTTTATAATGTCATGATATATAATGGTGGTGATCTGTCTAAATTATTTTGTAGACAGATCACCACCAAATTAATAACATCATGTACAATTCACCATCATTATACTTTCTTTATAACATTGTTCTTGTAGATAAGCTTTATATTAGAGTAACACTCCATCTGTCGATAAGTTTCACTTTTCATGAATGTGTCGCATCATTTAATACTGTTAAACTATAGAATTTTCTTTACATTAATAACAAGATAAGTGGGAGTGAACTCCCCTCGAATACAATAAGTCTTATTCAGATGCACCATCCAACGCTGCTGAATGCAAGAATTTTCTTCAACATGGTATAGGTATATATATAGGTCAAGATTGTAGTGTAGTTTACTTAGTTTTCCCTTGTAGTATGCCGTTAGTTGGTCACGTGCGCATGTGCTCGGATCCCTATTCCTGGAAAATAAACATATATTAATTTAAACCATACTGATGATCCTATATTATATGTGAAGATTCTTCCCTCGAACAAGTACTTGTGAAGATCTACAGACATTCTTGCAGTTAATCATCGTACAAATCAACACTAATCTATTACTAGAATGTGTGTTCCATAAACGGGATTCAACGAAGATAAATTATTGATATACTTTTAATAAAATAGTGTAAAGATTTTACAACTTTTGAATCTTATTATAATATTATAATATTATAAAAGTATTCTTACTCGGAGCATTTGATAGGTTTTAAGAGGGGGGAAAAGGTGGCTAATAGGAACAGATGGAAAGAGCTCAACTTGCTGAAGTGAGCCAGAGTTGTTAGAACCCACAACCACAACCACAGATGTTAAACTTTGGGAAAATTCTTCATTTTCATGTTAGTTTGATGCTTAAGGTCATAAAGATAAGAAGGAATTATATATGACAAATAACGAGTGTATGAAAATGTGCAAAGTTTGAAGAAGGGTCAGATACATATTGAAGTTTATTATGTATTTTAATAGATAATTATTCCCTTGACTTGAAAGCGACAACTTTAATATTACAACAAGACTCTCGTGCTAAGGAATTGTATAGGACAACCAGTGGATGCACAAAACTTTCACTGTGTGTGAAATTCAAAAAAGGGTCCGATACACTTTAAAGTTTATTACATATAATCTTACTTTGTATTTTAATAGAAAACTGTTTCCACGACTCGGAGACAACAACTTTAACATTGCGATAAGACAATCGTGCTAAGGAATTGTATAGCAAGTAAACAACATAATTAGACATATTTTTTTGTTCAGTTTTACAATACTGCTTTCTCCAATCTCTACATTCCCATGCATTGCAGCCAAGCTGCTTTTTGAATGCATTCCACTCTACAAAATTTACGGCTTGCTATAACCACATATTTTTCAATTGAAATCAAGAAGCAAGTTGAAACATATATTCCTAAATAAATGTTTATGACTCGTGATAATAACCATAGCTTTAAGAATTGATTCGAGAACGATGACGATTATAAAGGGAATTCCCATGGTCCAAAGGCTTTATTACCATAGCTTCGCGGGGCGCATCCTGCTCCTGAACTGCTCCAAACACAATTTCATTTGTTCTCTCAGAGCTCTGCTCGTAGTAAGTTTGTGGTATGGACGAATAATAACGATGGTGATGTTGCTGTTTCTGGGTTGTTTGCTGCTGCTGCTGCTGTTGTTGCTGCTGAATGTCTCCATCCCATCCACTATAGAAAACTCGGCTCTGTCGAAGCTGTTGCATCTTTTCTGAATCCTTAGACATAAATGCATAGGTTTTCCTTGGAGCAGGGGTCTTGGCTTCAATTGTGGGGGGCTCATCTTCATCTTGTATCACGTAGCTGTCCTGCACTGGCCAAGGATTTGAATACTTCTGCGGCTGATGGTACTGTTGTTGATTTTCATACGCGTTGACCAATGGCTTTTTTCTCAAGGAAGGAAATAATCCTCCCAGCAATTCTGTCGCTGATGCTCCAGTCTGCACGAGCAGCCTCCCTAGGGATCCAAGGAAGCTTTCTTCCTGCTTTTCTTGTTCATCTTCAGTGGGAATTAATGGCGGCCTTACCGAGGTCTTCAGAGGCTTGTAATATGGATTTGGAGTACTTGATTTCTGGATTATTGTTTCCTTCAATAGCAAATATTGGGGAAACATAAGTCACAACGCTAAGAAGTTAGGAATCAGTGAAAAATTTTGCAGTTTAGAGACATATATTCCGTGGATTTAAAGCGTATTAGAAATACATACTCACATTTTGAGTAGATACCATGGAACCAACCCTCCTTTGAAGTAATGCTAGCATGTAACCGAAGAAGCCAGCGGCTACAAGCACTGCAATTCCTGCAGAAAGTTTTATCAAGTGTTAGAAAACTGTTGACTAAACACGAAGGTATATGGAAGATGCGGTACATTAATATACCTAGTGGAAAACCACTTCCATATTGATAAGCACAGTCATCAAAATGGAGTTGGATCTCTCGGATTGCCCTATTTCCTCTGTCTATGACAAGAAGGGAGCAACTGCTTCCAATGTAGACCACATCAAAATCATTTGAAAATTTTGCATCTTCACTAGGTCCATCTACATGCCCACCTCCACGGCCCCATTTGCCTCCAGCAATTGTCGTGACCCCTGAAAGAGAAAGTCATTAATTTCAGCAATCAAAATTTAGTTCTACATTTAACTCCAATAGCTTGATATGCATAGGTCTGACACTTGCAGACAAAAAACATACAAGTCATTTCCTTATCAACAACAAATAAGACAATGGGTGCTCTGATTGATATACAGGCAAAATCATCAGTTAAAAGAAATTATGTCATCTATCAGGTTTGTACTTCACACTATGAGAGAGAATCAACAGTGAACTGAATTCATAAGAACCTTAAAACACCGTACAAACAAGAAAAAGGTACAGTTCTATACGTAAACGAAAGCTCCTCGTTGAAATCAGATATATCACCTGTGTCACTTATCTTCCTGATTGCCACGTTGTCTGTGTCGGCAATGTAAACGTTTCCTCTATCATCAACTGTAAGCCCCTTAGGATGATTCATCCGTGCCTCCCTCGTTCTCCCATCAATGTGTCCAGAGTAACCTTCAGCTGATCCAGCAATCAACCTGGGTCTGCTATCTGCAACGTACCACATTCAGAATAGTTTACTGCTGCTCAATATAGAGTAGAAGAGGGGAATGCCACCAAATAGAGAAAAAGAAGAAGAAGAAGAAGAAAAAAAAGACAGAAGAAGGAATAAAAAACAGAAAAATGTATATAAAATTTGGAGCAGATAATAAGAATCCGTAATCAGATTTTGTTAATACCGTAATCACAACATAAAATAATCTTAAGAAAGTATCTTCATAGTGGACTTAATAAGAAATTTCATGCATTAAATAAAAGATCATGCTAGTATATACTAAAGGAAAAACGATTTGAGTTCCAGTACAAATTTTTCACTGTCAAGCGTGTGCTCGATACTAACTTTATCCAATTTCCAGCCTCAGTAGGGAACGAGACTATTAAGACAGACTTATATTTCCATCAAAAAATGAAGCCACCAAGAATTTGACATACTATAGAAACAACATGACAAGAATATTGAAAATCCACCCGAACTCTCAATATACCTCCTAACACGGAATAAAACACAACTGCCAACTAAATTTTAATTGCATACTATATTAAGTGCAACAATCACATAATCCTATGAGTAGTCAACACAACAATTGATCACAGTCCTATCAAGGCAGAGAATGATATATTATATTAGCAATTGAGCTTCTGAATTTGAAAATACTTATATCTTAACGTTCAAAATCCATATAATTGAGGCAGCAACAAACGACTTAGCGAAACAATATAACTACATCTCCATGAACTTAAAGTCAAACAATGCTCCAAAAAAACATAAAGTTTTAAGGCCAACGTAAACGCTATACTTACAAAGAGACAAAGAGGAAGAAATCTTGTAAAGATTGCTATTAGCAGAGTCCAAAATCAGAAGCTCTCCATTGGGCAAAACTTCAACAGTGTAAGGCTCAATACCAAGCTTGCTCCCATCAAACACAGTCTCAACTGTATACCCACTCTCAAATTTCATCATAGGCTTCCCTGATATTGCTGTCAAAATTTAAAAAAAAAAAAAAAAAAGCAACACCACAAGAGTTAACTACACCTCACCACACCAGATCCTTATCTCCCCAACATTAAGAAAAATATATATCTAAAGGGCAACTCGGCGTACAAAATTTATATACATAAAAGGCTGTAAGAAGCTCTTGCTATCAATGGCGGAGCCATTCACGGGCTAGTGGGGGGCTACAGCCACACATTGACCCCAAGGGCAGAGCTATTAAAGAGTAAGTCGGGGCTACATTTTTTGAAAGCATGTATATTTTTAAAGAATTTTTAGACTGAAAAATTAATTTAGCCCCGCTGAATTTTTTTTTCCTATACGAGTACTAAATTGTGTTTTTCCAACCCCACTAAACAATAATCCTGCCTGCTATGCTGCAAGCTCGGGAAGGGTCAGTCCTACTTTACGTATATTTTACTCAGTCTTATCATACAAATCCTAAAGTATGTTTTTACGACTCAAACCCAGCATCTCCACAGTGACAACTTTATCGTTGTGCCAAGAAAAATATATATAATAAATTTACCAAAAAGTGATATTTTTTTTAGGAAAAAAAAAAAATTCTCTCTTTACTTTAAAAAATGATATTTTTCTGAAAAATAAAAGAACAAGCCAATGTGGTTTATGATTAAAGATCTTTCACATACCTGTTTTAGTAGTTGACTTAATTGACCAAAACCATTTCATCAGCTTAGTTATAGCATTTGATATATACCCATTTACTATCTCTGCACAAACAAAGCGAAAAAACAACAAAATAAGTCAATACATAAAAACACATCAACATCACACACACATATAGTGTGTGTGCTTTTGCTAAAAATAGATCAAATGGCAGAAGCTTTTAGAAAATGTGTGTGTGTCAGCTAAAATCAGATCAAATGGCAGAAGCTTCAAGAAAACGTGTGTGTGTGTTTGCTAATAAACAGATCAAATGGAAGAAGCATAACGAAAATGTGTGTGCGCTTACTTGAAGGTGAAGAAGAAAGTGAAGCAGACGAGAAAGAAGGAGAGAGAAGGAGAAGGGTGAGGAAAAAGACTACAACTTTGGTACCCATGAAGGCCATTATGGAAGAAGGAAAAAAATGCAAGAAAAAATGGTCAGAAATGGAGGTTTAACGCTTGCATTGTGAGTAGGAAAGCTCAAATGGGGTTTCTGTGGAAAAGAGTGTGCGTGTGTGTGAGTGAAGGTGGAGAGGAGACAGAGAGAGAGAGAGAGAGGAGTGTAAGTGTGAGTGTGTGTTGAGTGGTTTTGTGGGATTTTTTTGATTTTAGATGAAAAGAGGAAAAAAGTGGTGATGGCTTTTTAGAGAGAGAGAGAGACACTGAGTGAGTGTGTGTGTTTATGCGTGAGTGAGTGTGTGTTCTTGTGTGAAAGAGTGTGGCTCTTTAGAGGGAGAGAGAGAGAGTGTATGTGTCACTGTTTTTGAGCGAGGAGGAGAGAGAGAGAGAGCGAGTAAGTGTGTATGTGAGAGAGAGAGAGAGAGATGTGTGGCTTTTTAGAGAAAGAGATAAAAAGATTGAGAGAGACAAAAGCAGAGAAAAGAGGTGGGGGAAGTTTTCTTTTTGAGTTTTGTCTCTGTGGGGTGTAGCTTGAGAACGAGAGAGAAAAACAGTGTGTTTGCGAGCATCTGAAAATTTTGATACAATGATAAATTTATTGTTATTTAATTTGAAAGTTATGTTATTTAATTTGAAAGTTACGAATTTGAGTTATAAAATTATTTTTTTTATAAAATTTAAAGTGAAATTACATACAATATATATTAATATTCTTTTTTTGTTTGTACTTATATATAATAAAAATTTTGTACAGCAAACTATCGTTTGATAAGTGTATATTAATGAGGATAGAGAATCATATGCTGGGAGTGTGTTTGAAATCTGAAATCTGAAATCTGGTTACTGTTAAAAAAATTTGTCTATGAAATCTGCGATCTGAATACTGGTTAAATTTTGTTTTAGTTTTGATAATTTACAGATTGCAGCCAGGTTGCTCAAATCCAATTTGTTTATTCACATCAAGTAAAGTTTTTTTTATAATATCATAATGTTACGAATTCGACATTACTAACTATATACATCATTTCATCCGTATCAACTATTTATAACAGTTAGATGCTCATAACGCCAATCAAGTCAACATACCTTCTTCTATATCCTTGGTCATTAATGAATCGCCATCTTTTTCTATATATATTTTTATTCAATTATTAATGATAATTTGCCACCAAAATGTGGACAAATCTAGTGGTCCACTTGATTTGATTTTTTTTGTTTTTGATTATTTGTTTGATTGTTTAATGAATTCTTCATTTCAAATTATGTGAATATTCTTGCTAGATATATTCTCTTACTAAGTATAGATTGAAATATCTATTCCTTTTGTGGTAAAAGGAAAAAAGAAATAAAAGTGTAACCTTATACAATTGCTGAACCTTTTATATATATATATATATATATATATATATATATATATATATATATATATATATATTTCTTTTTCTTTTTTTCTTCAGAAAGAGAGAAAAAGGTGAGGCAAAAGCCAAAAAGTAGATGAATATATTTAGATTAATCTTGCTATCTTTGTTCAGATTTTTACTTTAGGAATAGTGTGTATAAAATATTGGCTTTAGACATTATTTATTTTCCTTGTAGAACTTGTTTTCATTGCATTAAGAGGATTGGTTATTCTTTTCCCACAATTGGCCTATATACAATTCATAGTTACATTAAGTCTTATTCCACTAGATAAGATGATTATATAGATCTTCGGTGTTAATTCAACAGTGGCTTCTTTGTTTCAGAATTTTATTTCAATGGTGGCTACAACACTTATATTTATTTAAGTAGAGGCTAATTTGCCTTTTTCATACTAAAAATGCACGTAATATTCTTTAAAAAAATATTAGAATAAATATACATAGATTTTAACCCGTTGACACCAAGGTAAATACGCCATTAGAGAGTGTTCCCTGCTCCAACTTTAATATCATAACACCTCAAGTATATATGAAGAATCCAACGTGTTTATGTGGATTGTTAGGTATTTAAAGTCATCATCTTCTTTTATTCGAGTTTGAGACCGGTTTAATCTTCTAACACAAAAGAAGATCAATTCATCACTACATATTACAAAAAAAAAAAATCATAATTACATAGCCTTAAATCAATTTTATAAGGTAGGGACTAAGTGAAATTTATCTATGCTAACAAACTTCTTAATTTTTATATAACTTTATTTTGATAGAGGCCAATTAGGACCACCTTACCTCCATAATAAATCATGAGGCCAACGAAGGAAATGAGTCAATAAAGAAGAAAATTCAATGTCAATTATTACAAGTCTTTATTACAAAGAGTTATATTTTTTTGCTCACTTCTTTTGATCTTGAAAAACAAAATGCTAATTTCTCTTCAAACAAAAAAAGCTACCCACAAAACATTGTTGTAGATGTGCCAATTATGACCTCCACACCGTTCTTTATAGATTGATGATTGCAAGATTAAATAGTAAACGCAATGTGACAGTTCCTACTTGACTTACATAGTGTTTGGATTGCACAAAGGAATGGAAAGGAAATGAAAGGAAAGGAAATTAGAGGAAGAAAAATAAAGAAAAGGAAAGGAGAAAGATTCATTTGTTTAGATTGTAATAAAATAATAAAGAAAATGAAGAGAAAATATTTTATAAGTCTTTGATTGGATTGCAGAAGGAAAGGAAATGAAATGACAATTTTAAATAAAAAATTACTTGAGTATCATTTGAGACAATGCAGGATTTAAAGTGCAATAAAGGTAATTGTGAAAATAAAATAAAAAAAGCTTAGAGACAATAAAGACTTTTTATCTTTAACATTTCCTTTCTCTCCAAAAAACTATTCCAATTAAAGGAAATAGAGGGGTTTTGGAATTCTTCCATAACTTTTACTTTTCTTTAAATTGCAATTCAAACAAGGGGAGAGATTCCTTATTCCCTCCCTTTCTATTCCTTTCTTTTAAAAAAATGAATCCAAATAAGCTGTTGGGTATTTAAAGTCATCCTCCTCTTTTATTCGACAAACAAAACAGTGGCATTGCGACATAGGATCATGTGACCTGTAATACGCCTGCATTTCATCTATATTTTGTTGAATATAGTTGCAGAAGAAATGTTAGCATCAAAGCATTTCGTTTGCACAACTACCTCAATTGGCTCAATCCCCAAACTTTTCAGCCAAACAAGAAAGCCAATAATTGAGTTCAATGCAATTTGACCACTAAGGCCAGCCTGGCCCCGAATTTAGCCCAACCATATTAACTCATGTAGGTCCTCACCTGAGTGCCCAGGAGAACCACTTGATCAAATTGCAATCATCTCGGAGTACGTTCGCACTAATATCAGTTTAGACAGACCTAAAATCTTTTTGTATTATCTAATAAAAGAAATTATCTAATCGAAATAGCTTTTTATATAGTGAGACTCACATGATAAAGAACCTACCAATGTTGTGAGTATTGTCAGGTTTGGTCAACCCTCTAATAAAAAGTTTTATGACAGTTCAAAATAACCACGTTATCCACGACTTTTTTTAGAATTTATTGTACATAATCTTATATTATATTTTATACAAAGTTATTTTCACGACTTGAACTTATGAACCCGAGACCTCCTTCTACTTAGTAGCCTACGGCATGACCTAAATAGTCTTGCTTCAGTGTCTAAATAGTCTCACATATTCCACTAACCAAGACTCGTGTTTGAACTTGCCAGGACATACGCAAGGATGGAGAAAGCTGTCCTTTTCATTGATTTAATAGTCTTACATATTTCTTCATATTTGCTATTGACGCTGTAGATATATTCTTTTGTGATAATTATAAATCACCTTATCCTTTTTAATAAAAAATAATTAGCACCATTTAGATTAATAACAAATGCAAATTAATGGTCGATACAAACTATAGAACTAATTGTTATATCACTTACCATAGAACTAATTGTTATATTACTTACCATTAATACCTCTTTTATAAATATTGGTACAGAATATCTCAACCCTAAAAGTTTTTGGGCTTTTAAATGTAAACACTATAAACTTTCTAGCTTTAAGAGAAACAGAATACGCAAATTCTAGCCGACCGTCCGTAAAATAGTAAGTCTAACTCGCACGTTGCATGATTTTTTCTAAATTTTTTGTTATCTTTTGGAGATGATAGGAATCCTAACTATCAAATATTATCCATTCTTGTGTTTCGGCTAAAAAGAAACACGTATCACAATTAATATATATATATATATATATATATATATAAATAATAATAATGTCAAAAATTGGGGCCAAAGTGCTAATAAATTCAAATTTAGTGGCTACTTGTTCATATGTAAAAATGTTGGGATTAGATAATAATAATATGGCCATCCTTTTTGTACAGAGTCGGAAACGCAGCGGCGGACATTGTTTCGCATATTACGGGGCTTAAACCCCTCAAGATCTTTGACAAAAAAATAATAATAATAATAACAAAGTAGGTGAGCCTTCCTCGTTGATTTTCAGCTTAATTGATATATTTGTTGCTTAATTCGATTCTTTTTGTTCTCCCAGGTGAATAATGCAAGAGAGATAATGAAATCAAGACAATAAAGACATTGTAGACGTTGTTTTGTTGTGTATTTATTTTCTTTTTAAGAATGGTATCGGCTTTGATCTCTTTTGCTTTCTCCGCTAAGTTAAGACATATTTTCTGTTTAAAATCTAAACTTCTGCTGTAGATATTTTCTTAGCCTTACTACAATTGTTATTTTCTTAATTTAAAAAAAATCTAGAGAAGACATTGAGCCGCTGTATTTTTTAATTCACAATTAATCGCTGTAAACATCTTTGCCACGTCATTACATTCTCTCTATGTATATTACGTGTATTGTATTATTTATGTGTAGTTCTTATTTATATATATTTATATATATATGCACACAAGAGTACATGCTTGTGTGTGTTTATGAGGTCTGGAATGACCCACCATTGTTCGAGCTTTGGAGTTTTATCGGTGTGCATAAGGGCAACTCTAACAGACTATTTATTTTTTTTTCTCTATAATAGAGAGTTAAATTGGTAGTTTTCTACTTTTACAAACTCTTTATTTCAGTTTTACTCCAACAAGACCTCCCTCTCCCTATTTCAGAATCTCTATTTGATTTCACTCTAATAACTCTTCATATTTTATCTAAACTCATTACTTAATAACATCTTTTTTTTATCTTTTATTTTTAATATTAACAACTATGTTCAAACAAAGATTATAATATTAATACAATTTAATTTATTAAACGTTATTATTATTATTCTTCCAATACTTACTATTTCCTATAAATAAAATTAGTTGAACTTAATTTGCGATATGAACTATAAATATTTTTAGAGTACAAAAAAAAAATATTTACTATAAAATTAGCTAAAGTTCAATTGTGAGTGGTATGAACTTCAAAGTACTCATCACGAATACCAACCAAAAGTCTTGCGGGATTGAACACAAATGCAAGAGTCGCGAGCTTCAATTCCTCGCTGCTTGTAGCGAGAAAACCAAACCAACTGGCGAGCTCAACACTTTGGCGAGAACATTAAGCTAGACTGTTGGAGTGCTTTTTTTGAAATTGAATCTCTATTTTAGCTAAAAATCCAAAGTAGAGAGCAACTCCAACAAAGATTGAATAAGGTGACGTTGAAAAGAGTAGAGATGTGAAATGAGATGGTTTGTTGACAGAATGATTTGGGTATATATAGGAGCTAGCAAGTTACCTAAAGCCTTCTCATGTCTATTGCACTACAAATTAGATAACATTTTAAGATATGGTACCGAGTTGTAGCCGCCACAAAATTCAAAATGGATGTCACAAAATTCAAAATAGATGACCTGCAATTAAGTTAAGTGGTCTGGTAATAATTTATTTTGAGTAAAAGTTCTAATTTAAATTTATGTCCTCGTTGATTTTCAGCTTAATTGATTTTTTTTTTCTTCTTCTTCGTTGTTTTGCTTAATTCGATTCTTTTTGTTCTCCCAGGTGAATACTGCATGCAAGAGAGATCACTGCCTAGCTTTCCAACTATGGGTAAAAAACATTAAATACTAAATCTAAACTATCATATTTAATTAGTAAACAAATATAGAAACATATGATTCTTAATTTAAAAAAAAAAAAAAAACAGAAAACAACACGGTCTTGCTCCAGTACAACAATTCCACAAAAACAAAAGACAAAAGAAACAAAAAAAAAAAAAAAAAAAAAGACGAAAGCGAAAATTGGAAGCTTCAACACCAACACCACGAAAAGAATAACGAATACAACGCACACATGTACATGCATATGGACACGCGAATGGAAACGGAGCATATAACGTTAGGCAAAGCAAACAAAGCAATTAATCGATGAATTGTCACAAAATATAACCTGGATTTATCACATATACAGGGCCACTACAGAGCGCATTTACAACAAAACGAAAAAAATAAATAACGAATACAACGGGTTTTTCCGGATCCACCCCAATGGGTGTATATACATTGACACGTATACTGATAAATGAACGGAAAGAATTATAATGTTACGAAACCACTCTCATTCAGGAGACATATGGTGTTAAATGAGCAACAAGAAGGTACTGACCCCTTCTTACATGTACAAAGCCAAGGCATCTTACATAATAATTGGTATTAGCAGCATGTTAAGGAAACAAAACACATTTTAAAAACAACTATTTCATTTCAAAGAGAAAACATATCTATACAAATAAATGGCTCCTAATCAATTAGGCAGCCAAGTCCAGCATCTACAGAAACTAAACTCGGGAAAATTTTTACCCCAAAGATGCTTCTATGCCGGAAATCACTGTAAAACACCACCACCACCACCACCACCCCCCCCAAAACAAAAACAAAAAAAAAAAACAAAAAAAAAAAACAAAAAACCAATAAAGTAAAGGGGTCAGAAAACTTCCGGGCCAAGAACCAGTTATATCCACTACATAAAGTTAAATGTTTTGAAAGAACTATTTCCTGTCGGTAAAAGAAAATCCCAAAAGCAAGACCAATATACATGCATACCACTCCTCTATTCCTTGCTGTCAAATGGTAACACTCTCGAAAGAAACCTGTAACTCCCAAGTATGCCTAGGCTTTGGGCTTGAGGCATTTGCAAGGCCCCGAAGCAATCTCAGAACGTCAGCAGTATCATCAAGGTAATACTTGGCCTTGCTTGGTTTCTGGCCAACTGTGCAAGCAAAGATCTCTGGGACTGAAGCAACGGATGGAGCAGAGACAATGCTTGATATGCTCTCAAACATATCCTCATCAGATCGGTCATCCCCAATGCACATCACAAAATCTGGTGGAGTCCCACTATTTACCATCATTTTGAGAACCTTCTCTGCCACCAAACCTTTCGTCACTCCCTGCAGCAAAGAAGCCAGTTCAACTAGTGTTTATATGTAAGTGTGCATGCTTGTGTGTGTGAGCGCACATTGCGCGTGAGAGGGAGATACAAAGAGAAGAGGAGAAAGAGTACCTGCGGCTTGACTTCAACAATGTGCTGACCCCTTTTAACAACTGCAGGTTCATTTGCAAGTACGTTTTCCAGATGATCCAACAATTCCTTGGCCTGGCAGGAGCCAAAGTCGGGGTCTGCATATTGAAAATGCCACACTAAAGCACTCTCTTTAGATTCTATATACGATCCGTCAGTTGCCTCTGTATATAGTTTCATCACAGGTTCAACAATCTGTTTCCAATCAAGCTCAGAGGTCAATGATTCCCAATCTGAAGCCTTACTCCACCTGCAGTGCGAAAGTTAAAGAGTAAATATCAACATTACACAGTCTATTCCAAATGTATGCAACCATGAAAAATGTGCTCGAAAAAGTAAACCAGCAAAAAGAAATGCAGTCAATACCTTATAAAATACCCATGTTCAGCAGCCAATCCCAGCCTCTCACAAGGTGCAAACCATTCACTTAAGGATGTTCTTCCCCTCCCGCTGACGATAAACACAGTGTTCTTAGGATCATCGCATAGACTATTTAATAGTGTAATAACTTCAGGGCTGGGGTCTTTGATCATAGAGGACTGCGGTATGACGGTACCATCATAGTCCAAAAATATTGCCCTTCTGCTCATCCTTTTGTAGGTCGAGACAATGTACTCAACAGCTAGCTTCCTAAAACTTGGAGAAAGTGCAATGACTCTGAAATTGAGACCCAAGCCAATACCCCAGCATCGCTTCCTATAATGATCCTTGCATGCTCTCTCTAGATCCTGCATGAAGCTGCGAGCCCAATAAGCTACATCATGAGAACTAACATAGCGATAGTGCTTCTCATGCCGCAGCTGCTTCTCTGAATCAGACATGTATAATGCCGAAATCAAAGCCTCAGCTACAGATTCAATATCCCATGGATTCACCCTAATTGCCCCACTTAGTGATGGCGAACAACCAATAAATTCCGACACAACAAGCATGCTAGTCCGAGGAGAATCTTCCTTGATGCCAATAGCTTCATCCAAGCCGGGAGAGCGCTGCCTGCACACTATGTACTTGTAGGGGACCAAGTTCATCCCATCCCTCACTGCATTCACTAAACAACATTCTGCCACAGCATAATAAGCTGTCTTCTCATAACGAGCAACAGGACGATCAATCAGAACCACTGGCTCATACTCAGGTAAACCATAAGTCTCATTGATCCTTGTGGCAGTCGAATAAGTCTCTCTGATTGCTTCCTGAACATCTTTCCCTGAGCTCCTAGCCGGGTTAACTATTTGAACCAAGACTATATTTCCCTTTGCTGGCGGGTGATGTTGCAGGAGATGCTCGAAGGCTAGCAATTTCAGACTGATGCCCTTGAATATGTCCATATCATCGACACCTAGAATTAGTTTTTTGCCCTTAAAGTGTTCTTGAATTTCTTTGACTTTGTCAAAAGTAGAAGGCAAATTCAGCACAGATTCAAGTCTACCCATGTGAATTCCTATGGGCAAAATTTTTATGTACACTGTACGACCAAAGTAATCAAGTCCAATGTGGCCTCTTTTCGATTCATAATCCAGGCCTAGCATTCTACTACAGCATGATAGAAAGTGACGAGCATAATCAAATGTTTGAAAACCAATTAGGTCACAATTTAGTAAGCCTTTCAGAATTTCATCTCTAACTGGCAGAGTTCGGTATATTTCAGATGAAGGAAATGGGCTGTGGAGAAAAAACCCAAGCTTAACTCGATGGAAACGCTTCCTCAAAAATGTAGGGAGAATCATGAGATGATAATCTTGAACCCAGATATAATCATCCTCTGGATTAGCCACTTCCATGACCTTATCGGCTACTCTTTTGTTAGCAGAAACATACGCCTGCCACAGCTCGCGGTCAAAGCGATCTCCATGATCTGGGCACATGGGAAGCATGTAATGAAAAAGAGGCCACAACTGTTGCTTACAGAAACCATGATAGAACTTTTTATACATTTCATGAGGTAGAAAAGTTGGTACACACTTGAACTCATCCATCAGTCTCTGAGCAACTTCATCCTGTTCACTAGTTTCTATATCTGCCTTGAGAGAACCAACATATATGACCTTAGTATCAGGTGAGAACCCATCTTTGAGTTGTAGCAGAAGTGAATCTTCATCCAAACTAAAGCTCCATTTCCCTGTTTCGGCATTCTTTTGAGCATGCAAAGGCAACATGTTCGCCACTAAAATTTTTCGCTCGCAAATGATAGATGACGTACTATCAGTGTCTCCATCATTGCTGCCAGTACCATCAGATATAATTCCAGGAACAGTCATCACCCGAGGCAGTGCTCTTGGGGTTTGAGGGAAATCCGGTAGCTCTCCAGAAGATAAGTCCAGTAAGTTTCCAGATGATTTTGATGCCATCACTAGTAAGAGTCTTTTGTCTACTAGATCATACAGGTATGATAAGGAAACCAAGTCCTCAAGGAGATTTCTGCTTCAACACCTGTAAATAATATATCCATAATTATCATCAGAAAAACCTAAACAATCTGCACAAAGATTTTACAGACGGATTTACCAGCACATGACAAGTTAAATATGTCACAACCATCCAATAGACAGTAGTCCAGATTAAATGTCAAAACTGGAAAGAAAGAAGTATTAAACAGTAAAGATTCATTCAATTGTTCTTAGTGTAATGTAGATACAATTTCACCACCATCAAAATGCACAGCAATTTTTCCCAAATCAAACTGGCATATATAAGGTAAGTTCATACTTTCAGCAGGACAAGGGAAAGAGATGGGGGAGGGGAGGAGTTCAGAAACTGCTCTAAGGAACAATTTCATATCACGTCATACGTGTTAATAACATCACAAGTCATCACTATGAAACGGAGGTATCTCACCTGTTAACTTTAAATTATATAGAATGTTCAAGGTAATTTCTAAAAGATGCAAATGAATTACATCATAACAATAGCTCACCTGTAAACCCCAATTAATATGACATGTTCAAAGTAACTCATTAAAGAAGCAAATGTATTAAACCAGATCCATTAGGGAAAGAAACATCCCACACCCCTAAAAAGGAAAGTGATGTTTAAGAAAAATCAGAATCAACATTTAAGCTTGAACCTAGGCAGGAAGGACAACTTTAATCTTAAATAGAGATTAGAGGATAAAGATGCAGCTCAAAATGTACAGCACTTCCACATTTGAAACTGCTGAAACGATCGAAAGTGTACCAATAAACTAAATTAAACTAATGCAACCAGCTTAGACAGAAAGAGACAGCTACCGAGAACAGCTCATCAACAACTGTCTTCTTACTCGTTACACTCTGGCAGGAATAGCTTAAACTGCAAAATTCATGCCTGTCATCTTCCTAATTCGGACATAGAGGTATCTTCAAGTGACAAAAGCTGCCACAGGGCAATGCAAAGAAAATAAAAATAAATAAATAAAAAGTCCATCTCTGTCCTGTAACTCGCTTATTCAAATGCCCACATAACACCCCCTAAGCATGCATAGATTACCAATCAGATATAAGAATCGTAATAAGCTCAGCGAAGACGCACAGAGGACATTATGGTGGGAACTGATGCCAATGCTAAAGTAATATTGGACACAAGTTGGAGCAAGGTCCAACCTGAGAAACTAAAGGTAATACAGGAAAGGCGTATCTAGAAACTGTTGACACTTACCTCTTCCTTATATCTCAACATCTTACCACATGTCGCTTATCATAAAAATGACGTCACCAATTGATGCATGTATAAATTACATGCAGTAACCGTGACAGGAGAAAAAGGGCAACATAGAAACCGCACAAACATTTAATGCAAATATAGGTGTCACACAGAAATCACGTATCTAGGAAATGAGAAAAGGCCAACCCGAGTTCGTTAGGTGCAGGGACTGGCAGCTAGGTGATAAAAGAGTGACGTTAATACACCATGCAAGTGAAACGGCATTTAAGTGCGTAAAGAACTCGTCGTCACATTTAAAGTCGCCACACTTCATTTTCCACGTTAGTCAGACAGATCAGCCATAGTTTTCCCAATACGCATGTGTCGCACAAACAGTGAAATATCATCCACAACCACCAAAAGTGGGAAAGAACCGCATGAAATAAATGACATAATACAAAGTTATGCATATTCATGACGAAGTACCGTCACACAGAAATCACGTATCTAGGAAACAAGAAAAGGCCAACCCGAGTTCGTTAGGTGCAAGGACTGGCAGCTAGGTTATAAATGCGTGGCGTTAATCTGCCATGCACATGAAATGGCATTTAAGTGCGTAAAGAACTTGTTGTCACATTTAAAGCCGTTTCCTAATATGCACGTGTCGCACAAACAGTGAAATCTCATCCACAACCACCAAAAGTGGGAAAGAACGGCGTGCAATAAATGACATAATACCAAGTTATGCATATTCATGACGAAGTACAATTACTGGCCATATGCAGAATTTTGGCGGGACGGCAGAAATTTAAAGTTTCTATAGAACATGGCCTTCACTGTAACCTCGTTCACGACAACCATGCAAAATAACGTCATGTAAATAAGATGAATCATAGAATATCTTGTCATCGCACCCACATTGGTCCATTCTGTAAAATGGTTTTAAACATACAAACACTAATATATCATCAGCACTTACTCATTGGTCCATTCTGTAAAAAGTTCTCAAACAGCCAAACAAAAATATCTCGTCATGGCACAATCATTGATCCATTCAGTAAAGTAATCTCAAACATCCAAAATCAATATCCTGTCATCACACACACATTGATACACACAGTAAAACATTCCCAAATGTCAAAACACACATATCTCGTTATTGCGCACTCATTGGTCCACCCTGCAAAGTATTCTTACAAATCCCGACATTAATATCTTGTCGTGTCGCAATCATTGATCCATTCTGTAACTTATTCACAATCATGAAAGCCTAGCCACCTTGTCATCACAAACTTACTAATCTGTTCTGTTTTTCTATTTGTTTCTTTTTTCATCCTTTCTTTATGTATATTCACAAACCATTCAATTTTTTGTATAAGAAAAAAAGAATTAATTTTTTTTAACAGTTTTGATCCTATTTCAGAATTCTTCATTTTCAGGCTCTCCTGCAAAACTACAGCTGAATTTGACACCAAAAATCATATCCTAGAATTCTTCAATCTTCACACAGAACTACAGTTGAATTTGACACCGAAAATCAACATATAATATGATATACAGACATTAACACATATACATTTATATACATGCATAAATGTATATATACTATAAATGTATATATACATACATTTAGACATGTATAAACGTATAGACACACACATATATACGCGCAGAACATTTCCTTCCTCTTTAAGAAATTCTAGAACGCAAAAATTGGCCGCATGCAAAGATCATCTTTTCTTCAATTGTTATCACTCATTTCAGTTTTAGTCATATACATATTATATATGTAATTAGTATATATATGTATGTATGTATATACATATATGTGTATGTGTATATGTCACAGAATTTTAACACATAAAAATAGCACTAGTAAAGCAAAATCACCACATGCATGAAACTTTAACTGAAAAAATACACATAAAAATCATCACATTAATCAGCAAAAGCATTTCATTCAGAGCACATAAAATTACACAAAAATTTAATTAATTTAAAAATAAAAGAAAATAAATTATCACCTTAATACTCACCTTGCTGAATCACTTCAATCACCAATTTTCCTAAGCAGAAAAACAGAAAAAATAATCTAATTAATTAGTTAAAATTCAGAGAATAAAAATTCAAAATTCACCGATTAAAATTACAAAAAAGTAAAAAAAAAATTTCATTTTTCTAAAATCAAATTTTTGCTTCCCTTTGGTTGCTGAGATAACCGAAAACAACATTTTTTGCTGCGCTTTTGCTCAGCAGCCAAACAGAAAAAGATAAAACAAAATTAAAGGAAAAAAAACGTAAACAAAAATAAAATAAAATAAATAAACAAAAAAAAATTCACTAAAATTGAGCACACTAAATAGTCATTTGCAGATCAGAGAGAGAGTGTCAAAGCCTTACCGCCTTAATATGAAGAACTGATCGGTGAGGAGAAATGCTGCTGACGTCAGCAACCGACCGAAGAAGCGTGACAGAAATGAGTATGTATGTATAGATAGAGCGAGAAAGCGATATATAATATATCGTTAGAGAGAGAAAGTTCAACGGAAGTGTGAGAGAGAGAGAGTTTTTGTTGTTGTGTTGGATAATGATAATAATGCCAGAAACAACGCTGATTTATATATGCATATAAGGTACAAGTCTTGTAGCGAGAAGTACAATCTTCTGACGCGTGTCTATGGGGGGTCAAAAGAGGTACAAGTTCTGTAGCACAAAGTATAACGGTTTGACACGTGTACCTCCTTGATGCTTATGAGGTATAAGTTTTTTGTTTTTGTAACGACGAAAACTCAACGGGGAAAATCCTTCTGACGGTAAGAGTGTCAAATTTTAAGTCACATAATTTATTTAAAAGAGGTATAATTGAATTAGTTAGGCACATATTAAAATTGATACAAAAAATTAGTTGTTTGACGAATTTAAACATAATATATAAACAAAATTTAAGACTGACATAAAACACTCCATTATTATTTTTTTAAATATAATATAGTCAAAATAGTAATTTAAATTTAAAATATCTTATTATAATAAGTTATCTAGCTCTATCGGCACTCCATTACTTCTAACCGCTCGGAGTAGTACAAGTTTTGCAGCGCAATATACATTATTACCTAGAGACGTGTAACATTTTTTAGTGTCCAAAATGGTACAAGTTTCGCAGCGTAGTGTACAACGTATTGTCTGTGTTCTTTCTTTTTCTTCTGGCGGTGAGAGAAAAAAAAAAAAAGTGTAAAGAAAAAGAAAAAGAGGACAGATAAAGATAAGAGTAGACTAAGCCTTTTAGTTGCAAAGTTATCCATGGTTAAGGATCGCTACTTACAAAACCTTTTTTAAAAATTTGGAACACATTTGTTTAGAGGTAGATAAAATAATCGAATATTAATTTATAAAAATTAAAAAATTTAAATTCGAACCACATTTTCAGCATTCATTATTAAAATAAAATAAAAAACTGGGGTACTTGTGCTTAGAGTTTTATTTCTGCTATGCCCTTTCGCACTTCTGTCCAAACAATTTTACCTAACTAATTTCCTTTTGTTTCATTTCTTTTCAAGGATATAGATATAAATGTATTTGTATTGTGAAGATAATGATAACATATATTACTACTATTTATTTCTCTTGATAAAATAATTAACACTTCTTCGTTGTAAATTAGTTGACGAATAAACTCATCAAGTGTTTCTATTTTTTAAATACAAAAGCAAGAAGCTCTAAAATGTCTTTTATAGGTTTCTAGTTTTATTATCATCGTAACATATTTTTATATTGTCTAACGATATCTTTTTTTCTTGCAACACTTATTTGTCAAATGTATCTCGTTATGAAAAAAGAAGAAATTAGTATAATCTCTCTTATAAGATTTTAGTATCATGTCTGAAATTCAAGTGGATTATTTGGTGACATAAGAAGTAAGATGTGAAGATAAAATTATTTATGTAGTATAATTTACACATTTTGTTAATTTGTACATTATATGATATTTTCATTTATTCGTGACAAGTTTTTGTACAATATGTCAAAATGCCATATTCCAGTAATTGCAAATCCTTCCTTGCTTCGTTCAAGGCACAATAATGGTTATCAAATTTTCCACATATGGTATGGTGCTCTATGACTCATCTATCTCATATGCTTATGAGATTTAGATTTTTATCTTCTTTCTTTTATGACAAGTAAAAACACGTACAGAGAAATTTTTTGAACTTACATTAAAATTTAAATCTCGAGATATATGACCATGTTCGAAAGAAATACACAATCCAAATTATTGACTTACCTTTTCCTTTAGTTTTTGTTGGAAATTTTTCTCCAAAGTTTGCAGTCATTCTTTACCTATAACATAAGGTCCTCAAAGAATATTCTGCATGGAATATATGTTGAAAATAATAAATAATAGAACAAACTCTTCTCTAACCGTTTAAGTTTTTAGATAATGTGGTAACTTAACAAAGTATCAAAGTCACATACTTAAAAGCATTATATATATATATATATATATATATATATATATATATATATGTGTGTGTGTGTGTGTGTGTGTATGTATAAAGAGAGAGAGAGAGAGAAAGAAAGAGAGAGAGAGAGGATGTATGTGAAGCATGTATTAGAAGTTTAACAAGACTATAAAAGTAAATATAATTTTTTTTTTCATGATTAAGAGTAGCGTGATTCACCTAAACATCAAATATTTTATTAGCTACTAAAGAAAGACTTGTTTAGTCTTAATAAACAATGTTATCGACTAAATAGTGCAATCCTTTATCTTGTCTATTATTGAATAAGGTGTGTGTGCATGTACTTTAAATTAATTGTTTATCTCTCGTGTGGATAAGCAAGGATTAGTTTTTTTTAAATTATAATCTCAAGTCTAGCCGAAAGAACGAAAAGTATTAATAATATATGATAAGAAAAACATAGTGTTTTTAATATTTTGATATAAGAATATACCAAATGACATCATTAGATTCTTCTTAAAAAACCTTCAACATTCTATAAGTCATATATATATTGGGTTAAACAAAGTTTCTGAGTACATTTTCTTATAAAGCAACATTAATATTACATTTCAAGAATGAAAATGTATACAAATCTACTAGTAAAGAGCGAAAATCAAAAATATTATCTTTAAAAACAAGGTAGGAACACATAAAAACAACAATTCTATTATTTCCCATTTTGCTTAGACATTATGAAATTCAAGGCCACAAGATTTGAAGACTTGTATACTACTTACTTGGACAAAGAAAGCCTAAACTAAAACTTGCAAATAGGTTTCCATAAGATAGATGGTTTCCATGTTTCCCTATTTGGAGGAGGCTTCATGAGCCATGTTATTTATTTGCTAATTTCATGAGCAATTGTATATATAGCACTCATCAAGACATGAGTAGATAAGCCGTTTCACCATTGGAATGAAAGCCATGGTACGTGCTTTTCTTATTGTCAACACCACCACTATGGCATTATCTTTCCTCATGTCTCGTCTTATTTGAGCTACCATAAGACATTGTTCATGGACAAGCCATTAAATCTGGAATGTTCTCTTTCTTGGTATGTTTACTTTTACAGGTAGGTAAGTGTCTGAAGAGGGAAATAGAAAAGAAGAAAGAAAAATTATTCACCAATCATTATTGTTGTTTATTCTCTGATGAGTCATATCGAAGTCGTGAAATTTTCTATATTTAAGATTGGGTCTCTCTATTGGGTCTCTATTTGTAGCTACAAGAGGTATTTGTGTTTGGAATATGTCAGCTTTGGTCGTAATCTTTGGCAATAATTTCTTACTATAGTTTTGTGGAGGAACTTTGAAACATTATTGAGTATAAAAGTCAAACAACTGTATCACCACTTTATCACAATTAATTTTTCTTATAACATTATAAGTTTATAAAGGAATTGATATTACGTGTCTTCATATGAATTGGGTGATTAATGATTAATCCAATTCATATGAACTAACCTATAAGACTTGCAAGTTTAACAAATTTATACAAAATCTTTTTTAGTCCTCTCGTAATAAATGATTAGGATTCAAAACTTATGATTCGAAAATATTGTACGTTGGCCAATTCAATCCCTTCTAATAGAACTTGCTTGACATAAGATCAAAGCAACAATCCTATTAAGCTATAAAAAAAAAAATTTAAAAAAAATCACATGCTTGATATTTTTCCTTTTTTCTTTTCATTTTCCCTTTTCAATGCATGGCCTTTTGGATTCCCCACCCTCATCCAAAACCATATCAATGCAATCTTTTTTCAATTGATTATGTGGGACCATGAGTGTTAAAGAGCAACTTCAAGCAAGTAGTCACTGGAAAACATGAAATGCTACATATCAAGAATATTCTGAGGCATATATATATATTTTTTTTTATCATCTCTTTAAGATAGCTTTTCAACTTTATCGGCTGTGTCACCTGAATGGTATGCTCAAGATACATTATGATACACAAATAGGCGTTAGAGATGAAAAAGAGTTGAATAGTGGAGGACCGAATTCAAGTGTGCGGTTGTGGAGAGTTTTTGTTTTGTGAGAATTGCGAGATTGGTCTTACAAAATATTTTAAAATTCTTTTAAAATGTTTGATACTTTTTTGTAAGGAAATTACATTGCCTCCACAACTGTACTAGTTCTTACTCTCCAAAGTCACTTAGGCTCTACTCATAAAATATTATAAATCCGGGTATAAGTTTAGAAAAACATATTATCTCCAAAGGTAGATTTATTCATATGACAGCAGGGGCTGCAGTCTCATTGACCCAAATGACGGATTCATTAAAGAGTGAGTTGTGATTGTATTTTTTAAAAGTATTGTTATATATCATTCTATTTTCATTACCCAAATACCACCTTACATGGGTGTTTAGTTGACATGCTAAAATAATAAACTTTTTAATTTCTATTTCTTCTTTTAGTATGTCAATTAAGCATACACATAGGAGGTGGTATTTAGGTGATAAAAATAGAGTGATATTTAGCATTTATTATTTTTTTAAACATGTGTATATTTTTAAATTGAAAATTCAATTTAACCCTACTAAAAAAATTATCCATATATAAGCGATATATATTCATTAGCCTCTACTTAATAAAAATTCTAGACTTGTCCCAATATTTTACACCCTTTGAGGATAGCACTCTTGCAGAGAAAGTCTGATGAGTTGCATAGAATTCCTTAGTGATTAATGCAGTTATCCACTCTTTAATTGATTCACAAAAATATAAGAATTTAGTCATGCGAATTAATACGACATTATTAACTTATCCGTCTTTATCAATTCTAACCTAATTTACTATTTAGATTTTCTGTGCCACCAAAATTTACAAGTCCATTTATATGCCCCTCCTCCATAGCTGCCTTCTGCTTGTGGAGTAAATTTCCAATAATGAGTACTAGTAACCATAGTCATGTCTTTCGACTCACCTAGAATGTTCTATATACGCAAATGTAAACGATGACTTTTTTAAATTACTTTAATTATTTTGTAACCGATGATTTTTTTTTTAATTAGTTTAATTATTTTGTCTTTGTCATATGTTCTGCATGCTACTTTTTCTATCCACAGAAATAAAATGCCACGGATAATTTAAGAGATATCTATTTAGTTACAAATTGAGACATTTACAATTCATATCTATCTAGTTTGGCATAGTCACAATTGTCAGAATGTAGTTGGAGTTTCATGCATCATACTACTTTTAATCACAATTACCAAAAATGTTGTTACGTCTTTTGTTTGATTGTTCTTTGTCGCTGCTTCTTGTTTTTTCAATTATATCAACAGGGGTAAAGATGAAATAAAAATTATAAGCACTGTATGTTAAGTATCATAAAATTTTATTTTAAAATCAATCGGTGTTAGATGTAATAACTCAATAATTATATACTGGTCTTAAAACTTTGATTTATTCATGTGGCAATGGTATACATTAACACCATTTTTCACGTGTGATTCATAATTAATTGATTGATATAATAAAAAAGAATAACAAATTAGGAAAAACTGCATATCATAGTCACTTGTTGAAGACACGGTTAAAGAATAACATAATACAAGAGTAATAAATTTGGGGAAAAAAGCAGCAGTAGTCTCCATTGTTTACTTAAAAATCAATTTAGTCCTCATTGTTTTAAAATGCTCAAACAGGTCCCCAATGTTTGTAAACATGCTCATTGTAGTCCCCACCGTTAAAAATCTAACAGAAAATTTATAAAATAACTAAACTACCCTTACTTAAAAATAAAATACCCAAAATATCTCTATCTTCTTCTTCC